>OZ014532.1:27277397-27617397 GCA_963966105.1 Volucella zonaria | reverse complement strand
CATATAAGCAGCTTGGTTGCGCGCATTTATGTATGCGATGAAGGTATCTTCGGAAGTAGCCATGTCCTGAGAGCATTTGCGTCAAATAGTAGTTGGTTTCGCCTGCACGCCGATTAAGCCAAGGTTCTAACACCGGTATCATTCGGGCCGTCCATCTGCCACGGTCATCATTTGTCCATGTATCTTGCCATGTACATATAGTTTGTCGCCTTATCGCTGCTGCTGCTAGCGCCGTGTATCCGCCGTTTGTCCTCATTTGCCATATTTTGTGCCGTTCTTTAGCAAGAAGGTCAATTGGTACCACTCCCGCTATTACCCGTATTGCTGCGTCAGATACAGTGCGATATGCCGAAGCTATGCGCAAAGCCGCTGTCCGCTGTACTGCTAGAAGCTGCTTTCTTCGTTTTTCGACATTTAAAGTTTCTGCCCACACTTCGCTTCCGTAAATGAGGATAGCGTTGTTTGTTGCCATCAATAATTTTCTTTTGCTGGCCATCGGGCCCCCGACATTTGCCATTAGTCTGCTGAGGTAGGCTGTGGCTTTTCCCGCTTTCATCGCTGCGTATTGCAGTTGCGTCCCGAATGTAATTTTGCTGTCTAGCCTGATGCCTAAGTATTTTATGGATTTTTGCGTCATTATTGCTTCTTCATTTATTCGCATCTCCAGTTCTGTGGGCGTCTGTCTTCGTGTAAAGAGTAATAGCTCGGTTTTCTGTGTTGCAAGATGTAGTCCATGTGAGTTTAGCCATGCTTGAGTTCTTAGCATTACTTGGGTGAGTTTGCGTTGCACTGCTTCCGTGGTTCGTGCTGTGATGACTGCGGCTATATCATCTGCGTATCCTACTAGGAAGACATCGTCTGGCATCTCTATGTGTAATATCTCGTCATAGGTTATATTCCACAGATCAGGGCCCAATATAGATCCCTGCGCTGCTCCTGCCGTGATTTGTCTTGTTCTTGTCCCCGATTTAGTCTTATATTCCAGTATTCGGTTGCTCAGGTAGCTATTTATTATTTTCTTCAGGTACGTAGGCATTTGGGGCCTGCGTTCCAGAGCTTCGACTATATCCTTCCATCTGAGGCTATTAAAGGCATTTTTGACATCTAGGGTCGCAAGAAGAACAAAAGGTCTAGAGTGGTGGTTACCTCGTTGCGTTGCTTGTGCTGCTCTGATTACTTCTTCTATAGCGCCAGCCGTAGATTTACCTGGTCTAAAACCATGCTGCTTTGGGCTTAGTCCTCCGGATGCCTCTATGGCGGAGTTTAGACGAGGCTTAATCAATCTTTCCAGTAACTTCCCCGCTGTGTCGAGCATGCAGAGCGGTCGGTATGCTGATGGGCTTTCCGGGTTTCCTTTTCCTTTGCTTATAAGAACCAGGCGCTGCCTCTTCCAAGTTTCTGGGAAGACTCCCCCACTGAGGCATGAGTTGTACATCCTGAGTAAAAAATGGGGACGTTTTTCAGCTATCTCCTTCAGAACCTCCGCTGGAATGCCATCTAGACCGGGAGCTTTTCTGTTCCTGAGCAACCTAGCTGCTGCTCTGATTTCTGTCTCCGTGAAAGGTTCTATAACTTCCTCTGGTCCTGTGCTATCGCGTTCGGCAGTCCTCACTTCGTGAGTTGGGAAAAGCGTCGTGACTATATGTTCCATTGTTTCAACGTCTAGTTCTTGGGCTGGTAACTTATTTTCAAGTTTCCTCATAGCCACTTTATATCCCAGGCCCCATGGATTGCGGTTGATATCCTGGCAGAGCTCTTCCCATTTCTTCCTCTTGCTTTTGCAGATGGCAGTTTTTAACTCCTTTTTTGCTCGTTTATACTCTTGGTTTTCGTTGGCTGCCTCGCCCCTCCGTTTCGCTTTTGTAAGTCTGCGTCTGCAGCGCAGGCAGTTTCGTCTGAGTTGCGCGATTTCGTCATTCCACCAGTAAACAGCTCGTCTTTTCCTTCTGTTTTGGTATTCCTTGGGCATGGCTGCGTTGCAGGCTTGTCTTATAGCTTGCATGACTTGTGTGACCACTGTCCTGGCGTCATATGGGCTGTCAGTCGTGAGCCTGGTTCTGTCGAGTGTAGTTATCAACGCTTCTACGTTCAGTTTCGCGACGTTCCATTTCCTGACTTTAGTATTTCGTGTTTCGTGCGTTGTGATATCTGTATTCATCTCGAAAGAGATGTACTGGTGGTCACTCCCAGTATATTCCTCCAGTACTTTCCATTTTTTAATTTTGCCGCCTATTCTCTCCGAGACCATTGTGATGTCGGGGATGGTACCCTCGCATCCGGGTCTTCTGAAAGTCGGTACGCTTCCAGTATTTGCAACGATGAGCCCAAGTCTTGCAGCCATATCAAGTACTCTCCGTCCTTTAGAGTTTGTTGTTGGCATCCCCCATTCCACGGCTCTGGAGTTAAAGTCTCCTGCTACAATGAAAACGCCTTCGAGCTGGAGTATTTTGTTTTCAATTGCATCCAGCTTATTTTGGAAATCCTGGACGTTTTCGCTCGGCGTTAGGTAGCAGCTAACGACTGTAACGCCTTTAGTGTGTGCATAAGTGTAACCAGTTCCTGAGCCACTGTAGGTTAGTGTTGTACTCGCTGTGCTTGGTACCCAGACTGCTGCTGTTGCCGTTGTGTCTTCTAGCCATGTACCACTGTCTCTTTTCGTGTACTGCTCGCTGATGATGACGAAGTCAATCTGATGTTCGAGGACAAGCTGGGAAAGGAGAGCATCGGCCGTTCTACTCCTGTGCAGGTTAGCTTGGAGGAATTTCATTTAATATAAGCTTTACATCTGCGGGAGCCCGGCAGGTGATCGACCAAGGCATGTCCCTCATGCAGACATAGGCAGCATCTTGCGGGCTTTTCACATTCCTTCTTTTTGTGTCCGCTTTCTCCGCATCGTATGCAGATTCCTTGTCCTTTTCTGTCTGGTCCCTTGCAGTCATATTGTAGGTGACCAGCGCCGAAGCACTTGTAGCAACGTTTGATATCTTCTAGTTGCCTCACTCTGCACATGGTCCATCCTATCCGCAGGCGTTGTGATTTATGTATAAACGATGCTCCTTCGATGCTCAACGTAACGTATGCCCGCCGTTGTTCTCTGCTATCGGTTCGTGTTATGGTGACACTAAGATCTGCATCGTTATCTTGGAGAGCCGCCTTTACGGCCGTTGCTACTTCATCCTTGTCCGAGAGTGCGTCTAGGTCTCGGATTTCAATGGTGGCCTTTTGTTTCAGTTCTGTAACTGTTCCCGTATCTTTGAGTGTGCTCTTGATAGCATTGCAGAATTCAGCCTTTTTGCCTCCTTTTTTAATTTCTAATAGAATAGCTCCTGCCTTTGTTTTCCGTATTGAGCGGATCACCACTTCGGCTGCCTCAGGCTTGACCTTTTGTCGGAGGTTTTTGAGCACATCTGCGTAACTGTGGCCGTTTCCTGGTCTTACCAAGACCGCTTCTGTATGCTCTCTCTTGTTACGCGGCGGTTTCTCTTTTGGTTCTCGTTGTTGAACCGTTTTCGAGGGATTCTCATTTGCCTGTGCTTCTTGTGTTCGAGGTTTTTTACGCGTGACTGTATACCACGTTTCTTGTTTCTTTTCCGCCATCTTTTCTGCAGGGCTAGTTGCCACCCTTTTGTTTTTCGGAGTTGTTGGTGTATCAACTGTTACTACGTTTAGTTTGTGCTTTATGTTACCCAGTGGTGGCTTTTCGCGCCTAATCTGTTTTTCTGACGTGATCCAGTTCCGCCTATAATCCTCTATTACGTCAAAAAGTTCGTCAAGCTCGGAGATGCCATTTTTTACGTCCATGCTAACGTTTTTTTTGCCTTGCCATGGCCACCTTCATTTTTTGTATTACTGCTTTACATTTGTTTAGGGTCTCATGCTCTGCAGTTCTCATTTTATCTATAAACTGCTGCCGTGGGGAGGTGTCTACCTTTGTAGGAGTTCCAGGTGCGTGCAAGATTTCCTTGTCTTGATCGCACTTCTTGGGTACTTCAAAGGTGGGATCTTCGGCAAGAGCGGGTTTAAGAGCGTTCGCTAACTCTTTTGGCGGTTCGCTCGGATTTGCTACGCCTGTAGTCGTAGCTGCTGCTACTGGCGATCGACTGACCTTTCTGCTTCCTCTGAAGATTTCAGCGTATTCTACAGAGCTCTGTGTTTGCTTTTGTTGTTGTTTGTTTGGTGTTTGTTTATGTTTTGGTGGTGTTTTGATCATTTTTTTTTTCTATTGGGTCCCCGCTTTGAGCCGCTATCCTCGTACCGTTGTACAGTCGCTTCTAATAATCCCCGTGGTTATCTATGCAAGCAGGGAGGCCACGCAAGGGTTGACATAGGTCCTTATGAGAGTCTATGTTCAGAGCCGGGATCTAAGCGCAAAACCAGGAGTTATGATCTAAGCGCAAAACCAGGAGTTATTCTCAACTGAACCTGTACCACCAACTTAACGGCGACGGACTCGGAACGTACTCAGAGCCTAGCCACAGTTTTAATGGGACGGGGGCGGATGCAGCATTAGCCTGAAAGCCGTTTCTCCAAGATGTCACTTTTGGTTATTAAGGTAACAGAATACTGCATCCACCAGCTCTCGGCAATCTATTCCAAATGTTTCATCGAGATCGTGTACCGGTTTCGTATTCCAGGTCGTCATCAGTTTCATAACCCTCATCAGGTATCTATTCCAATGAGGTCTCCCGCTCTCGTTGGCCCCGACCCACGATCCACACAGGTTGGTTACTGCGTCTCACAATGGGTTGCTCGGGTGTACAGGGGGCACCGGATCGTGGAGGTGAGAGTCGGACATTAGGAACCCGCAGCTCATGCTAGCTGGAAACGGCATGTAGCCACGTGGGCCTTTTGCCCCCCATAATAATAATAATAATAATAATAATAATAATAATAATAATAATAATAATAATAATAATAATAATAATAATAATAATAATAATAATAATAATAATAATAATAATAATAATAATAATAATAATAATAATAATAATAATAATAATAATAATAATAATAATAATAATAATAATAATAATAATAATAATAATACTAATAATAATAATAAAAATAATAATAATTTTTTTTTTTTTTAATAATAATAATAATAATAATAATAATAATAATAATAATAATAATAATAATAATAATAATAATAATAATAATAATAATAATAATAATAATAATAATAATAATAATAATAATAATAATAATAATAATAATAATAATAATAATAATAATAATAATAATAATAATAATAATAATAATAATAATAATAATAATAATAATAATTTTTTTTTTTTTTTTTTTTGGCCTAGGGGATGGTGGAAAAGCTAATAACGACGAGAAGTAGTCCCGCTCTACTTCAAGTACTGTGCGACTCACACCCACTAAAAACCACCTTAACCCCTTTTATCTTGACACCATCCACTCCGGAAACCACTTTCGTATTACTTCAGACTGGTGTCGTTTTCTTTCCCCTCCTGGGGACCGGCTTTTTCATTTTGTGTTGTTCTCTTTTGCGGGTTTAGCTCTCTTGCCGGTTAGGCTATCTTCGTTATTGTCGAGACGCGTCTAGGTCTGTCTCTCTTTTTTGGTTTTTAATATTTTTTCTGTGTATTCACACACTCTATCCCAGTTCCGTGCACTCGCCGACATCTTTTCGACGATGTTGTCTGGAGTGATAGGGCCGAGCAGTTGTTCCAGCTCGCTTCTTTCTGTTAACCATCTGGTGCACTCGAAGAACGTGTGTTTCGCGTCATCGTTTTCAGAGTCTCCGCACTGGCAAAAAGCGCTTCTGGCTTTCCCGATCTTCTTTAGGTAGCTACTGAAGTAACCATGTCCGGTTAGAAACTGGGTGACATAGTAATTTATTTCGCCGTATTTTCGTTGTGCCCATTTGTCAGCGCTTTTGATTAGTGTAGCAGTCCATCGGCCCCTCCGTTCTGAGTTCCATCTCTCCTACCATTGTTGTTTCGTATGTTCTTTCGCCTCAAGAACAGCTGCTTCCGTTCCAATTTCGGATTTCCTTTCATATATGTATTTTCTCTCTGTTGCGAGGAGATCGATGGGGGTTGTTCCCGCGACTACCAATATAGCTGCTTCTGGTACAGTTCTATATGAGCTCGCGATGCGTAAGGCACCGTGTCTTTGGACTGCTGCCATCTGTTTTCTGTATTTCTCCTGGCGAAGGGCTTCAGCCCATATTTCGCACCCATACAGGAGAATAGAGTTTGTTACCGTCATCAGAAGTTTTCTTTTGCTAGCCGTCGGGCCTCCTATGTTAGCCATTAGTCGGCTTAGTGCTGTCGTTACTTTTGCAGCCCGTTCTGATGCGCCCTTTATTTGTTGCCAGAAGGTGAGTTTCGTATTAAGGACTACCCCCAGGTACTTGACCGCTTCCTTGCTGGTGGTCGTCTCTTGCCCTACCTGAAAATCAACTCTGGTCGGGATTCTCTTTTTGGTTAGCAGGACTATCTCCGTCTTTTCTGCAGCTAGCCTTAGGCCTGTTCTTGCATCCAGGGTAGGACTCTTCTCATCACCTGGTTTAATTTCATTTGTGCATTATGAATATCCCTTGCTGTTATCACTGCGGCAATGTCGTCCGCGTAGCCTACTAGAAACGTGTCTTCTGGCATCTCCACGCGAAGGATGTTATCATAAGCGATGTTCCAGAGGTCGGGTCCCAGAATTGAACCCTGCGCTGCTCCAGCGGTGATTTGCTTTCTCCGCGCGCCTTCTTTGGTGTCGTAGATTAGCTCTCTGTCTTTTAGGTAGTCTTTCACCATCCTCAAGAGGTACTCGGGTATGCTAAAGTCGTGTTCGAGCGCGTATATTATGTCCGTCCATCTGGTTGAGTTAAAAGCATTTCGGACATCCAGAGTTGCTAGTAGCACAATCTTTCTTGAGTGGTGATTTCCTTGTTGGGCCATTTGGGTGGACTTTATCACTTCTCTAACTGCTCCGATAGTAGAGTGGCCCTTTCGAAAGCCGTGCTGTCTTTCGGCTAAACCTCCTGCTGTTTGTATGGCTGCTGTTATCCGCGTCTTCAGCAGTTTTTCCAGAAGTTTCCCTGCGATATCCAGCATGCATAGGGGCCTGTAGCCTGATGGGGTGTCTAGGTTGCCTTTCCCCTTGCTGATTAGTACCAGTCGTTGCATTTTCCATCTTCTGGGGAAAACCGCTTCTTGCAGGCATTTGTTGTACATATTCAATAGCAGTTGTGGGGATATTTGTGCTATCTTTTTAAGAATCTCTGCTGGTATTCCGTCAGGGCCGGGGGCTTTTCGGATCTGCAGGGTTTTCGCCGCCGGAGTCAGCTCTTCTTCAGTGAATAGTGGGACTTCTTCTAGTGGAGTTATGGGGATGTCAGGGGGTCTGGTGGGGTGAGTTGGGAATAAAGTTTCCACTATGTTCCTCATTTTTTCTTCGCTGAGGTCCGGGCTTGTCATACGTCTTCCCAGCTTTCGCATTACGATCTTATAGCCTAGTCCCCAGGGATCGTTGTTCACATCTCGGCGAAGGGCTTCCCACTTGTGCTTTTTACTCTGTTTTATTGCTCTCTTGAGCTCGGTCCTTGCATTACTGAACTCTGTTACAGTGTTTGCATTGAGTTCCGCATTTCTTCTTCTCCCCCTGGTGACTCTGCGCCTCAGGTGTAGGCATTTTCTTCGGAGAGCCGCGATCTCGTCGGTCCACCAGTACACCGGTTTTCTGTTTTGGTACCCGAGATGGACGCGTGGCATCGATGCGTTGCATGCTTGGCGTATAAGCTGCATCGTAGCTTCTGTATTTGTTTCTACATTCCCCGCCATTTCTGCGGTCGTATTTACGGTCCCCTCGAGTGCAGATCTGAGTAGCTCTTCATTGAGTCTATTGGCATTCCATCGTGTTTTTCGGCTTCGGTTCGGGTTGATGGCGCGTTCTTGGCTGCATATTTCGTAAGCGATGTATTGATGATCGCTGCCTGTGAAGTCTTCTCCAATTTTTTATCTTGGCTGAAGTTTGTTCTGAGGCAAAGGTTATGTCAGGGATTGTCTCTTCGTATCCAGGTCTCCTAAATGTAGACGTGTTGCCTATATTGACTACATTAATACTTCTTCTTGCGGCCATTTCGAGTATGTACTTTCCGCGTGAGTTTGTATTTGGCATACCCCATTCCTGTGCTCTAGCATTGAAGTCACCGGCGACCAGCACTTCCCCCTCTGTCTCTTGTATAAAGTCTTCTAATCTGTCCAGTTTTTCTCGGAACTCGCTTATGCCTTCGTTTGGGGTGAAATAGCAGCTTATTAGTGTGAGTTCCGCGCATTTCATCCAGGCGAAGCCTCTTTCACTGCCTTGGTCTTTAACAGTAATTTTTGTCGCGTTCGGGATCCAGACAGCGGCGGTTCCCAGTGTGTCTGTGATCCAGTTTGGGCAGTTTTTATTCTTATACTGTTCGCTGATGATAACTATGTCTGCTTTCAGCTCAGTTATGAGTTTGGTTAGGAGCTCATCCGCCATTCGACTTCTGTGGAGATTTCCTTGGAGTATTCTGCTCATTTGGCGTTTCTTTTCTTTGCTCTTTCAAGTGCCTCTCTAAACACCTGACATTTGCCTGACCCTGGCACGTGATCCAGTCCTAGTGATGGATTCTTAAGCGCAGTGCATAAGCAGCACTTTGCGCTTTTCGTGCAGTCTTGTTTTTTGTGTCCCTCTTCTCCGCATTTAATACAGAGTCCCAGGCTCTGCAGGTGTCCATACCCGAAGCATCTGTAGCAGCATGGGACTACAACCCTTCTGCGGATTCTGCAGTGAATCCATCCTATTTTAATCCTGGGGGATTTCATTAGTTCTTCGGCTATTCGAGTGTTTACTTCTACTATGGCAATTTGTTGGCCACTTCGACTCTGTTTAGTGACAAAAGCTCGGATGTCTAATGTGGGGTCACTAACTCTGTTCTTTATGGCTTGGTGGACCTCTTCTACAGTGGTAAGTTCGTCCATATCCCTTATTTCGAGTGTTATTTTTGGTTCCAGATTACGAACAACCGCCTTTTCGCCTAAGATATTTTCCAGCGACCTTCCAAAGGCTACCTTGTCCTTTGTCTTGGCGTCGAGCTCAACGAGGACATCTCCTCCTTTCGTTTTACGCACTGCTCTTATGACAGTTCCAGAGTCATCTGGGTTTGCGCTGGTGCGTATTTCCTTTAGGATCCCTGCATATGTTTCTTCGCCTCTCGGCTTAATAAGAATTGCTTCGGGTCGGAGCTTGGCTTGTTTTTTCTTTTTCTGTCTATTCCTTGGTGTAGTTTCCTTTCCTTTTTGCTCGTCTATTTTTTGTTTTTGGGGAGTTTTCTCCTCTTTCGAGTCCCACTGTTCTTCGTGTTCCACTTCGTATGCCACTTTTCTCTTCCGTTCTCGTTGGATTGACTAAGCGATTCAGTTTCTGCTGGGCTCGCTGCTACTCTTTTCTTCTTTGCGGTTCTTGGAGTGTCTTCTATTACCACAACCGGCTGACACTTCTTTCTCCAAGAGGTTGTATTTGGTCGTGTTGTTTGTTTCTCCGTGTTCAGCCAATTTCGCCTGTAGCTTTCCATTACCTCCAGCAGTTCCTCTAGTTCCGAGACACCCGATTTTACATCCATGCTGACATTTCTTTGCCTTGTCATAGCCAGTTTCATTTTTCGAAGCACGTCCATATCTTCTCAATATACTCTTGCCGTGGTGAGGTGTAGGCTATCGCGGACTCTTTCAGCACCGGTGTAGTTTCCTGGTCTTTTTCTCGCGGGTTTTTGTTTGCTGCTGAGGAGAGACGAGCTGGTGTCGGTTCTGTGGTGCTCGGATGCAATTTCCGCTCACTACTATCACTAACGCTCGCGCCCGCTGGTGTTAGTGTGGGCGAACGTGTGATCTTACTACTGCTTTTGAATATGCTTGCGCATTCTTCAGTACTCTCTTTTTCTAGCGCTTGTGGTGTGTTTCTATTTACTGCTTGTAATTGTTTTTTCGTTTTATTCATATTTTTTCTGTTGGGTCCCCGCTTTGAGCCGCTGTCCTCGTACGGTTGTACAGTCGCTTCTAATAATCCCCGTGGTTATCTATGCAAGCAGGGAGGCCACGCAAGGGTTGACATAGGTCCTTATGAGAGTCTATGTTCAGAGCCAGGATCTAAGCGCAAAATCAGGAGTTATTCTCAACTGAACCTGTACCACCAACTTAACGGCGACGGACTCGGAACGTACTCAAAGTCTAGCCACAGTTTTAATGGGACGGGGGCGGATGCAGCATTAGCCTGAAAGCCGTTTCTCCAAGATGTCACTCTTGGGTATTAAGGTAACAGAATACTGCATCCACCAGCTCTCGGCAATCTATTCCAAATATTTCACAGAGGTCGTGTACCGGTTTCGTATTCCAGGTCGTCATCGGTTTCATAACCCTCATCAGGTATCTATTTCAATGGGGTCTCCCGCTCTCGTTGGCCCCGACCCACGATCCACACAGGTTGGTTACTGTATCTCACAATGGGTTGCTCGGGTTTCCAGGGGGCACCGGATCGTGGAGGTGAGAGTCGGACATTAGGAACCCGCAGCTCATGCTAGCTGGAAACGGCATGTAGCCACGTGGGCCTTTTGCCCCCCAATAATAATAATAATAATAATTTTTTTTTTTTGGGTAAAAGGGGTAAAAAATGCGTAAACTGCATCATCAACGATGTCGTCACATCGATGGTATGTACCGCTCTCATGCACTAAAAACATCCCCTCCTTTGTGGAACCGTCTCCCACCCCGGGACCGTCGAGTGTGACATTTCTTCGGGGTGGCGTTCCTTTTCGCAATTATTGCGCGTCCAACGTTGCTCCTGCGTCCAGGTCCCGCTTTTTCCGTCGTAGTACATATTCCACGAACGAAGCAATGCACTGCCAATTTTCTTCGGTGCTTAACATTTTCTCGACGATGTTCTCCGCTGAGAGTTGGCCCAGTCTTTCTTCTATGGGGCTCCGTGCTTCTTGCCATCTTCTACACCAGAAGAAGGTGTGGTTCACATCGTCTGTGGGCTCGTCGCAGTAGATACATTTGGGGCATTCGGCCTTCCCCATATTGAAGAGGTATTTACGAAAGTACCCGTGTCCAGAGAGCATCTGCGTTATATAGTAGTTTATCTCGCCAAAGCGTCTGTTGTACCATATTTTTAGATCTGGGATTAGCTTTGCCGTCCATCTACCTTTGGATTCTGTGGACCAGCGGTCCTGCCATCGCTGAATTGTTTGTATTTTAGTTTCCTGCTGGGTGTGGGTGTTCGATGCATCATTTTTCTGTAACCACAGCTTCCTTCTTTCATCTGCTAGTAGATCTATTGGCATAGTTCCACTTATCACCAGAATCGCTGACCCCGATACTGTGCGGTATGCTGACGCCACCCTTAGGGCTGCAGTCCTCTGTACTTTGGATAGAGCTGTGCGCCTGTTTTCCATCCTCAGGGTTGGCCCCACACTTCGCTCCCATATAGTAAGATTGACTGTGTTGTGTCCATTAACAGCTTCCTTCTGCTGGATAGAGGCCCTCCGATGTTTGCCATTAGTCTCGATAACGATGCCATTATCTTGGCTTATTTCACAATGGCGTGTTTAATTTGCGACCAGTAGGTCAACTTGTTGTCAATCCTAATACCTAAATATTTTATCATTTTCTTCGTGCGAATGGTTTCTGAATGCACCTGCATATCTACTTCCAGCGGTATGTGTTTTCTAGTGAGGAAGATGAGTTCCGTTTTCTCCGCGGCCAGACTAAGTCCGTGCAAGTCAAGCCACGTTTGTGTCCTCAGCATCACTTGCGTAAGTTTTCGCCTCACCGTGTCTATGTCGCGTGCGCTGCTGACAGCTGCAATATCGTCAGCGTACCCTACTAAATAGCAGTCTTCAGGCATACTGATGTTTAAGATACCATCGTAGCTTACATTCCATAAATCAGGGCCAAGGATTGAGCCTTGTGCTGCTCCAGAGGTGATTTTCTTCTTCTGTTGGCCTTCGTTTGTATCATAGATTAGCTCCCGGTCTTTCAGGTAGCTGCGTACCATATTCATTAGGTAGGCAGGCGCTTTAAAGCGTGTTTCGAGGGCTTCGATCATATTTTCCCATTTTGCACTGTTAAAAGCGTTTTTGACATCGATTGTGGCGAGGAGTACTATAGGCCTCGAGAAGTGGTTTATCCGTCGCGATAATTCTACACTTCTTATGACATCTTCGATGGCTCCGACAGTGGATCTACCTGGCCTAAAACCGTGCTGCCTTTCCGAAAGGTCTCCAGCGTTCTTTACTGCAGCTGTAATGCGTGGCTTTAGCATTTTTTCCAGCAGTTTCCCTGCTGTGTCGAGCATACATAGAGGTCTGTATGCCGATGGTGTCTCTGGGTCTCCCTTGCCTTTGCTGATTAAGACTAGCCTTTGTCTTTTCCAAACTTCTGGAAACACCCCCTCTGCCAGGCATGCATTGTACATGTTCAGTAGAACTTGTGGGCGCTCAGCTCCTATTAGTTTGAGTACCTCTGATGGGATTCCGTCTGGGCCTGGTGCCTTATTGCATTTTAGCGTGCCGGCTGCTGCGCTCAATTCTTCCTGCGTGAACAGTGGCGTCGGGCCCTCTTGTTTGATCGGTTCTTATTGCGTGGTTCGGGAAGAGGGTGTTTACTATGTTCTTCATAGCGTGTGCTCTAAGCTCCGGAACTGCATTTTTCACGCCGAGTTTTCTCATCACAATTTTGTATGCTAGGCCCCATGGATTTTGGTTTATATCGCGCCGGAGTTCTTCCCATTTTTCTTTCTTGCTTTTTATAATGGCGAGTTTTAGTTCCTGTTTTGGCTTTTTATACTCTCCCTGCTCTTCTGTTGCAATACTACTTCTTCTGGCCCTTGTGTATTTTCGTCTTTTGTGAAGGCATGTCTGTCTTAAAGCGCGTATTTCATCTGTCCACCAGTAGGCAGCTGTCTTGGGATGAGTGTGTTTTATGCGCGGCATGGCTGCTTTACATGCTGTCTTGATGCTTTTGAGAGTCTTTTCCACTTTGACTCTAGCCGAGCTGTTTGCGTGGTATTCCGGCAGGTTAGCGTCCATCTGTGTGAGGAATATTTCGGAGTTTAGCTTCGAGGCATTCCACTTTCGCGTTCCCTTGATTTCTCTAGCTCTTGTTTTGTTTGCTGCTCCGACGAGGTAAGTCATGTACTGGTGGTCGCTGCCAGTATAGTCTTCAAGTACTGTCCATTGCTGTAGCGTTATGTCAGGGGTAGTGTCGGCGCACCCTGGTCTTCTGAAGGTAGTTGCAGTTCCTGAGTTAGCGACGATAAGGCCTAGCCCGGCTGTCATGTCTAAAACTCTTCGTCCTCTCGAGTTCGTCGTCTGCATACCCCATTCAATGGCGCTAGCGTTAAAATCTCCGGCTATGATCAGATGTCGGTTTGTGTGAAGCGCACAGTCCTCTATGGCGTCCATCTTTGCTTGAAAGTCGGCAATAGCGTCGCTCGGTGTGAGATAACAGCTCATTATGGTGAATTGTTTGCTACTTGCCCAGACGAATCCGTTTCCTGCACCGTTGTTCAATTTTTGGAAGTTGCATTTTTCCGTCAGCCATATTGCTGCAGTCGCCGATGTGTCTTCGAGCCATATTCCGCTACTTGGTTTGGTGTACTGTTCGCTTATTATTGCCATGTCGGTCTCATGTTCCAGCATAACCTGCGGCAGGAGCGAGTCGGCCGTCCTGCTTCTATGCAAATTGCCCTGCAGGATCTTCATTTCACTATGTGTTCTCTGTATGACGAGCACATCTTGGAGCCAGGGATATGTTCTGTGTGGTTGTGTCGTTTTCCCACGCACAGGCAGCAGCTTGGTGTATTTTGGCATTCTTTGAGTTTGTGCCCAGGTTTTCCGCATCGTATGCAAAGCCCATCTCCTTTTCTGTTTGGCTCTTTACATTCCCACTGCAAGTGACCGAATCCAAAACATCGGTAGCATTTGTTTACCTCTTTTAAGAGCCTTATCCTACAATTTACCCATCCTATCTTTATCCGTTCTTTCTTAAGGACCTCGTTCGCTCTGTCAGTCGGCAGCGTCACGTAAGCACGCATTTGTTCACGACTGTTTGGCTTAGAGACCCTGACGATGATTTCTTCCTCGGGCTCCCCGAGGATATCCTTTAAGGAGGCGGTAACCTCTTCTGACGTCGTCAATGAGTCTAAGTCCCGAATCTCTATAGTTACTTTTGGCTTGAGATCTCTTACGGAGGCTATCTCGTGTAGGTTGCTTATGAGTGCGTCCCGGAACTCTGGCTTCGCTTTTTCTCCTTTTTCCATTTCGAGGAGTAGTGCACCTGTTTTAGTTTTTTTAATTGACCTTATTTCCACCTTATTTTCGTATTTTCGTTTGTCATCGAATATTTTCTGAGGTTGCTTAGCACTTCCGCGTAGCTGCGGCCTTCCGCTGGTTTAATTAATACTGCCTCTGGCCGCACTTTTGGTTTTCGTTCGCCTCTTTGCGTTTGGGGTTGTTCAGTTACTCCTGACTTCTGTTTGTTTTGTTTTGTTGTCGCGTTTTGTTTACGCTTTTCCTTCCCCTTTACCAATTGCCAGTCCTCATTTGTTGCCGTTCGCGCCCTTTTTCCTGTTTCCTGTCCTGTAGGGCTTGTTGCTATGCGTTTTGCTATGGTGATCGTTGTTGGTGTCGGGATGTCACTGGTATCAGTTTGGGCTTCTGTCATCTTCGGCGTTTTGATGCGGCTGGTCTTTTGTTCCGCTGTAATCCAGTTGCGGCGCAGACTTCCGATGATATCAAAAAGTTCGTCCAGTTCCGATACTCCATTTTTAACATCAGCGCTTATATTTTTCTGCTTCACCATTTTTTCGAGGGTGGCACGGCACTTTGCTTCATCCTCTCCTGCCCTCATCTTTATTATGAACTCTTGTTTCGGTGAGCCGCGTCCATTAAGTATCCTATGGTCCATGACTGGTGTCTCTTTCGCTGGCAGTCTGGCAGGTCTTGTCATCGAAGGTGTGGAAGAAGTCTGTGCACCCAATTTATCTCCCTCTTCACCTTTTCGAATTTGTGGTGGTGAGCGCAAGATTTTGCTTTTTCTCTTGAAGACTTCTGCGCCTTCGCCCTCAGGTGTGTGCATCGATTGTGACTGCTGATATCCTTCGGGTAAGTTAGGTTTACTACTTTGGGAGTAGTTCCCCTCGTTTTCTCTCCTGGTTTGTGTCTGGGTTTTATTCATTTTAGTGCGATATGGCCGTTATCAATGCTCGGATGTGTAGTCACCACAAGATCTCATGGTTATCTTTGCAAGCAGTGAGGCCATGCATGGGTTGACACAAGCCCTTATGAGGTCATGTGTTCATAGCCAGATCGGTGCTAAACAGGAATATTACATCTGTACCTACACCACCAACTTAGCGGCGACGAAACATTGAGCGTTCTTTGAGGCCTGCCAAGGTTTTAACAGGACGGAGGCGTCTGCAGCATTAGCCTGTAAGTCGTTTCAGACAGATTTCACTCTGCCTTATTAAGATTACAGAATACTGAAGACGTCAGCCCATAGCTATCAAAAATTTGAATACATGTTTCCGGTATACCTTAGTTAAGACCTTACCGGGCTCGGTCCTAACGCCCAATACTATGGGCATCCTCTAGTACGTACTACCTTTGCCATGGCTTTGGTCCCATGTTGTGGCGGGTCATCATGATCTCGGGATCTCGCCATTTTATTCATACTGTATCCCCCGATGCCACCATGGAGGGTGGGTGGGTGGTGAGCACTTATGCAGAAGACGGTGCTTACTCGTCTTGTCACAGAAGGTTCTTAGGGGTTCCTTTGGCCTTTTAAGCCAAGCCCTCCTCCTCTGCCGCTCTTGGTCGGGGGCTGTTTACTGGGTATTCACAGCGACCTTCCTAACTGAAGGCCTTCGCCATCCGCCACCTGCGACCCCTACGGTAGCCTGAGCTCAGCCCCGTTATAATAATAATAATAATAATAATAATAATAATAATAATAATAATAATAATAATAATAATAATAATAATAATAATAATAATAATAATAATAATAATAATAATAATAATAATAATAATAATAATAATAATAATAATAATAATAATAATAATAATAATAATAATAATAATAATAATAATAATAATAATAATAATAATAATAATAATAATAATAATAATAATAATAATAATAATAATAATAATAATAATAATAATAATAATAATAATAATAATAATAATAATAATAATAATAATAATAATAATAATAATAATAATAATAATAATAATAATAATAATAATAATAATAATAATAATAATAATAATAATAATAATAATAATAATAATAATAATAATAATAATAATAATAATAATAATAATAATAATAATAATAATAATAATAATAATAATAATAATAATAATAATAATAATAATAATAATAATAATAATAATAATAATAATAATAATAATAATAATAATAATAATAATAATAATAATAATAATAATAATAATAATAATAATAATAATAATAATAATAATAATAATAATAATAATAATAATAATAATAATAATAATAATAATAATAATAATAATAATAATAATAATAATAATAATAATAATAATAATAATAATAATAATAATAATAATAATAATAATAATAATAATAATAATAATAATAATAATAATAATAATAATAATAATAATAATAATAATAATAATAATAATAATAATAATAATAATAATAATAATAATAATAATAATAATAATAATAATAATAATAATAATAATAATAATAATAATAATAATAATAATAATAATAATAATAATAATAATAATAATAATAATAATAATAATAATAATAATAATAATAATAATAATAATAATAATAATAATAATAATAATAATAATAATAATAATAATAATAATAATAATAATAATAATAATAATAATAATAATAATAATAATAATAATAATAATAATAATAATAATAATAATAATAATAATAATAATAATAATAATAATAATAATAATAATAATAATAATAATAATAATAATAATAATAATAATAATAATAATAATAATAATAATAATAATAATAATAATAATAATAATAATAATAATAATAATAATAATAATAATAATAATAATAATAATAATAATAATAATAATAATAATAATAATAATAATAATAATAATAATAATAATAATAATAATAATAATAATAATAATAATAATAATAATAATAATAATAATAATAATAATACTAATAATAATAATAATAATAATAATAATAATAATAATAATAATAATAATAATAATAATAATAATAATAATAATAATAATAATAATAATAATAATAATAATAATAATAATAATAATAATAATAATAATAATAATAATAATAATAATAATAATAATAATAATAATAATAATAATAATAATAATAATAATAATAATAATAATAATAATAATAATAATAATAATAATAATAATAATAATAATAATAATAATAATAATAATAATAATAATAATAATAATAATAATAATAATAATAATAATAATAATAATAATAATAATAATAATAATAATAATAATAATAATAATAATAATAATAATAATAATAATAATAATAATAATAATAATAATAATAATAATAATAATAATAATAATAATAATAATAATAATAATAATAATAATAATAATAATAATAATAATAATAATAATAATAATAATAATAATAATAATAATAATAATAATAATAATAATAATAATAATAATAATAATAATAATAATAATAATAATAATAATAATAATAATAATAATAATAATAATAATAATAATAATAATAATAATAATAATAATAATAATAATAATAATAATAATAATAATAATAATAATAATAATAATAATAATAATAATAATAATAATAATAATAATAATAATAATAATAATAATAATAATAATAATAATAATAATAATAATAATAATAATAATAATAATAATAATAATAATAATAATAATAATAATAATAATAATAATAATAATAATAATAATAATAATAATAATAATAATAATAATAATAATAATAATAATAATAATAATAATAATAATAATAATAATAATAATAATAATAATAATAATAATAATAATAATAATAATAATAATAATAATAATAATAATAATAATAATAATAATAATAATAATAATAATAATAATAATAATAATAATAATAATAATAATAATAATAATAATAATAATAATAATAATAATAATAATAATAATAATAATAATAATAATAATAATAATAATAATAATAATAATAATAATAATAATAATAATAATAATAATAATAATAATAATAATAATAATAATAATAATAATAATAATAATAATAATAATAATAATAATAATAATAATAATAATAATAATAATAATAATAATAATAATAATAATAATAATAATAATAATAATAATAATAATAATAATAATAATAATAATAATAGTAATAATACCTTTGTTATCTAGACTTACTCACCTTAATTTTAGACACAATTAAACAAAAATTATCAGTTACTCACCTTAATTTTAGACACAATTAAACAAAAATTATCAGTGCAAATAACAAAACTGTCAAATTAAAGATGAAAAAACAATAAAATATTCAAAACCAGCGAGAAAAGTTTCTACCGAACCCGAAGTATCCTAAGTATGAAGTAAGACTACCCAACAAGGAAGACGATGAGAGGTACTGGTCAGCGGTAAGGTCTCACCAATCAAACCATAATAGGAATGTAGAATGGATAAGAGGTGGCAAACAAAGAAACAACCTCTTGGAGAAATGTCAGTGGTCATCTGAAGAAGTGGAAACCAACAGGATTAGACAAGCTCCAAAACTTTTGGTTTAAATGTCTCCCGGCTGTGCATGAAAAACTTACAATACTTCTAAACCAATCCAACAAGTGGTAATTGATTCGATGGTAGCCCATGAATTTGCACGTCTAATTACTTGCTTACAAACCCTGTATAAAATCACAACGGCGTGTCTGAAATGGTTAGGCCACCCTAGAAGCCATAAAAATTGGCTTTCTTGGGATTTTTTTCAGGAAAAATATAAAATAAATCGAGATAACAAAGGTATTTCGTAAAGTTTATTGTACATATGGTTGACCGTAAAAGATAATTTTTATAGAATAATTTATTTAAGAATGGCGGCTGTGCAGCGTTTCTCAGATGACCTCTCTATTTTTAGAAGGGTCTACGGCCGTACCAACAGCCCGTAAATTTTGAATTATGATGATTAACTAAATTTTTTCTTGTTGTATATGTATAACAACAGCTAGAGAAGTATGTAGGATTTTCGTGATATACTGATTTTTAGCCGAATGCGGCACTTCCAAACTCAAACTTGCAAAATTCCTAAAAAATCGCCGGAAAATTGTTAATAACAAATGAACTATGCCATATAAAAAGAAAAATCCTACTTACTTATTTAGTTTAAATATTTACAAACAAAAAGGCGATCTAAACATCAGAGATCAGGATTAAATGTGGAATCTTCCAAGAGAACTGCATGTCAGCGATATGGTTTTGCATTGCACTATTAAGTAACATTTTAACAAACAGCAAATATGGATACAAACAAAAGGAAATGGCAATCAAGACCTTCCAAGTCATGTTTTATATATGGTTGACCTTACAATCTACGATTCAGCGAAACAACATTTAACCTATCGGGTTAGGGGCTAGAATATACCCGAGGTAGGCATGCCTACCGTAAGAGGCGACTAAAATCCACTGGGCCGGATTTAGGTGTTAAGCGACCGGTGCCAGAATCGGCCATGTTGGGCCCAGTATAAAAAATAGCCCAATTTCTAACGGAGCATCTGGATACGACCTCCGGATCAATCGACATTATCTGTCTAATGCAGATCTCTGGACAGACGGACTAGCGGAGAAACGCTACTCGCGGGAACTAAATGAATTCTATAAATACAATACAATACAATACAAATACAAACAAGGACCCCTTCAAAAAAGATCAAGGGTTACGAGATCTTCAACACGCGGTTCGCTGGAAAAATCGTGCGGAAGCAATGACCAAGCACAGTCGGTAGCTTTAGACGATAGTATTACACCGAATAAGCTACAAAATCTCGAACGCGAAAATTCTGATCTCCGCGCCAGACTCCAAAATATGGAATTGCTCAAATTTTGGCCTTAAAAATAAAGGCTTAAAAATAATCGACGCCCTTAATATACTTGGGCAAAAACGGCGCAGTGTTGAAAGCGAGCGGACGACCTCAAGACGCGGTCTCCCCTTTGTTAGGCTAAATTTCGACAAAACCGAAACCCTAGAAAGGATTTATTCTATAAATTCAATTTTGAGATTTGTCGTTAAAATGTCGCAATGTACACGTTGTCAGGGATTCAGCCAAACTCAAGGCTACTGCTAGAAGGAGCCTCGCTGTATGAAATGCGCCGGAAAATACCTAACCCGAGAGTGGAGTGCGCGAAAGAGTCCCCAGCGATATGCATCAGCTGTAGAAGAAAACATCCAGCTAACTATCGAGCCTGCGAAGTCGAGAAGAAGTTGCAAAAACGACGGGATCAATCCAAAACGATGCCTTCTAAACACGCACGGCCAGCGAGTATGAGAAATCATAACAGCGGTTCAACCCCAAAGCCTTTAAAGAAGGCAAAGATAACAAACGCCGTGATGGCCGCTAAAATCACCAATAACAACAACGTATATAAATATTTTTATTCAGGAAAAAGCAGTTGATACATGTTTAATTTCTGAAACTCACTTCACGACACAATCGCTCGTGGAACTAAAAGGTTACCGCGACTAGCACGCTCATCATCCATCAGAAAACGCAAGAGCCGGGTCATCCCTATTTATAAAAGAATGCATTCAACATTCTCTGGAGGCATAAATTGAACATGACATATATCAAATGACCACTGTGCGCTCTAAAAATAAAAATTACTCTTTTAGTATATCCTTAATCTATTGCCAATAGTGCTGCAAAATAGAAAAACACGAATTTATTGACCTATTTAACTCTCTTGGACCAATCTTTATTATTGGTAGTGACCTTAATGCGAAGCACACCTTTTGGGACTCAAGATGTATCTCACAAAAAAGCAAAACTCTCTACAGGTAAAATTTAGTGTTCACACCACCTGAACTGTGTAAATCTTCAACAGAGTGAAGGTGAATACATGCAAAAGAACATAATTGCTTATCGTTGTGTCGTGTTATAAACAAAGGCGTCATTCTTTACGCTCACCACCACACCTGTTCCACTGAAAGTAAAACATATGCATTATAAAATTAGTACGCTATCACCCGTTGAGGGGGTGCATTTTTCTCCCTCTAACTTCGTGTCACCGCACTTCCCATGTTATCTCCTACCATTACACTTGATGGGGGATATGCGAGAGAAGACATTTTTTATTCCAGATGTGACCAGGAATGTAACCGAAGTAGTTAGGGGATGTGTGAAATGCCTGATATCAGAGTCCAAAGCCGGAAAGAGAGAAGGGCTGCTGACACCGATCGGTAAAGAAGATAAGCCGCTAGGGACATATCACATTGACCACCTCGGACCGATGGAACAGACGCTTAAGGCGTACAATTACATTTTGGTCGTAGTAGACGGATTTTCTAAATTCGTGTGGCTTCATCCTACGAAGAGTATGGGAGCTGCCGAAGTCGTGGATTGCTTGGAAAGGCAGTTCGAGACCTATTGCAGAGACGAAAACATCCAACACCTTATGATCGCGACAGGTATACCGCGAGGAAATGGACAGGAGAGGAGTACAAAGTTCAGTCCGTTCCAAATATTGACTGGATTGAAAATGCGAACGTCCGAATACCCAGTGGCTAGCTGAAGCAGAAGTTCAGGACCTACACGCAGGACGGGATACTATGGTATCCTTCCTTCTATGGAAGGAAGTGTGTCAAAACATCGCGGCGGTACAAATGGAGAACAGGAGAACTTTCGATAGTACCCGAAAGCCCGAGAGAGAGTATAAGCCTAATGCACTAGTCGCCATTAAGCACACGCAGTTCAGAACCAGAGCTAAGCTCAAGCCAAAGTTCATGGCCCATTCAAGGTCGTGAGGAAACGAGAAGATGGGAGGTATGACGTAGTAAAAGTTAGCGAACACGAGAGAGCGAATAGAACAACGACAGTCGCTGAAAACATGAAGCCCTGGAATCCTTTATTCGGGGCGAATGATCCGTCAGGATAGCCGATTGTGGGAAAAGAAGCATACGAAGAACGAACGAACGACTACGACAGAGAGCGGCGATGCAACCGACTTACACATACACGCAAATGCACAATGAAAGGAATAGACAAGAACGAAAGTAGAAGGAAGTGTGTCAAAACATCGCGGCGGTACAAATGGAGAACAGGAGAACTTTCGATAGTACCCGAAAGCCCGAGAGAGAGTATAAGCCTAATGCACTAGTCGCCATTAAGCACACGCAGTTCAGAACCAGAGCTAAGCTCAAGCCAAAGTTCATGGCCCATTCAAGGTCGTGAGGAAACGAGAAGATGGGAGGTATGACGTAGTAAAAGTTAGCGAACACGAGAGAGCGAATAGAACAACGACAGTCGCTGAAAACATGAAGCCCTGGAATCCTTTATTCGGGGCGAATGATCCGTCAGGATAGCCGATTGTGGGAAAAGAAGCATACGAAGAACGAACGAACGACTACGACAGAGAGCGGCGATGCAACCGACTTACACATACACGCAAATGCACAATGAAAGGAATAGACAAGAACGAAAGTAAATTCCTTAACCAGTCTGCAAACTCAACTCAGCAAAGTCGGCGGGTTATTCGCGTACGTGTTTGTCATAGTACAAAGCATTAATTTTAATCGTATTTTAATAATAAACCTGAATTCTTAATATCTAAGCGGTGTGTTTTATTGCTACCAGTAGAATCAAGAGCCAGATCCTACATATAGTACATATATGTATATATTACGTATACAGGATGTCCCAAAAATCAACGTCAACCGCCGGAAACGGGTGATAGGTCAAGTGGTGTCGGATATCACAAAATTATAAAAAAAATCTAAGTCATGTACTTTTAAAATTATTGGCCCTCAAAAAAAATCGAGAAATCTGACACTCTGTGTCGATCTTTCAAATACTCTGACCGCAAATCTTTAGTTTTCTTCGATTTATTTGTTGGCACGTAACCCTGAGTAACTGTTCTGTAAATTACGGTCCAAAATTGAAACATAACTATATCGGTTTTAACTAAAATATTGCTTTTTTTTCCATCCAGGTATATGAAAATCATTAATCACCTAATTTGAACTGACTGTACTGACCAAAAAATGTACTGTGCCATTTTGGCAAGCACCTTTAAAAGATGGTATGTTTAGTCTGGATTCCAAAATGGTATGACACTTGCTAGACTAACGCTTAATTGAGGACAAAAAACATATTTTGGTCAAGAAACCCGATTCACAGTTAATTCTTTTTATTAAGTTAAAATTGGTACCAAGTGTGAGCGAGACAGAAAGTGACGCTGTGTTTGAGACGGATAAACACGGCATTTCGACTAGTGTGAGTGAAACTTGTCAAGCAGTGACGCATATCATGTGGTATCAACAAGATGCCTGCCCAGCGCATTATGCTCGCACAGTACGAGAGTTCCTCAATCGGGAATACTCCAACAGGTGGATAGGGTGGTCTGGTGAAATTTTGTGGCCACCCCTTCACCTGATTTTTTACTGGGGAGCAGTAAAAGAAAAAGTTTGTTCTAAGCCGATAGACTCTTTAAACGAGCTGCGACAAAAAATTGCAGAAGCCGTTGAAGACATCAACCCCCGAAGATATGCCCTTCTTATTACCAGATCATTCGTAAGAAGTTGCAGAGGCAAACAGTTTGAATATTTATTGTAAGACACAAGATCGGTATATGGCGATCCTGAGAGTATACACCAAGAGACCGTAGTGCTCTGTGTGTTTTTTAGAAAGAGAAGTACCGGTGAACGTTGGTTTTAAATGTTTGAAGGTTATAAAGACTAGGAAATAAAGAGCTAGGCAGGGCATTCCATAAGCGAGTTGTACGGTTTAGGAACGAATCAACACATTTAAGATTACGTCCGAAAGTGGGCTTGAGGGTATACTGATGAGCATTCATAGCGAGACGGGTGTTACGGTTAAAAGTTTGAATGTGCGGAACGCTACTGGCGATTTCTACGGAGCACTTTTGGTGGAAATAGCGATAAAACAGAGTGAGAAACGAGACATTACGTCGGTGTTCGAGGGTGTCCATAGTTTGATTCATATTAGTATCACCTATAAGTTTTATCGCACGGTTTTAAATCCTATCTAGCAGGTGCACAGATGTTTTGGGCGCACCCGACCAAATGTGGGAATTGCACTCCAATTTCGGGCCGATAAACGCCTTATACATATATTGAGGCCAGATCAGAGGAAGTGAAATATTTCTTACATCGCTTGAGGAAACCTAGACGTTTCGCAGCGTTTTTGACGACACCGAGTATGTGATCATTCCAACGTAAGTTTTCATTGACACACATACCGAGAATGGAAAGTTTATCGGTTTCAACGATGCAAGTGCCATTCATGGATAACGGCTAGGTGTTTAAATTTGGCTTTAACGACAGCAGACAGCATTGTGTTTTAGAGGCATTAAATTCTACTCTGTTAGTGGTTCCCCAATTAGTTATGCTGTTAATAACAAAATTTAATGAGCTTAATATGCTGCCGTTCTCGTTCTACAGCCGAAGGGCAGGGACGTGAGTCCGGGAACGAATATGAAAGGCAGAGAGTACTGTCATTAGCAAAGGAATATATTGGATTAGAAGTAGCAGACAAGATATTGTTGATGAAGACTAAAAAGAGTGTCGGAGACAGAACTGAGCCCTGGGGCACACCAGTATTTATTTTGTGAATATCGGATTTGAAACCATCCAAGACAACTTGAATTGAACGTTCCGAAAGGTAATTTCTATTTCATTGAAGAAGAGAGTCGTCGATCCTTAGAGCACGCATTTTCGACAAAAGAGCCTGATGCCAAACTTTGTCAAATGCCCTAGAAATATCAAGTGCAGCTATCTTGCTTTCGCCAGATTGATGTACACTTTGGTTCCACTTTTCGGTGAGACATTCCATCAGATTACCAGTGGACCTGTTGCTACGAAAACCGTACTGCCGGTGATTAGGAAGTTTTCGTGTGTCGAGATATTTCATTAGCTGATGGTTTATCAGCATTTCCATGACCTTGGAAAGAAGGGACGTAAGTGCAATGGGCCTGTAAGAGCAGAAAGAGGAAGATTCGCTCTTTTTAGGGACGGGCTGGACAAATGCTCTTTTCCATCTTCTCGGAAAGTGTCTTAAAGAGTAGAATTGATGAAAAAGCTTACGCAATGGTTTTGCCAGCGAGGAAGAACACGTCTTCAGAAAGAGGGGAGATATACCATCTGGACCAGCGGATTTTTTAATGCTAAGATCTTTAAGAACTTTTGCTACTAACGAGTGCGAAACTGGATTTGTCCCATTGAAGATTCGACGCACTAAAGTGTAGGCGGAGACAAAGCACAATCTGTGAGTGTTGAGGTGACAGCAAAGTGTGCAGCAAGCAGATTCACCTTGTCCAAAGAACTGACATCTTGAATATCATTGTAAATGAGCGTTGGGATGGAGGATGAGGCAGAATTTCTAATATTATTGACGAGCGACCTACAATTTTTACTACCTTTCGGACATTGTAGTACTCGTATTTTTGGCTCAATTTCTGGTCGTATTGGAATTTTACACGATTAAGACGTTGCAGTCATTCCTAGCTAGTTTAAACTTTTTTCGGGTTTCCTCTTTTGGGTTGGTCTGGAAGGACCGAAAAAACAATTCTCTAACCCTGACAGCCTCTTTACAGCTCGAGTCGCACCATGCTTTTTCTTTTAGTTTGATACTCTTCATCTGATGAGGGATAAAGTTTCTCATTTCAAAGAGAATGGTGTCTATGATCATATCAGCAGTGCTATCCACGTCCTTATCGAGGAAACAGAACGACCAGTTGAAATTTCTAAAGAAACTGTTAAGATTGCTCCAGTTGGCTTTCTCGTATTGCCATACGGTTGTTTTGGGAATCTTTTCTCTAACTGTGGGGTCAGTGTATGAGAAATTAGCTGATATGACACAATGGTCCGACGAGCCTAGAGGGGACAGCACATCAGGGTGAGAAGTTAAAAACAAGTCCGGGGTGTTGACGGTATGACTATCTGGTCTGGTATTTGCGTGAATTTCGAATGTCGAAGCCACCCAGAATTGTGTATATTGAAATCGCCCGTAATAACGATTTCAGTATGAGGATACAGGGATACAATTCTTTGAATGGAGTCAGACAGCGCATCGAATTCGTTCAAAGTCGAATTGCTGTCCAGTTTGGGGCCTCTGTAAATAAAGCAGTAGTGAATAATTTGATTACGGAGATGGAATTTTACCACATGAAATTGAATTCCGGATTGGAACGGGGACTACATTGTGGTGGAATTTGGTAAGCTACATCACTACGCACGTAAATAGTGAGACCGCGGTGAGAGAAGAATAATGACACTAGTTCGTAGCCAGGTAGCTTCAGATCAGAGTGATCTGATAGGTGTGGGCGGGGATCTACCTGTGTTTTACTAAGTAGCAAAACAGCTGTTCTATATTTACAGACGTGGACGTACGCAGAAAAGTGATTACATTTTAGCCCGCGTATATTGGAAACACCCACTCTGAATTCCCGAGTCATTATAAACAAAGACAAACAAAAACACCGATGTTACTAAGCACAGCTGTGAAGTAAAAATTCAGAGTTGTATGTGCCATGCCCTTCCAACAATAGGAACCAGCACTCCAACAAAATTAAAACACACAGCTATCCATCGGTTGTTACATACACTCAGTCACTGTACGCGCTGTATGACAATGTAATACAGCAACGGCAGTGACCGAGTGCAAGTAACAGTTTAACCAGGGGCAGGAAGGCAGGAATGCTCGCACTTTGGATGACGATTTCACTACACTCGTGCGTAGTTGTTGTTGTTTTTTTTTTGTTCGGTGCCCGCACAGCGATTTTTTTTTGGGTTTTTGTAAACTCGAGAGCGGCTTTTTTTTGTATTTCTCGAGGAGCGAATTTACGAGTGCACGTGTGGGTGATCGATGTTCAGCGCGACATAGTGTGCTCTGTGACGGGAAAAAATTAAATGAAATGACAAGGGTGGCATCTCTATCTGTTTCATTCACACTAGTCGGAATGGCGTATTTATCCGTCTCAATCACAGCGTCACTGTCTCTCTCGCTCAGACTTGGTATTCATCTTAACTTATTAAAAATAATTAACTATGAATCGGGTTTGTTTAGCAAAATATTTTGTTTGTCCTCAATTAAGCGTTAGTATTTTGGACCGTAATTTACAGAACAGTTACTTATGGTTACGTGACAATAAAAAAATCGAAGAAAAGTAAAGATTTGCGGTCACAGTACTTGAAAGATCGTCACAGAGTGTCAGATTTCTCGATTTTTTTTGAGTGCCAATAATTTTATAATTTTGTGATAACCATTTCCGGCTTGACGTTGATTTCTTTGACACTTGTATATGTATTATATATATATATATATATATATGTACGTATTAGATGTTAACTTACTTACAGTAGATTAAGATTTATTTTTTAGGTAGTTTGTAAGCTTTTATTTTTAAGTTTTAAACTCAAAAGAGTCCATACCATATACTTTGCTTTTTGCTTTTTAAAAATGTTTTCTTAGTTCAAGCTGTATTGTCCTCAATATAAGAATAAGAACAAAACCTGTCGAAACGTCTAAAGACATAATTTAAGTGTTAGGTTTTACTTAGAGTGCCCGCATGGGGCCAGTAAGTTAATATAAGATATTTTTAAGTTATTTAAGCTAATTTTTAATTGTTTTTTTGTCTAGCATGTAAGAGTAAATTAAGTGATCGAATAAAAATGCATACAAATTGAAAAAAAAAATCGGTTCTCACTAGATCACTGAAATCAAGTAGTGTTGGGCGCGGTAAGTACTTATTGTAGATGGGGGCCAACATGGGAACTCGGTACACCGCATTCTGTTGACAAAAAACATGGGTATAGTATCCCAGCGTAAAATCCCGGACTTTAAAAATTTATTTGTATCGTCCTTTGAAAAATAAAATTAAAAATAAAAATAATAATAAAATTTAGTTAATCCTAATAAAATGTGTAATGTTCTTATCCAATATTTTACAAGTGTTGCTTCCAAGACTTTTTCTAATGCAGGTTTCTCTGAATCTTCTAATTACTGTTTGGAGAACTGCTTTAGCAGTGAATGGAGACAAGCCAATAGCTTTTATTATGACCCGATTTAATCTTTTGAATTATTTCGTAACATAAGCTCTGTAAAAAATTCTAACTCAACGATGAATGGTCTAATTATTTATTTACAAAAATTTCGTTAAATATTGTTGATGTTTTAATGCAGATCTTTAATAAAATTATCCTTAGCGGTATTTTTCATGATTAAAAACTGCAAAAGTTATACCAATATTAAAGAAAGGTTATTGTAAAAATCTAAATAACTGTAGGCCAATCTCTCTTCTTCCAGTGTCCCCAAAAATGTCTTAGAAAGCAGTGAAAGATAGAATAATAGCCTTTCGTGATGAATCATCTTTTTTTAGTAACAATCAGGTTGGATTTAGAGCTGGTAAGTCTACAGAGGATGCGCTGCTAGACTTTTGCAGTTTCAACTACGACAGCTTGAACAAAAACAAATATACTGCTGCTATTTTTATTGATATCACTGAGGCGTTGACACTGTCGATCACGTGATACTAACAAAAAAATTAGAAAAAGCGGGTATTAGAGGCTTAAACTTAGATTAATAACCGTAAGAAGATTGTAAAGTAATAGTTGTAGCCTTTCTTATGACATTAAAACTGGTGTACCACAAGGCTCGGTACTTGGTTCGATTCTTATGTTGACGTATATTAATTCAATATTTAACATGGATTCCAAAGATAAACCAACAGGTTTTGCTGATGATATCGCTTGCTCTTATTCTAATATTGTAGTTCCGCGTTAGATTTAACTGCTACCATAAACCATGACTTAGAGCAGCTTAGGCATTTGTTCTGATTGCATAAATTAATAATAAGTCAATTTGTCCTCTACCATTGTCAATTTCTCCTCTATGATTTTTCATACTGCAAGTTGCAAACATTTATCATTTTCTACCTCATTCAACAGGGATAAAATTTGTTCATCTCAGTGTTTTTATATAGAACGAACGGTAGTCTTTAAATATCTTGGACTTGAAATTGAAAGCAAATTGAATTGGAGTATCCCTACTGCCAGTCTATGATCTCATTTGTTAAAAATTGCGAAGATTATGTACCACCTGGGGCAATTTTGTTACAAAAGACTGATGGAAACAATATCTATGGACTTGTGCCACCAAAGTTGCAGTATGGTTTAGTCGGTTAGGGAGGTACTCATAGCAATAAAAACCATCCATTACTAATTGGGCAGAAACATATATTTAGAATTATCCGGAGGTTTCTGCTTTTTGGCAACTTAAAAATCCTTCACTCAAGCATATTTACTTTTACAAAGTCTTAAGGATATTTTTCGTAAGGAGTGGTTACTCCGTTGACAGAAGTCCATCCTATCAGTCACTGCGTAGTATTAGTAACCACCTTGCTTTGATTCCATCTATCAATACACAGCACTTTTACTCTTACGTTGCTCCGTCTTGCCACTTGAGATAAGATGAAGAAGAAACGTTGTCTTTTGCAATAGGAAAATTAGGAATTGCTTTTTCACTTTAATCTAAATGTAATAAATTTCCTAACTAGTCACATAGTCCAAATTTATTGAAAGGCTATATCACATAATTTATTCGATGAACTTTAACATAACAAATGTTCACAATTTTATTTGAAATCTTAACTTAATTAAAGTTTCCTAACTAATGTTATTCGACACTAGTTTAAGTCAAACTACAGAATGCATCTCTCATTTTTCAATATATAACGCATCACTTCTTAAACCCAGAAATTGTTTTGATTAAGATTGTGAATTCAATAATTTGTATAATTGTATCTGCAATTCTTTTTGTTAATTGAAAAATAAATTTTAAATAAAAAAAAAATAAAAAATAAAAAAAAATATTAAGAAAAAATAGTAATAATAATAATAATAATAATATGCTGGTTCAACATATAGCAAAGAGGAAGTTGGTGACGCCACTTCTAAAACTTTCAACTCCATAAATTGATAGATAGATTTTTCTTCAGTATGCTGCTGCTGACGAGTACGCCACTTGAGTTCCTGACAACCGGACTAACTTTTTTGCTTTCGGAAGGAGAGGTAAGCACAAATCCCTCGAAATACCGACCTATCACATGCTTGTGCACAAGATACAAGCTGTTCATAGAAATTCTTTCTAATAGAATTTATCGCCTCTGTCAGTCCAACAACATCATTTCGGACGAACAAAAAGGCAGCAGCAGAGAAACTATGGGATGCAAAGACCAGCTAACGTTCGATTCTGTAATTACAGGTTTCGCCTTGAGGAAAAAAATCAACTGAAGTATGGCCTTTATACAATAGATTATAAAAAGGAGTTCGATTCAATGCCTCATGGCATACCTAATCAAAGTAGGTACTTGAGATGATGAAAAAATGGAACACCAAACTTTATCAGGACGGGTCAGTCCACAAAGCTATCCGCATAAGAAGTGGTATTTTTCAAGGAGATGCTCTGAGCCCTTTTTGGTTTTGCTTGGGACTCAACCTGCTCAGCAGAATTCTGATCCAGCGGAGGTCCGGATTTCTAATCAAAACTGAAATATTTGACCACTCCTTTAACACCTCTTATACACTGATGACTTAAAACTTTACACCAATCAACGAGAAAAACTTCACCGGGTGATACTTACGAGTAGAAGTAGTTAAAAGCTTTAGCAGAGATATTCAGATATAATTTGGTTTAGATAATTGCAAAATGATACACCTGGTAAGGGGAGAAATAGATGCTAATGAGGAAGGATGCCCCATCGACTATAAGGCATCATCGACAATATGCAAATATCTTGGTTTGCTGCAGCTTAAAGGAATTAGCCATAGCTCTATAAAAAGAAGACTAACTGCACAATTCAAAGTTCGGCACAAGTCTATAATGAAAACGAATCTTAACGGAGGAAGCAAATGTAGAGCAATTACAGTATTATATTGTATTATTCCTTTGGGATTACAAAATGGTCACCTACAGATACCACGAATCTGGACATGCTGATACGCACATCTCTGCCGAGATACCAAATTCAATACCCACAAAGTGCAATAGAAATTCAAAATAGTGATAAAATAATCCAATGCTATAGAAATCTGAAATATATCAGTTAAAATACTTGAAATCGGTCAGTAGACTAAAAAGCAGTAAACTGTTTTTATTTTCATTGGTACATGTGGCTCAATATATATATTATCCCACGGAATTGAATAAATGTGTTGTTCAAGTGCATATTTATCAATGTTTCCGAAATCTCTAAACTCGAAAGAAGAAGGCGCGGGATAAGTAGTTTTAAAATCGTAGATAAGATATATTAAGTCATGCTTTGAAAAGGCTGGGGCAGACAATTGATCATAAAATAATATACTGTTGCTATCGTTTACAAAAATAACATCTAACAATTTGCTTGAAACAGACGAAAATGAGTTGGAACGATAAAGTTGACAGGGTGAAGACCAAAAGAATTCATACTATCGCTTAAATGATTCTCAATTAAAAGATTGCTATTTAAATCTCCACAGATAATAATATTCGCGGATCTAGTAGAAATATCTTCCAAGGCAGCATAAAAATATGTTAAAGCTATGTACTTATTGGGTCTGTACACAGTGCCGACAAGAAGACTTACCACCACAAACTATTTTAATAAAAACAAAATCAATTGAGGAAGCAGGAGATACCCTGTTTGACATAAATGGCAACACCTCCACCCACACGATCACATCTTTTCGCACCGAAAAAATTGTAGCCACTTAACTTTATACGCATATCGTCATCAATGGCCGTTGAGGGACACCAGGTCTCGGATAGACAAATTACATCCATTTTAGATTGAAAAAATATGTCGTTAAATTGATCAATTTTCGGCGGCAAAATTTGTGCATTGATGTGGCATATTTTCATGCCTTCTTTTTGCGAGCAGAAAACTTCGAGCATTGTACGTAACATTCCTATTTCGTCGCGAAATATGGAATTCACATTTTGATCGTTTTGATCTATTTCGCCTTAGAAAATTGGAAAGAAGAATAAGCGACCTGCGAAGAGATCGTACATATTTTTTCTTTTTTTGATACTATTCTTTACATATGACACTAATTAAAAGATGACAAATTAAAATAAACAAACAAAAAAAAATTATGATAACAAGAAAGGCAAATTGAAAATATATATATGTTATAAGTGTCGTTTGAAGTTTGTATTGCATCGTTTGGACATCTTGCAGCAATTGTACTCAGAGACTCGTCATTCTGTATAAGTGCAGCTCTCCGATTTATATTCCCTTTTACAAACACAACACCAGAACGGGTGAAAACAGAAAGAATATGTTGAGGATGCCGCCGCTTTAAGCTGAATGCACGCTGAAGAAGGGATCGATTTCTCAGTGTTAAACTTTAGTGTATGTATATGAAACGCCCTCTGCTATTGTCCGAACGGAAACCAGCATCTTGCAATCACAGGTTCCTTTTCGTTGTTTTGCGCTAATCAGCTAGTGATTTGAAAGCTGCATTCCACTCATTTGAAGAGTTGAATGTAGAAATTATTGGAGCGTCATTGACTGCCTGTTGTAGCAGCAGTCATGAATTAGACTTAAATATATTTAAGATCTATTGCTTAAATCTTAACTTCAATTCGAATTTGTTATATCGTATGTTTAAGTTAATTGTCTTTTAAAGATCAACACTAAGAAGAATTAGGTCGTTGTATTTGTAATTTAATGTCATTTTGTATTGGAAGGTTTTTTTTGGCGCAATAAAAGAAAGATAATTTTTTATAACGATTAACACAAAGAAAAAAGGAAGTCTTTTTATTAACTTTTCATGGAGAGTGTTTGCATACAAAACATTGGTCCTAATTGGCCGAATATAATAAAAATAAAAAATGTTAAGTGAAAGACATTAAAACTGCGGGTTTAAGTGCCAAACGGTTTCCCGTGGGGCGAAAATAGATATTGGATCGAGACAAATCAGACATATATATGGATATACAGGTGAGCGAGACTTTAAGTACTCAAAAATCTGTAGGATGACACAAACTTCAAGAAGTCGAACAAAGAATCCAAAATGTCCAAAAACTACCTTCAGAGCCGATTTCTAATTCTCGAAAGTAATTTTGAAGCCAGCATGAATGCGAATCAGGATGCTGTTACAAGTGCCGAAACAAACACTGAAAGTTAAAAAATTTATGAGATATTCGATGCGATCAACGAATTATACGTTACTTACCGTGCGTCTCTACTCGATCACTTTGCGAAAGTCACCCCCACGTCCTTTCCAAGCGAATCTACTTCAACAAAAGGCATGAACTTCGGCTACCAAAAATTAATCTACCCACATTCTCCGGTAGTTACGAAAACTGGAGGTCATTTCATGACATTTTTCATTCCTTGGGCCATAGCGACTCAAAGTTGACGGAGATAGAAAAGCTTCACCACCTGAAATCAAGCATCACCAGAAGGCTTGGGACATCCTTACAAACCGATGTGACCACAAACGGGTATTGGTTAACACGCAGCTAAAAGTGTTTTTCGGGCAATCCGTTATCACTGCCGAGGATTCCAACAACATAAAACACCTGTTAGTTGTGTCCATTGGATACCTGCATGCGCTAAAAAACCTGGGAGTTCAGACAAATAACTGGGATATAATAGTTATTTATATCATGCTTCATAAACTTCCAGCCCTAACTCAGCAGTTATGGGAAGATCAGAATCAAAGAAAGAAAGAGCTTGCTACTTTTGCTGAGTTATCAGAATTTGTAGAAGCTAGGTTTCGCACTTAGGAAGCTGTGAATCAGCAAGTTAAAACCAAAATCCAAACCAGAAGCGCAGAGCAGGCAGCCAGCAAAGAATTCCTTTGCCGCAAGACCAAGGCAAAAACAACAATATAGTTGCAGTGTTTATAACAATGGTCAGCATTCCAAGCCGGGTATGTTGCGATTTTTGCGGCCAAAGGCATCATTCGTTATTGCACAATAGCTATAATTCATCTCCAAACTCGCATCCTACACATATGTCTTCATACACAGCACCTAACAACACAATACAGTCCAATCATACACCGCACACAAACCCTTCACACTAACCATACACACACTCTCGGCTACCGCACACATACACACAACCACATCAGACTTCCCCACACACCCATCCAACTTCCACACAACCCAACACACAATCACAGACTTTTCGGACTACAATAGTGAATCCTAACGCTCCAGCATTTCATCCAACCAACGATCATCAACCCTCCACAGCTTCAACACTCAAGAACTTTCATACACAACACAATACCAACACACAGGTACTCTTAGCAACAGCGATCGTGAAGGTAAGAGCAGCGTGGGGAAAGTATTTTAATCTCCGAGCCTTAATCGACCCGGGTTCGGAAGCCTCTTTCATCACAGAATCTGCAGTCCAGCTATTAAATCTCCAAAACAAACGTACATTTATTGAAGTATCTGGATTAGGAAAGGTCAGCAGTGGAGCATGCCACAATTATGTGGACTTATCGTTCGGCTCACTGCATTCAGCATACGAAAGACACACCCGAGCCTTTGTCTTTCAATCTCTGACTGGGCTGCTTCCATCCCAAAAGATAGATTTCAATAAATGGACGCATATAAATGGATTGATATTGGCCGATCCCAGTTACCACACTCCCGCTACTGTAGATCTACTCTTGGGAAGCAATGTCTATGCCGAAATTCTCCTACCAGACATCATAAGAGCAGAAAGGTTCACGGCTGCGGTAGCTTAAAAAACTCACCTTGGGTGGATCTTGTTGGGAAAGGCTCCAGTTGCATCCCAAACAATTCGAAGCTTCGTCCAGTAGTTCGATCTTGACAGTCAGCTTCGAAAATTCTGGGAAATCGAAGAACAGGCATTCGAACAGGCTTGCGAACGACATTTCAGCGACCACACCAAGCGCTTACCCGATGGCTTCAAAGGAAATAAGGATCCCATATTAGCATCCTTATACCAAGGAGCGCTGAAACGGTTTGACCAGATGGAAAGAAGGTTTAGTAATAATGCTATTTTATACGAAGGATACAAAAAATGTATGGAAGAGTAAAAATAGCTTGGACACATGATCGAAGTATCTGAAGATATAATAAACTCGCCTTACCACTACGTCGTTCCCCATAATGCGGTCGTCAAAGAATCCAGTACCACCACAAATTTGAGGGTCGTGTATGATGCGGCCTTCAAAACGACTTTTGGCTCTTCTTTCAACGATCACTTGATGGTAGGATAAAAAAACAAAATAATATGTATTATAGACGTTACATTGCGTTCTAGAAAACATCGTTTCACCTTCACCGCGGATATGGAGAAGATGTACCGCCAAATTCGGATGAATCCAACAGATGCCAGCTACCAACTTATCTTTTGGAGAGACAACCTTCAGCAGCAAGTGAAATTATATCCCTTGGAGACAGTGACGTTTGGAACGGCATCAGTTCTACTCAAGTTGGCAGAAGATGAAGCATCAAGTTTCCCTTTGGTAGTATCGATCACACGAAACGACACTTATGTGGACGACATAATAACTGGAGCAGACACACTTGAACACGCCCTAAAAAAGGGAGACGGGGTTAGAAAGGTTCTTGCCTCGGCAGGGTTTAACTTACGTAAGTGGACCAGCAACACGGATGAACTTTTGAAAGGGGTACCAACCGAAGATCGAGAAGTGGACTTTTCGTTGCCGTTTGATGAGTCGATCCACGTGAATACTTTGGGAATGAAATGGTTGCCAGTATGCGATTCGCTTACTTATAAAGTGCTTCATCAGGAAGAGGTAGACATCACGAAACGTAACGTGTTGTCATCAATTGCCAAACTGTTCGATCCATTAGGTTGGCTTTCCCCATGCATTGTCAAAGAAAAGATCCTGATGCAAAAACTTTGGGCGCGTGGACTCGAATAGGACACACCTGTTCCCCCAGATGTCAAGCATGAGTGGACCCTGTTCCATACCGAGCTTCCGGCGATAGAAAAGCTTCGTATTCCGAGATGGATCCAGACAGGAACGGATGACAGCGACCTAGAAATACACGGATGTAATGATCCGTTAGAAAAAGCTTATGCAGCTGTGACTTACCTGCGGGTGTTTGATGAGGACAACAAAATTCGCATGCACTTTTTAATGTCGAAAACAAAAGTAACTTCACTGAAATCAGTAACACTTCCCCGTCTAGAGTTATGCGGTGCTATCTTATTAGCAAAATTGCTACGAGCTCTAAGGTTGGATAATTGTGTTACGAGTTGGAGGCAGACTGCAAAACGTAGATTTACACTACCCACAGCAGCATCCGATTATCCTAAAGACGACACACCACTACACAGAATTAATCGTATCAGATGCCCATGATAAAACACTGCACGGAGGGGTTCAGAAGATGGTTTCTTACCTGCGTCAAAGGTTTAGGATCCGTGGTATCAAAAATGCCGTAAAAAAGCACATACACAAGTACAACATATGCTTCAGATATAAACAAAAACCGATGGGGCAGTTGATGGGAAACCTACCGGCTCCTAGTGTAAAGATGTCGATACCCTTTACACACACAGGGTAGACTTCGGCGGGCCGATTGACATTAAAGCATGGAGAGGAAGAAACGCGAAAATACTGAATGGTTACTTTGCGATCTTCATGGCCACCAAAGCCGTTCACATAGAAGCAGTAAGTGACCTCACAACACAAGCTTTCCTTGCTGCCTTTCGAAGATTTGCAGCAAGAAGAGGTCTACATATGTTCAGCTATGTACAGTGACTGTGGCACAAATTTTGTAGGAGCAAACCAGTCGTGTGCAGAGATACTTGGTAACGAAGGAATTAGATGGTATCTTAATCCACCTGCTTCCCTCCATTTCGGAGGAAGCTGGCGTTAAGTCGATCAAATACCATTTAAAAAGAGTCGCTGGTACTGCAGTACTTACCTATGAGCACGCTTTTGGCACAAATAGAAGCATGTCTTAACTCGAGGCCTTTTTGTCCGGTATCAGAAGACATCAATGACCTGCCAGCACTGACACCAAGTCACTTTCTGATTGGAGCAATACTTGTAACACCGCCACAACCTGAGTACGACTTCGACAGGTGGAAGAGAGTTCACAAACATTCTGGAGGAGGTGGAGTACAGACTATCTAACAAGTCTTCAACATCGACCGAAATGGACAAAAACGGAGAAGCAAACGCCAAGGGAAAGAGACTTAGTGCTTCTACGCGACGATAAACTTCCGTGCCCGGATCACGTAACTACACCAGGGAATCGACAACTTAATACGAGTGGTCACCGTAAAAACATCAAACTCATCCAAAACAAGGGAGTTTAAAACACCAATCGCAAAAATCTGCAGTTTACCCAGCAACGAAATCGTCTCAGAAGATTCCCTTTAATAATATACTATACAATATATAAAAACAATAATATTGTACAAAACTCTCATGCGCACTCATTCACGCAAATATGCGAAAATTCATAAAACAAGACACACATATATAAGCATACACATAAATACGCACTTTTCTCTCAATCAAAAAAAAAAAAATAATAATAATAATAAATAATTAAACCAACAAAAAAAAATATAAAATAACTAAAACACTAAACTTACAGATCACAATACCCAACACCGAAAACCATTTACCCGAATATAAACTATCTACAATACAATACTTTCCTAAATCCAAAACTACAACTTAAATTTTTACAATTTGCGGCACCGATCAACGATTGCATTTTCCGGGAGTACACAGAAAAAAAAAAACAACAAGCTGAATTAATCGATTCTAGCTCCTCACGTAGCAATTAGGGAACGAGTATGCAATTATACGCAATTATATGCAATTATACCAAGGCCAATATGTACTACTTACTCACTATGTGCTTCTTAACACCTGTCTCACTAACGAATATCTTTCACAGAAGACGAGCATGACCATGATGATGAAGATGAAAAAGTGATGCCCGGTGGCAGGAACTTCGTTCACAGCTGGGGAGCATGTTGCAGCAGCAGCCATGAATAAGACTTAAATATACATATTTGAGATCAATTGCTTAAATCCTAACTTCCATTCGATTTTGTTATATCGTATGTTTAAGCACAGATAATAAATCTATACAGATGTCTCATTCATACGGGAAGTTGTGTCCTATGAAAATGAAATCAAGCCAAAAAATAGCTTTTTAAAAAGCTGCATCACAAAGAGCAGAAAAATCTTTTTATTTCTTTTCGCTTTTTGCTCTTGCCACTTGTCACCCACCCTTGCAAAGTTGTTTACCTCATATGCAAAAACAATACGTAACGAAAGAAATAAATAAAAAAAACCATTCGCCCATCTGTACTTGATGGACTGCGATTTGCAAAGGCATCATACGTTGACGTTGCCCAGTATAACCGGTTTGCTTGTGTTTATGTACGTGTGCTTGTTATTTTGTTTGTAACTTGTTATGCAATGTAAATTAAATGGGGGTAGGAATATAATTTTTAAGATCATGAAATCGAAGGTCCGTGAAGGTGGAAGTGCTGGAGGGGGTGGGTATGACGTTGCACCACACTATAACAGTGATTGGTATTTGAAGCACGAGGTGTTAAGGGCTAATACATGTTATGGGGTTGAAGATATATAATATGTACATAAGCGCAAGAGCAATTTCCCTATTTAGATTTGTGATGTACTAGTGATTACGTATGATTACACACTTGCACTGAGTAAGAACAAGACCGAATATTAGAGAGCATAATAAACTATCGGCAGTCTGGTTCCCACCATCTCTCTAATTCGCTTCTCAATTAAACAAGAATTAAAATGTGTAACAATACTAGATGTGAACTTTTCTTTTAACTACAAAATTTGATAAATTTCCAAGCATTGAGCAAGATCGAACTTATTCGGAAAATGTGAATTTACGAGTACGTATTTGCTCCCTTTTCTTTCAAGTTATGTAAAATGGAGTTTTCAAAACTATACGCAAAATATTTGGGCGGCCGAATATAGTATGGAGTGCGAACAAGTGGAATAAACCAACTTGGAGTGCAGCACTGCTGGAAACAGCTGACGAAAGAGATCGAAGAACCATATTATGAGAGCGTATCTATTTGCCGGAATCGGGTGGAGGTTTGGAAAAATACTGAGATTTTGTATTTTTGTGGACCGAAGAGGTTTTACACGTTCACACAGTACACTGAATAGAATCATATAGCCGACATTAGGCAAACAGACGGACGAGTTTGGCAGGGATGTCAGGACTAAACATCGCTCTATATAGCTCGTCACTATAAATGCTGTCATAGGCAGCCTTAAAATCGACAAGCAGGTGGTGGGTATCGATCTGGACTCCTTGCGTTTTCTCCATCATCTGCCGGAGTGTGGAAATCTGATCGATTGTGGACTTTCCTGGCGTGAAACCGCACTGACAGGGTCCAATCAGGTTGTTTACTGCGCGTTCAATCAAATCAATCCCAGAAGAAACATGTTTTTATCAGTGGTTTTGTCATATGAGTCCGGGCTTGGCCCCGTGCGACTTTTTTTATTGCCCAAACTCAAAACGTACCTTAAGAGTAAGGGTTCGGCACGGTAGAAAATTTCAGGACATACCACGTATATATTCTAATATATGTACACAGTATTATCTATATATATACCTGTATAATAATTGATCACTGCTCTTGGCTTATTTAAGTAAAGACGGCTTAAGTACAAAATTGAAAAACTAATTCTAAGAAATCACTTGTTTTGACAAATTATAGTTAAAGCACCCTTACTTAAGTAGTTTCCAGGGGACACGAGCGAGGACGTGGCAGGACATCGACCCCCACCCTCCCAACCCTCCAATAATCGTTGTCAATTTATCATGTCGGCTTACTTACATTTTTAAGCGTTCATTACATTTTGCAATTTTTTTATTTTATTTCTGGGAATCGTGTTTTTATTTCTGTTCTTATCAAGGACCCATTTACAATTTTTCCAGAGCAATACAATTATTAGGAAATTTATTAAATTAATCCTGTGCTCGTAACATACACTAGAGGTATCAAACCATTTCGGAAAATTCATATTTGTTGCCTCTATACGTTCTTTGATTATGTTTTCTCTTAAATTAGATGCAGTTTTTCAAAGTATGCGTAGAATATTTGTGTATGAAGACGGCATACCTAAAAATATTTTTCGGACGGCCACAAGAGAACTGTATTTTCTTTCGAATTCTCATATTCTTTTAATGTTATCAGTACTTCTGTTAGATTGAAATCGTGTTTGTCCTTTAACATTTCTCCCGCACAATTTTCACAGATTTTATTAATTTTTTTTAATGTTTTGAAATAGCAGGATCCTGCAAAATATCTAATAGCAAGGTCGTTGACTTGCGGCACCATAACTGACACTGCGTTTTCATCTAATGGGTTAATTAGAAGAATATTCTCTTTAAGCACAGTTTGCTGCTCTGTATCATTCTGCAAAACGGCATTCCAATCCACCTGCAAGTATTCCGAATCGTCTTCCTCGCAATTGGAATATTCCGATTTAAATAGAAATTTAATGGATATAAATTTGGCTATCAATGAGCTAAATTCAGCAACAATGGGGTTACTTTTATTTATGTTCCGCGCTCTTATTTTCCCAAATAAGTTTTCTAATGGATCTTGATTAAATTTATTTACATAAATGTAATATAAATCATCATGATTCATGAATAACGTTTCCCTTATTCTTAAAACGCTCCCTATAGTTAGAGCCAAACCTTGAAAACAGAATGATCTATTTGTTGTGTTAATGGGTTTAATATTTAATATATAATCCTTCATTTCTATTATAAAATGGATGTTTTTATCGTTCCGTACAAGAGCTGGTTTTCCATTTAAAAGATCAAAAAGGCGATCTATTTTTTTAATAAATTCAGCTGTCGATTTCGCAAATTGGGCAATATGGCCTGGGAATTTGTTCAGTTTTATTAAAGCTTCAATTCCACAGGATACAGATCTACTTAGAACCTGTGCAGCCAGCTTCACGTTCATCTTTTGAAATTCAGTTGGGGCAATGTGTGCTGCTGTCAGTTTTGGGCATATTTTGGTAATATTATTTTTTTCTGCATTATAAAGGTATTCAATTACCTTCCAACTAACAATTCCATCAAAAGTGGTCAAATTGTATTTTACTAAGTTGTTGCGAATACTTTTCAATAGATGCGGGATATCATGCAATCCATATATGGATTTATTTTTGTAAATAAAGCTTGAGGTTTTTTCATTTATACTAAGCTTTCTATATAAACTACTATTAGTGGGTCCTTGATCGCAGCAAATAGCTCTTACATTTAATTTCAGATCTGCGCATATATCAAGGCAGTTATATACCTCAACTTCGAGTTCTTTGGTGGATGTATTGCTCGGACAAACGACGTGATATAAAACTTGCTTAAAATTTCCACATATGCTCCGAATCATAAAGACGCATGCAGACTTAGCGTATGAATTATATCTTTGATTTCTTCCGTAATCAACAAAACCTTCAATTTCATTTTTAAATTTATTATAGGTTAGATCCGTCTGAAGGCTCATCTCGTCAAATATAACCACAACTTTTTTTTCTTTTGGTGGTAATTTCGAGGTTATTTCCTTAATTTCCTGCATAACATTTATATTTAAGCTTTTAATTTTAATCCACTTATGCAATGAAGATGGATGCGGCAAGTGCGTCTCAAGTTGATCCCGCAAAAAGTTTTATCCGACAGCTGAACGAAAAAAGGTGCACTGCGAAACCCATTTCTCCTCTTCGGTATATTCATTTTTACCCTGTGATAAGATGAACTTCGAAAATGTCATAGCATTTTGATGAATATCAAGCAATGAATCGATTTTCTCTTGAATGTTTTGCTTTTCACGCGTCTGTAGCCTTTTCTTGTCCTCTTTTAAAGGACGAATTTTCTTTAATATATTTAGTTTCGATTTTCTATTTTCTTTAATAGTTATTCTCAAGACATTGTTCAATTTCTTGAGCTTTTCAATTTTCCTAATGTAAAAACATTGCCTTTTTACATGAGCCTCACAACTGGCGCAAGCAAATTCAATGTGATCATTGAATTTTGTCGTTGATAAATTTTTAGAAGCAAAGTTTAGTTCTCCTATTTTAGCTTCATTCGAACTCAGTTTCAAATCTTTTTAATTTTTATACGTACGAGGGCGGGTCAATAAGTCCGTTGAATTTCTGACCTCTTTACTGAAACAGCAACACTGCTCCTGTCAACAAGCATCTGTCAGTTGACTCCTGTCAAAATTTAAACTTGCTGCGTCAGTTAGTTTGTGTTTGACAGCTATTTTTATCAGACTACTCACTAATTTGAGGAGAAAATGGAAAAAAGTGAATTTCGTGTGCTTATTAAGCATTATTTCTTGCGAAAAAAAACCATTACCGAGACCAAGGCTAAGCTTGATAAATACTATGGGGACTCTGCGCCATCGATTTCAATGGTAAAAAAGTGGTTTACTGAATTTCGTTGTGGCCGTACGAGCACTGAAGATGCCGAACGTCCTGGACGCCCAGTTGAGGTCTCTACACCCGAAACAATCGAAAAAATTCACGATATGGTGTTGGCCGACCGAAGATTGAAAGTGCGAGAGATTGTGGAAGCTGTAGGGATCTCGCATGGCTCAGTGGTTTCAATTTTGAATGATCACTTGGGCATGAGAAAGCTTTCCGCAAGATGGGTGCCGCGTTCGCTCACAGTCGACCACAAACGCAATCGTGTAACAACTTCACAGGAAGGTTTGGCGTTGTTTAATCGCAATATGGAGGAGTTTTTGCGCCGTTTTGTAACCGTGGACGAAACATGGATCCATCACAACACACCAGAGAACAAACAACAGTCAAAACAGTGGGTTTCTAAGGGTGAATCGGCGCCAAAGAAGGCCAAGGTGGGTTTGTCAGCCAATAAAGTTATGGCGACTGTTTTTTGGGATGCACGCGGGATAATCCACATTGACTACCTTCAAAAGGGAAGAACAATCAATGGGGAATATTATGCCAACTTATTGGACCGATTCAATGACGATTTGAAAAAAAAACGACCTCATTTGGCCAAGAAAAAAGTTCTTTTCCACCAAGACAATGCAAGGGTGCACACATGTGCAGTTGCCATGGCAAAAATCCATGAATTGGGCTTTGAATTGCTCCCTCATCCACCCTATTCTCCAGATTTGGCTCCGAGCGACTACTTCTTGTTCCCAAACTTGAAGAAATGGCTTGGTGGAAAAAGATTTGACTTCAATGATGAAGTCATCTCGCAAACAAAGGCCTATTTTGAGGACCTCGACAAATCATTTTTTTTGGAAGGGATAAAAAAATTGGAGAAGCGTTGGACAAAGTGTATAGAGCTCAAGGGAGACTACGTTGAAAAATAAAATTATATTTTTATCAAAAAATTTGTGTTTTAATCCAAAAGTCACGGACTTATTGTTCTTTGAGTTCTTACTTAAGAATGAATACAAAATTATTCTTATTCCTACATTAGATGAGAAATATGCTGATGTTACATTAACTCTTCCCCGCTTAAGTCCTTTGCGTCCTCGCATAGGTCAATAGAAGGGTAAATTGTAAATGCTACCATGGTGTTGGGTCTGTGCCACTATTGAGGGTGGGGGCGTTGAACTTGTTCCTATTGGTGAAGCTGTAGGTATGACTGTTATACTGGTTTCTTTACTTCTTGTATTTTTGCAATACATTATTATGGCTATGATTAGAAATATAGTGATGAAAGTTGTGTAATTGATAAACTGGTGGATATCTTTTTCTGTTTCAATGAGATCGATCCGTTTTGTGTTATTCATGTGGAGTTCTTTCATAAGCTCGATGGATAATACTTCTTCAATACCGGTACCTTCAGAATTTTGACTAAACATGGGTGGTAGGGCGTGGATGCTTGTTACTTCTTCTGAGATAAATTTTGTGTTGTTGATTTCAATAGTTGTGTTCTGGAATTGTATTAAATAGGTTCCCTTAAGATGCTGATTAGTACTGTTTATGTTAATGTTGCCCTCGAAATCGTTTAAGAGAATGGTGCCTTTCATGATTTCTTCTACTGCTGGTATATGATGACTGTTGGTTAAAATGCATGATGCGTTCTTGCCTTCTAAAATATGTGGTATGCATTTGTCGTTGCTTAAGTCTACTAAATTTTCCTTTCTACATAATGGTAATTCATTTAATGTTCTACATTCTTTTTTAATTCCGAAAATAGTTTTGTGTTTTCTTATGATATTCTTATATTCTATGTTATTTATTAAACTATTAACTTTAATTAGCTTAATAATAAGTTTGTCGTAAACAACTTCTTCGGTTGTCGGGATATTTACTATGTAAAATAGACTGGTTGTGTTAACTACAATTTTAATACATGCGAATTTGGAAGCATCTTCTACATTTTCGTAAGGTATTTGATTTCTATCTACGTTTTTTATAATTGCGTTTATTTCAGTTTTTGACAAAATATTTGAATTTACAGTATTAGATCTAGCAAGTTCAATAGCGTAAATGGTGTTAGTTAGTTCTTCTTTAATAATTTTTGTTTTATATAATAAAATTAGCTTCGTTTTCGAAAGATTTATCTTTTCTTATAATATTTAATATTTGATTTGTTACATTTGTCAGTTGGTTCAGTATACTTATATAATTTTCATTTATAATAATTTGGTTGTTATTGTTACTGATTACATTGTTCATATTATTTTCTAACATTGTGAGATCATCATGATCGGGATTGCCCGCAATCCACTTCCATGCGGACCCGATAAAATTGAGTGATCTTTTAGGTCTATGGTGTTCAATGTTGCTTAGTAATTTATTTGCTTGTGCCAATTCATGATTAAGGATTGGGAAAAAGGTGTTAGTTTTTGGAATATTATCATTCATGATGGATGTGGTTTCGGATAGGATACTTCTATATGGGGACATCTCAATTATGTGGATAAACTGCAGTTTCCCATTCTGTATTCTGGTTGTTGCTACTTTTAAGGTTATTATTCGGGAATTTGTATAATCAAGTACTTGAACATTCGCGCAAACGAGAGCGATGAAATTCCTGTAGAGAAAGTTAACTTTTAATGTGACTCTTATGAACCTGATTCAGTAAGTACTGTAGTCGATTGATCATCTTTTACAACCTCCTTTTTATATTTTTGAGAAAGTTTAGAACCTAGACGTTTATTGATGTGAACGTAAATAATATCTCCGGCTGAATAAGTTTGTATTGGGTCTCTACGCTTATAATGATTCCTAAGGTCAATTTCTTGTTTTTGTCTTAATTTGTGAATATTTTCCTGCCTAACTTTTTCGAATTGCTCAGGGTCGGTAGCTATATTTCTGCCAAAAAATATCTCGATGGACTTACGGCCTGTACTGGAATGGATGGAGCAATTATATTCGTATACAGATTTTTCTAAGAGCTCTTCAAAGTTGCCATGGATTTGGCCGTGAGGGTAGAGTGGAATCGCTCCACCTGACCATTAACTGTGCTGGTGTAGGGTGGAGTTTTAAATACTCTGATTCCAAGTTGGTCTTCGAACATAAAAGTAATTGACAGTGAGTTTAACGATTTTTCATTGTCTATTACAATTATCCCCGAAACACCGAAAGAAAACAGTAATTCCCTAAGGAGTTTCTTTATATCTTCTACGGCTTTGGACCACAATACTTTAACCTGCGCATACTTAGAAAATTTATCAAGAGCTGTCAGTACTAACTTCTTTTGTGTGGAATATATGTCGATATGAAGGATGTGGCCAGGATAATTAGGAATAGGGGTGGAATGAAGTTCGGGCTTTTTTGGGTGACGATCGTATTTGTGTTCGCGACAAACTGAGCATTGTTTGACGATTTTGTTGATCTTTGCATTCATCTGAGGGAAATAATATTTTTCCAAAAATTGGGATTTATTTTCTTTGGCATTTCTGTGTGCCCTTTTATGAACTTTAAGAATTTTCTCGTTTTGGCTTGTTTCGTCCGTTAATTCATCTACTCTAGTCTGGGTGAACCTTATCTTATAATTTTTAAAGTATATGGGATAAATTTCCTGTACTTTTCCCATATCATTTGTGGTATAATGTTCTTCCGTTTTGTTAAGCGTTCTCGATATGAACATTATGGGTCTATCATTCTGCTTCGATAGCAAAATTGGATGCGTCCGTGGTCAGTTCAAATTCTTTAGAAAAATCCGGGTATACTAAGAGAATGTCGTCAGATGCTAAAGTTTTTCTTATTTTATCGAATGCTAGCATTGCTTCTTCGTTTAGGTTTATTGCCTTTTTACTGGAATGGTTTTTTGATAAGCGGCCATCTTCCCCTCTCAAAAGTGCAGTAAGGGGCTTTGCGAGCTTCGCATAGTCCTTTACGAAGTGTCTATAATACCCAGAGAGGCCAAGGAAAGATCGTAGCTCCTTGAGGGTCCTGTGAGGAGGAAAGTTAAGTATGACTTTTACTTTTTCTCGATTTGTTTTTATGCCTTCTTATGAGACGATGAAGCCTAAAAACTCTACCTCATTTTTATAAAACTCGCACTTGCTGAGTTGAACTTTCATGTTAGCGGAATGTAAGGTCTCAAAAATTTTGCGGACGTTTTCTTGATGTGTCTCTTCATCCTTACTGAATATAATAATATCGTCTACGTAGACGAAGCATATCTTACCGATATGCTCCCTAAGGATATCATCAAGCGCCCTTTGGAAAATTGAAGGGTCATTTTTCAGCCCAAATGGCAATCTCGTAAGCTCGTACTTGCCGTTATTAACCGAAAAAGCTGTTTTCTCTATATCAGATTCTTTTAGCGGGATCTGATGAAAACCGCTTTGCAAATCGATTACCGTAAAATATTTATTTTGTCCCAATTGGGCCAGAACTTCATTGATTTCTGGTACAAGGTAGCGATCGGAAATCGTTACGCTGTTTAGTTTGCGATAATCTATTACCAATCGATACTTTTTTCCCCTGAGGCATCTGCCTTTTTAGGCACTATCCAAATTGTGGAGTTGTATGGCGACTGTGAAGGTCAATTATTCCGTCGTTTAACAGTTTATGAACTTGTTTTTCAACTTCGTCCTTCAGAGACATGGGATACGGGTAATACTTAGTGTAGACTGGGGAGTTTGAAGTAGTACGTATTTCCCCTTTTATGGTCGTAGTGTAAGTTAATTTTTCATCTGGTTCATTAAATAAATCTGGAAATTCTTTGACTACCGCTTGGATGGACTGTTTTTGATGGTATCTCATATGGTTCGAATGTCGATGGCGTTTACCGATTGTGCCGTGTATTGTTTTACTCGTATTTTTATGCTGTTAATTATAATCATATAGTTGTGTCTAGTGTGTATTAATGCTGGTAGGTTTTTAAGCTGTCGTTTCCCAATATTCCTTGAAACGACTTAGGTTATGGAAGGAGGAAAAATTTTATTTTTTCGCTTTTTAAGCCAAACAGGTTAACTAGAGTGTGATGGGTTATTTTAATTTTGCCTGCAATAGAATTCGCATAAAAGGATTCTTTATTCGGGGTAGGGTTTTTTATCAAAGAGGACTGAATATAATTCTTATTTGACCCGGTGTCAATAAGAATTTTTAGTATGTCACCGCTCTCCGTCCTTACTTCGAAATAGAGCAGCGAAGAGCTAGCTAGTCTAAAAAATGTATGTTGGTTAGTTCCTGAACTAATTCTTCGCAGTTTTCAGTTTCCGTTGTTGCTTGGGATTCTATGTAGTCATTTATGGTTTGGCCGTCTTCTTCAGGTCCTGAGTTTAACATTGTGTTATATTGTTCTGTTTCATTCTCGGGAGCACTGGTATCGATGTGATAATTCCTTTGGATTTGGATTTTGTGAGGGGGTATACTTTGGTCGGGCATCGGTGCTCTCCTTGGGTATTAAGGGCTTGAGATACTAAGTTGGTTATAAAGGTCTGCAGTACGGGGTCTGTTTGTGGTAGGAACGAGGATTGGGGTTGCAGTTCAGGTCGAGGTTGGTTGTTTGCACTTAAAACGGGGGTCGGAGTAAATTTTGGTTTGGTATTTTTACTTTAGTGTGATGCTCTTAAGTTTACAATCAGAAATATTTAATAACAAATAAATTCAAGTGAATATTAGTTTGTATATTTTTGGTTATGTGGTTTCGATTTACTCAATAACTAATTCCTTTTTTTTCTAAATTACTTTTCGTGTTAATATTACTTCACTTAAGAACTTCCTTATTTTAAAAAGATTTGTATCTATACTATTTTCTTTTTCTTAAATTAAGTTCTTTATTATTTAATTTTATTTCATAAAATTTCTAAAATAAATTTGGATTTGAATTTCTCCTTGGGCACTTTCACTTACGCGTGGACAGTATAAAAATTTCGTACGCGGAGAGGAAAAAGAATTATTCTTTTTGCACTACTTTAGGGCAATTTAATTTTTGCACTATTTTAGGGCACTTTTGTTTTTGCGCTACTTGAGGGCTTTCTCTTTTTCTTTAATCTATCACTTGCACTACTTAAGGGCTTTTGGATTGATTAACTCCCCTTTTTTTTAATCTATCACTTGCACTACTTGAGGGCTTTTGGATTGATTAACTCTCTCTATACTTTTCGTAAACGCGTACACTTCTACTGTCCCTGCTCGGGCGCCAATTCATAAATTCTGAAAGAATTTATTTTAACAAAAAACTTTATTGTTCATTGAGCTCTTACTTAAGACTGAATACAAAATTATTCTTATTCCTACATTACACCTAACTTATTCTACCTTAATTATGTCAACGCATATCAGGTGGCATTCTGTTGTCTGGCACGTTTGCACTATCATCAATTCTTCATAGGTGTAAGATGAACTGGGCATCCGGTTAACTGTCTGTGGGAAACGAACTTTATTTTGACCGTGGGAAGCTTAGTTGAGAAATACGCTGATGTTACATTAACTTACATACCCATACACTCAAACAAAATACCAATTCATGAAAGATTATGTAATTTCCTGTTGCAGTCGAATGAAAACAAACAGCCAAGTGTTCATACCCCTTCCCGCAATCCCTTTGCACATGTTTTTCATATTCCCTGTGCCACTGCCCATAACTTGTGGTGAGAGAAAAAAAAATCTTTCAGTAAACAAAGCAAAAAAGAGAGAAAATAAAAAAGCTTTCTATTACTCCGAAAGCTCGTGTCGGCTAGCCGGCAAAAAGTGAACCATTTTTTCCTATAGGCATGAGACATCTGTATAGATTTATTATCTGTGGTTTAAGTTAATTATCTTTTAAAGATCAACACTAAGAAGAATTAGGTCGTAGTATTTGTAATTTAATGTCATTTTGTATTGGAAGATATACCGGTTTTTTCTTTTTTGGCACAATAAAAGAAGGAGAATTTTTTATAACGATTAACACAAAGAAAAAAGGAAGTCTTTTATTAACTTTTCATTGAGAGTGTTTTCACACTGCCCTTCTCCTTCTATTTTGACCACGAGATCGAAAAACAGCTTTCATAACTGGAGTGGAGCAGTTAATTGTAGTGCATATCTGCTCAAATATCGCCCCCATACTTTCGCCAGGTAATTGTGGTATACCAAAGAGAACAACATCGGCTGCGAGCTCTTTCCTTTCGTTGCCATCGCATTTCCGTTGCAGTTCAGCTACTTCTTTTTTAAGCGCATCGGCTGGAGCAGAGTGAAATTCCAGTTTACTTACTATTTCTCGGAGATCACAAAGCGAATCGTCGACTTCCTTCATATGACATTCAATTTTGTGTTCTATGAGAGCAAAACGATTTGAAAGGTCATTACGGAGATCACTCATTTCGTTTGTAAGGCGGGTAACAATTTCATCGGAAAGCTTATTTAATTGTTTTTCAAATTCGGATGTGCATCACATAATGTATGTAATGTGCGTTGTTTAAGACAACCAGAAAAGGGACACTGTTCAAGTATGTAGCTATAGCACACTTGTGTGATATTAAATCTGTGCTTTGTTGAATTTTGTAAAATTCTCGACGGGCAGAAACAATGAGCAATTATTTACGATTAGTGTTGAAATATGAAAATATGAAATGACTTTTCACACAAACTTAGATTACTGGGCACTATATTCACTTACACAAGTTTTAATCACTGGATTTGCCGCACAAGATTAGAAAACACGTCCATTCACTCTTAAAGAAGCATTAAAAGAAATATAATGGCTGGGTGTTTAAATTTCGATTTAACGAAAGCATTGTGTTGTGGTTCCCCAATTAGTTATGGTGTTAATATCGAAATTTAATGAACTTAACATACGCTGCCATTCCCGTTCTGCAGCCGAAGAGCAGGCACGCGAGTCCGGGAGCGAATATGAAAAGCAGAGAGTACTGTCGTCAACCAAGGATACAAAGGATTAGAAGTAGCAGACAAGAGATCGTTGATGAAAATTAAAAAGAGTGTCGATGACAGAACGGTGTCCAGGGGCATAGCAGCATTTATCTTGTGAAATCTTGAAACTATCCAAGACAACTTGGAGTGAACGTTGAAAATGGTGATTTCTAATCCATTGAAGAAGGGGGGCATCGATCCCAAAAACACGCATTTTCGACAAAAGAGCCTGATGCTAAACTTTGTCAAATGAAATAACAAGTGCACCTATCTTGCTTTCGCCAGATTGATATACCATTTGGTTCCACTTTTCGGTGAGACATGCCATCAGATCATCAGCGGACCTGTTGCTACGAAATCCGTACTGTTGGTCATTGAGAAGTTTTATTGTTTCGACGTAAGTGGTCTGTAAGAGGAGAGAGAGGATGATTCGTCTTTTTTTAGAGACGGGCTGGACAAATGCTGTTTTCCATCTGCTCGGAAAAAGCCCTAAAGAGTAGGATTGATAAAAAAGCTTACGCAGTGGTTTTGCCATCGAGGAAGAACAGCTCTTCGGAAGGACGGGAGATATATCATCTGGACCAGCGAATTTGTGAATGTCAAAATCTTTAAGAACTCTTGCTACTATAGTACACGAGTGCGAAAGTAAATCCGTCCGATTGAAAATTAGACGCACTCACTGTAGATGGATACAAATCACAATCTGGGAGCGTTGAGGTGGCTGCAAAGGCTGCAAAGGCTGCAGTCAGACTGGCCTTGTGTAAAGAGCTGATAGCTGGAATGTCATTGTAAATGAGCCTTGGGATGAAAGATGAGGCAGAATTTGCAATATTTTTGAGGAATGACCAACAATTTTTACGACCTTTGGGATATTGTAGTATTTGCCTCAGTTTTTGGTCGTATTGGAATTTTACACGCTTAGGAAAGACGATGCAGTCATTCCTGGCTCGTTTGATCTATTTCGGTTTTCTTTATAAGAAATGGTCTTATGGTCTTATAAGACATACAAAACATTTCTCTAACCCTGACAGCCTCTTTAGAGCTCGAGTCCTATCATGACTTTTGCTTTGGTTTGATACTCTTCATCCGATGAAGGATAAAGGATCTCATTCCAAGGAGAGTAATGTCCTCGTTATCGAGGACGATCCATTAAAATTCCTACAAGAGCTGTTAAGTACGCTCCAATTGGCTTTCTCGTATTGCCATACGGATCTTTTAGGAATCTTTTTTCTAAGTGTGTAGTCGGTGTACCAGAAATTAGCTGATATTACACAGTGGTCCGACGAACATGGACGGGATAGCACATTGATCTTGTATTTTTCAGGGTGAGAAGTTAAAAACAAAACCAGGGTGCTGGTGGTATGACTATCAACGTATGGTATTCGCGTGGTGTCATTTACAAGCCGAGTTAAGATATTTTCCGCAGCGTAGGTCTCAACACCGGGTGTTTCCTGTCCAGAATGTGAAAGCCACCCAGAATTGTGTATATTAAAATCGCCCGTAATAACAATTTCAGTATGAGGATACAGGGATACAATTCTTTGTATGGAGTCATTGAGCGCATCAAACTCGTCGAATAGCTGTCCTGTTTAATGCTTCTGTGAATAAAGCAGTAATGGATAACTTGCTTACGGAGATCCAACTTTAACCACATGAAATTGAATTCCGGGTTGGAACAGCGACAACATTGTGGTGGAGTTTGGTAAGCTAAATTTTTTTAATTTTAATTTTGGTGGGGGCTAACGCTCCCATTTATTTGGCTGAGTTCAAGCTTAAAAAACTAGGACTTAAAAACTAAAAATACTAAATGTTTAATTAAGGTTTTAAATTTAGGCATGGTGAAGGGGAACGAACTTGAGGGAAAGTGTGCTGCCATTAAAATCGAAAACGGAAAGAGGGAAGTTTACCTTACGCAGCATACGGGAGATTGGTTCGTTAGAGCCACATGTGCTGCGGTGGATTGGTTGATGAAAGAGACGGGGCAACGTAAATTTCGAGGGTTAGTTTTAAAGAAAATGGAGTTGTTAAGAGACATGCAATCGACGGAGCCTGAGATAACTCGGCGAATGAAAAGAATGTCTGCTGCGTCCCTTCCTTCCCCAAGGGTATTCAGGTTAATGAGTTTAAGATGGTCTCGATAGGGGGGTAAGATAAGAGGGTCGTTCCAAGGTAGACCTCGAAGAGCAAATCGAAGAAAACGACGCTGGATGTCTCAATATGGGATACATGAACTCATTGAAAGGGACACCACACTTGGCTGGCGTACTCGAGAAGGTGATGTATAGAGTGATCTGGTCACGTACGGGTTGCAGAATTCTTTTGACCATCTTTTAACGAAGTCAAGTGATGAGTTTGCAAAATGGGTTCAAAGCCCAGGATAAGTTTATAATAAGAGATTTGCACTGGAAGCTTCAGGCTTCGTGCAAAATGCTTTCGAGGAATTTGGGTATATGTGAAAGTTTAGCTATGGGGCGGGAATTAGTAACTTCGCCCTTTAATCCCTTTTTGTGTATCGGCGTTATGAAAGAAGACTTCCGTATTTGTGGAAATTCACATTGAGAGAGTGATAACCGGAAGAGATTTGAAAGGGGGTGTGAAATTATTGAGGAACACTTTTTAAGAAATATGGATGGCAGACCATCTGCACCGGGTAAGTACTCATCATTAAGTTGTTGTAATTTATTTTCTATTACTGTATGGTCAAAACTTTGAGAAATAGAGGGGCCAATGGGGAAGTTAAGTAGGTATTTGAAATAAAGGGAATCCGGTACGAAGGAATTATCGGCAAAAGATTGCTTAAAAAAAGAAGCAAAAAAGTTGGCTACAGTATATGGATCGGTTGAAAGTATGTTTTCGTATAAAGGGGATGGTGGAAAACCGCCAGATTTTTTTTTGCAGTTAACAAATTGGTAGAAAGACTTAGGATCATTTATATGACTTGATTGCGCACTATCTAGGTATAGCTGGTAGAGAACGTTATAAAGCTGAGCGAATTGAAAGTATGACCCGAGATAGTTGGAATAGTCAGCAAAAGAATTGGATCGCAGGAAAACTACTCATAGGTTCTCTTGTTACGTAAAGAGCGAAGATTACGATTATACCACGAGGGGCTCGTAGAAGGGGTTTTGTTGCGCGAAAAGGGGAATAGAGAGAAATAGAATTGAATAATTCTCTGCAGAAAATAGAGGTATAAAGGTATATACTAATTTATGTATATAATTCTGTATGTATAATATCTATATGTGTGTATTGTGTATGTAGGTTAGGTAGACTAAGGTTTATTTTAAGTTAGATATTAAGTTTTTATACATATATTAATATATGTATAAATTTCTTAAATGCTAACCTAAGCCTATGTAAGCTGGCCATCGCTATTCACAGAGCAAATAGATTGGTCAGCTCTGCCTCATTAGTGAGGCTGGTTCGTAATTGACGGAAACGACGGCGACGAAACATCTTCTCCATCATTCAACCACCAGAAATGCTGGTGCTGCCGAACGACATCCCTCTTATCGCGATTCCCCACCGCCCTACTGAACCTGAGAAGATCCACACTGCCGTGTGCGACGTCTCTACCGTAGTTGAGTCGCCTGTCCCCAGCTTTCCGAGCGACATGGAAGATTAATGGGACCGCTGATCTATCCTGGATCAACCCTATCTGATCTAGGTAGAGGAATGCTTGCGGTGGAACGAAGCCACCAGAGCGCACACTCTCGTGGTAAACGTAATTGGGGTAGTAAGCCCCAGATATCAGGTTATTCGTCGAGGTCATTGCTCTTGCAATGTGCCTTCGAGTCAGCTTAATTACGAAGTTGTCCACTTGTATTAGGTTCGCCCTGTTGTAAAGGGCGAATAAAAATTTTTGTATTCCGACTCTGGTGTTCTGTACAAGCGAAGGCAAGCCCTTTCAAACACCCGAATCTTTTCCATTAAACTTGCTCTTACATTGAACCACACGGGACACCCGAATACCAGCATGGGCTTGATAAGAGCCATGTAGCAGATTACCTTTACTCTCTCATCGAGTTGGCTGCTATAAAACAGCCTCTTTGTAAGGGCAAAAGCGCCTTTGGCTCTGGTCAGAGCAGCATCTACATTTTTGTCAAAATACAGAAACTGATCTAACCAGATCCCAAGGTATCTGACTACATTTCGACAGATAAGAGGCTGTCCGTGTTGTCCAATGATCGAGAACTTTCGCCAATTTTTTCTGGTATCCCTAGAGTCACCAGACAACGGCGTCCTAAAGAGAATGGTTTCCGACTTCTGAAAGTTGATTTTAAACTTCCAGTCATCGCAAAATCGTCTTATCTTATAGAAGTCACGCTGCAAGAGAATATTAATGACCTCGATTTTTGGACCTGTTCTGTACGCTATCAAATCGTCTGCGTACGCAATAGTATGGAGAAGTGAACTTATCAAGTCGCTTGTATAAATGTTGAATAGGATCGGCGAATTGACCGCGCCTTGCTGAAGACCATTTTTAATTTGAAATATTCCAACAGATGTCACATCACCATTTTTCACGATGAACTGTCTGTTGGTTAGCATGGGCCCCCGCCCAATTATCAAGGCTTCGCCCATCAATGACGTTGTCTAATAAAAAGCGGGGGCAGAGCATATTACTGGTCTTATCGTAAACGTCTTCAGATGACGCCTCTGAAGGTTGCAGAGATTTGACCAGTTACAAGTTGCCGGTCATAGGTCTTGTTGGCGGCATGACCACCGGTAGTCCCTACCAGGACTTAAATCACGGTACCATTTGAGTCAGGAGCCCCCCGGATTTCGGTCCGGGCCTGACTTGTTGAGGTAGGCCCCCTTGTGGGAGCGTCATGGTGGCTGTGGTTTAAACCCAAATCGCGGGAAAATGTCTTCCTGTTGGTTTGACCCATTGTAGAGTTGCAAATAAGTACTGGGCGCTGTGACCCTAAGAGCAGCAAGAGGTTTTAGGTCGGCCTCGACTCATACCAAGGGTGGAACTTGTGCCTCCAACACAGTTCCGAATTGGTATCAAAGGATTGACGGAGATCGATGGCAAGGCGTATCCTTGCTCCCATGGATGTATGGGCATCCTGTAAACATAAGTCTACATGACTGATGGTTTACGTTAAAAACCGGAGACTAATTTACTGTACATTTGAGACAAAGTTCGTGATGGTTTTGTCTGAAGCTATTGGGCCTTGGCTAAGTATTGCTTCGATAGCAATATTACTAGCATCTGTGGTCAAATTGACATTTTTAGTGAAGACGGGATATTGTCTTATTCTGTTGCCCTTCTTTAAACATTCTGTTAGAGGTTTTGTTATATTGGCAAATTCCTTAATGAATCTTCTATAATACCCAAGCAACCCAAAAACAGGGTTTAGTTCCTTTTGAGTGTGGGTATGGGGTAGTTCTTAATAGAGTGAATTTTATTCCACCGGAGGTAATTTCTATTTATCTATATAGTTATATTTTGACACTTGCGTCAAATAATATTGAGTAGACTTTTCCTAGATTCTCTTGATGTTCCTGTAGAAAGGTTGAGAATACGATAATGTCGTCCGTAAATACCAGGCAGATTCTGAATTGGAAGTATCGCAAAACATTATTCAATATTCTCTGGAAGATGGAAGGGGCATTTTTAAGTTGGAACTACATTCAGATATACTCATAGTGCCGATGGTCGACAGTAAGTGCCGTCTTTTCTATGTCTTTGGGATCAACTTCGATCTGGTGAAAGCACGAGGCCAGATCTAAAGTAGTAAAATATATGCATTTTCCTAATATCTATCGTCTATCCGCTTTCTTATTTACCTTAAGGTCTCCATTTCTTAATACCTGATGCATCGCGTTTTTTGGGTACTAGGCATATCGGGCTGTTGCATGTGGAGTTGCTGGGTATAATTATGCACTGCTGCAATGGTTTTTGAATTTTTGACTCTCCATATAGCTACGGGTATATGATTTGGTATATACTAGCTTATCACTTTTTGTTTTAGATTTGTATTTGATAACATTCGGGAATAATAATTTTTGACTTTCCATAAAGAAAAATTAATCAAGGTTTCTACATAATTTAAGATTAACCTCCTCTCTTTATCGTTAAGAGTGTCTATCCTAATAAGCTTAGTAATGTAATTTTCGGATATGAGTTTAATTTGGCTAATAGTTATCGGTATTATTTACTTCTAAGAAATTTTCGAACTTTTCTGATCTAATTGGTTGCTCTGCAAACAACTTTTGTTCTGCATGGGAATTATTTATTACTCCTATTTGGCTGAACCAATCATGCGATTGATATACTTATGTACATATGGCTTGCGGTATTTCCAGGAATTTGGCTTAAACGGTAATGGAATAGTTGGGCTTTTGGTTTTTAATAACTTGTTATGTAAATCGATAGTAACAGATAATTTCTCGAGGGTTTCGAGTCCTATTATCCCATCGAAATAGTTGTGCAATTTAAATAAGAGAAATTTTATATTGAAATTGATTATATTGCAATTTAAGTGGTTGATACGGTTCTAACTGCAGATGTTGTATTTATTTGATTTGAGGATTTAATCTTAAAATTAATTCAAAATTAAATTTTGAGTTAGTGGTCTGTGGAATAAAAAGCTTTGGTTACAAACTGTTTTTCATATAGAAGGTATTTTGTTGTTTAATACTAAAATTCTATGATTCCATAATGGTTGAAGGCCTCATTGCTCTAATAGTTGAACCCAATGGTTCTTGTAGAAAAATAGGGAACGTATTCAGACACATATCGGAATGCAGCTACTGTCTTGCTGTTACTACAGAAGGTTTCTCTTCGTGAATTTGGATATGACTTGTCATAGTGGATAGAAGCTCAATAATTTTGTAATGAAATGTTTCCACACTATCATTGTTCGGTCTCAAATTACAGAAATCACGTATCAAGGATGGTTCGTTTCTCTTATCAGAGTAATGCAAAATCAAGTTGTTTTAATTTGCTCCAATCTTGTACATTGCTGACAGAGTTATACAAGCATATAGGATTACTTTTAAAGTGGGGCAAACCTTTAATAGCGTCCGGTATACGGTATAAAAATATTATTAATGTCTACGATATTTAAATTATTTAGGCTAGTAGCTTAAGTGGGGTTAACCGATTTGAAGTAGGACATTGAATACTCATTTTAGTAATATTTAAACAACAGCTATCTAAAAGTGAAATTTCGAATTGACCTGAATCGATAATTCTGCAAACCACGGTGCTATCTTAGTGTATTTTACAAGATGAATTATAAGGATTCTGTGTCTTATTCCTATTTATTTTGTCCTTGTGTATTTGATTTTGAGTGGCAACAAAAGATACCAAGAAAGACTTACGCGTACATGCAGATGATAAACATGAAAGCTATTGTTGGTTGTTAGTTGTCGTAGGTTTCTGGAACAGAAGGCTGGAAAACTACCAGGAGCTGGATTCACTTAGCACTTTCGTTAGGGTAATTTTTGTAATTTTTATTCATATAACAATAAACCGTCATAGTATTACACTCTTCACTGCCTGTCAATAGGTTAGTTAATGATTAACCGTCATTACAAAACACTTTTCATAGCCAGTAAAAAGTTTATACACAGTTTTGCTTAACGATGAACTGTCGTTACAGCTTAACGTATAATATTTTTCAATGCCGTGTTTCGTGATCTAATATACTTAGATACCAAAATCAACTGAAATGATTCCAAAAAAAATCTACTTTATTTACTAAAGGTAACAATCAAATGGCCCCGAATATAAGAAGCTAGCATATTTAATGATTTTAGTTTACAAATGACTGTGGGAACGGAAATGAAAATATATGCTAAGCAAGACAAGTAAGGAAGCACACTCAGAAAAATAAAAGTTTAAGGTTACGGCAAAAAATGTAAGGGAAAAAAAGTTAAACTGTAAGCAAAGTTTTAAATTACATTTTAAATTAAGCACCTGAATTCAGAATATTAATAAATAATACGAGCTGATTTAGAAAATTTAATTCCAATAAAAATAGGATTTACAAATTATATTACAATAAGGTAATACGTTTAATGGCCGCAATTGATGAACTAACAACTAAAACTAATAAGATTGAGAGATTAGGCTAACATTACTGTACATTGGAATTCATATAAATATGTAGGTACGTCTGAGATCATATTAAACAATCTGTTAAGAAGTATCGGCTTTGCAGAATACAGTGTATGCAACAATAATATGTATACGCTTGAATATATGTACATATATGCATATGTATATTTTTATAACATATTACATAACTCGCGCATTGTGCAGTCTTGTTTTTTGTGCCCTTGTTCTCCGCAGTTAGTATAAGGTCCTAGACTCTTTCGGTCTAGACTTTTTGCAAGTAGTCTGTTGGTGTCCATAGCCAAAGCATTCGTAGCAATGGGAGTCTACCACTCGTTTGCGAACTCTGCAGTCGACTCACCCTATTTTGATCCTAGGACCTTTCATTATCTCGTCAGCTATTCGGGCGTTCTCCTGTACTATGGCCATTTTTTGAGCACTTCGGTAGTTTTTGGTGACGAAGGCTCGAATGTCTCGTATTGAATCACTTGGGTAGCTCATCCATACCTTTTATCTCCAGTGTTGTTATTGGTTAAAGATTTCGAACAACTGTTTTTTCTCCTAGAATATTTTCTATAGTCCTTCTGAAGGCTTTCTCGTCGCTTGCTTTTGGGTTGAGCTCAACGAGGACGTCACCTCCTTTTTTTGGCATGGTGCTCTAATTAGTGTTGGGAACATTCGAATTTGAATGTGTATAATGTATATAAGGTACAAAATGTACATACGAGTGAGATATAACCTCCTGGTTGACAAAATGTTGTTGGGATGCGTAAATGAGTGTATGAATAAAACTATTCTATAGTTGAAATCATTCAGTTACTAACTATCGATAGTCGAACACATTCGATAGTTCCCATCAGTAGCTCTAATGATAGTCATCTGAGTTCGCATTGCTGCGTATCTCCTTAATATCTGCGCGTATTTTTCTCTGTGCCTTTGTTTTTTAAGGATTACTTCCGGTTGGGGCTTAGGCTGCTTACCTTTCTTCTACTGTTTTCTTTTTGTAAGCAGGTCTGCTGTCGCTTCATTCCTTATTGTTCTATTGGTTTCGTTTTCGGGGCATTTTTTTTACAAGCGAGGCTATTTGCGCTTCGAGTCTTTGAAATTTTTTCCTTTTTGCTGAGTGCCACTTTCCCAGTTCATTATCACCCAGTTCCTTTTGTAGTTCAGTTTCTGCTGGGCTAGCTTCCACTCTTTTGTTTCTTACGATCATAGAACTGTCTACTATTACTACGTTCGGCTGATCATTTTTACTTGCCAATGCTGGCGTCTTACATATTGTTTCTTTCTCTGTTTTTAACCGATTTCGCCTGTAGTCTTGAATTTTATTTTATTATAACTAATGTAGAGGTTTTTTTAATTTTTTCCAGCAAAATTTACTAATACTTAGAACTTACCGGTTTACTAACAGATCTCTCGTCATCCTTGTGCCGGAGTAAGCGTCGCAAATTCAAAAATAAATAATTAAAAATTTTCTCTCTCCGCGCACTAGAAAGAAAATAAAATGAAAAAGCTCACTTAATCAATATCCTACTCTAATCAGTTTAATTCAAAAAAACTAAATCTATATATTAACCTAGAATTGAGTTAGTTGTACACTACTTCACAAATCCACAAATTATTTCTAAAAGTATTTTGTATATGTTACTTGTATGTATGTATTTATATATGTATTATATTTTGCTTTAAGGTGAATTCACCCTTTTTGTATGGTTCATTCTTTGTGATGTTAAGATTTTTATTTTTTTATAATTTATTGATTCGCTGTTCAAATTCACTGCTACTATTTTTGTTAAGGATATTCCACGGAACACATATTGCAGGTAATGTAGGTTTGGAGGTCGAAGATGAAGATTAGAATGTTTAGCTATTATGTAGCTAAACTCCACCATACAAGAAAAATGCAGGACTTTGCACACGCTAGGCTTATTTTGTGCCTCGGGTTTTGTCACACATCTGGGTAGTTCAAAAAAGTTTTTTATTTTTTTTTTCAAACCCCGAACGTCGGCAATTTTTTTTAAGCCCCAACTCGTTCAACTATGTACTCACTACGAGTAGTCCGGACAACAAAAAAAAATTCTTTCCGCCCCAGATCATGAACTATGAGTCTTAACAACAGCTGGTTCACATGGAAAGTGATCAGTGACTCTCTATTTCGCTCGCTAAATGTTATTGATCTTCTTACTTTGTTCTCTTCTTTACCTTCCTTCTTCGAAATTACGCATCTGCCCAGATCTCGCAGCCGTATAGGAGCGTGGCGTGCGTGATAGACATGAGGAGCCGCTGTTTAGTCATGGTTGGTCCTCCGATGTTCGCCATAAGCTTGCTCAGTGATGACGTGACCTTTGCTGCTCTTTCGGATGCAGAATTAATCTGCTCACAGAAGTGAGTTTCGAATCTAAGCGTATTCCTACATTTTTAACTACCGTGATGGTTATATTTGCTTCTTGTTCTACCAAGAATTCAGCCATCGTCTGAATCTACTTTCTTGCAAGAGGAACTATTTCCGTTTTTCCTGTCCCGAGGCTGAGGCAGTTGGAGCCCATCCAGACGTTAGCTCTTCTCATGACTTGATTTAATTTTCATTGCGCATCTTCGTTGATTCTTGCAGTGATAACTGCTGCAATGTCATCTGCGTATCTTATTAGGTAAGTATCTTCGGGTATCTCCATGCGGAAAATTCCATCATAAGAAATATTCCAAAGATTGGGACCCAAAATTGGCCCATCAGCAGCTCCAGCGGTGATTTGCTTTCTGTGGGGGCCGTCGGTCGTATCATAAATTAAATCTCGATCCTTTAGATGGTGTTTCGCAATCCTTAAAAATTATTGCGGTATCTCGAATTTTGTCTCTGGAGCGTATAGCACGTATTCCCATCTTGCTCAGTTAAGTGCGTTTCTTACGTCTAAAGTTACCAATAATGCAAGTTTTCTCGAGTAGTGGTTTCCAATTTGGTCGGCATTGTCGATCTTAATAGTCTCTTCTACTGATCCTATCGTAGAGTAACCTTTTCTGAATCCAAGTTGTCGATCGGATTTTGACGCTTTTATATTTAATACCCTCGCAGTGTCTTCCTGACTTTATTCCGATGGTGTCTCCGGCATCTCCTTCTGAGATCAGTAATAAAGTGGTTGTTTTGGAATGGACTGTAATTGATGTTTTTATTTTATGTCTATATTGTTGTGTTTTTATATTGAAAAAATGTTAAATGTAATGTAACAATGTAATATAATATGTTAAAATGTTTAATTATGAAATATATGTTTAATGTATAAATGGTTTAATGTAATGTACAATAAATTGTTGTTACCAAAAAGCGTCCACACTCGATGACAATTGTAAAGGAAAGAGATTGAATTTACGTTACAGAAATGTATCGAACAAGAAAGAAAGTGAATGTAATGAGAAACAATGCAAAAAAACTAACGTTAAATTCGGACTTGTTTGACAACTTAATCAAAATTCAATAAGAGAGAGACATTTATTAATTATTACAAAAAAAATAGTGTGAAGCATAATTGTTTGTGCATTCGTGCTACATATTACTAAACATTCAGCCCCCCATGGAAGACTCCGGTCTTTCAGCTATAGGCAAAGGTGCAATCTTTACCACTGGACGTATATAGTCCCCATATTGAGTGTGAATAGTGACAACTCGGCATTTTCTATCACTTCCCGAATAAATTTTTGTGATTCGTCCCAGAATTCATTTTGATGGTGGTAAATTGGGTTCCTTTAGGAGCACGATGTCATCTATCTTGAGGTTTTGATTTTGTTTTTTCCATTTGGGTCGATTTTGTAAAGAAGTAAGGTACTCCTTATGCCAGCGCTTCCAAAAGCCTTGCATCAGGGTCTGTAATAAATACCAGTTAGTTTTGATTGAAATATTAGATTGAGAAAAATCTGGTTGTGGAAAGTAGAGTAAGATTCTCCAATCATGAAATGTGATGGAGTTAATGCCGCAGGTTCGAAGTCTGAGGTTTGCCACATTGGGCGTGAGTTAAGAAGGCTTTCAATTTGAGTTAACAAAGTGTACATTTCCTCATATGTGAGTTTGCTATCACCAATGACGCGCTTGAGATGCATCTTCACGGATTTTACACCCGCTTCCCACAACCCGCCAAAATGCGGAGCGGAAGGTGGTATAAATCTCCAGTTGATATGATCCTTTGACAAATGGTTAATAATTATGCTCTGATGTTGTTGGTTTAGAAAAAGATCATGCAGCTCTCCGAGAATTCGTTTAGCTCCATGAAAGTTGGTTGCATTATCGCTCCATATTTCGATGGGCTTTCCACGCCGAGAAATGAATCGATCTAAAGCCAAAAGAAACGCGTTTGACGACAAATCACCGACCAATTCTATATGAATTCCTTTTGTGACGAAACAGACAAATATAGCGATGTATGCTTTCACAAACCTCGGATTTCTGCCGCGAGCTGCCGTATTGTGATGGGCCCAGCATAATCACAGCCGACCTTGCTAAATGGACGGGAAAACTTAACTCGTTCTGCTGGCAAATCTCCCATAAGTTGATTAGAAGTTACCTTCCGTTGTCGAAAACAGATGACGCAGTCATGAACCACCTTGCGAAGCAGATTTCTGCATCCGAGGATATAGTAGTTCTGTTGAAGTATCGTAAACATAAGAGACACACCGGCATGTAGATGATATTTGTGTACGTATTCCACTAACAGTTTGGTTAAAGGGTGTGATTTGGTCAAAATTATAGATCCGAGTGCTGTAAACGTCCACCGACTCGAAGCACATTCAAACGATCAACAAAGGGAGCTAATGAAATAAGTTTATTTCGCGAGGGTAGTTCCTTCCCTTGTTGGAGCATCCCTATTTCAAATTTAAATGATGAACACTGAGCACTTTTGATTAATCGAGTTTTCGCATTTGAGATCTCTGCAGCAGATAGAGTCAGATTCGAAGGGTGGGTTGCTTGCCGCGAAGAGTTGGTTATGAATCGCAAAATGAATGCCACAACACGCACAGATTTCATCCAATTTGAAGAATTGGAGACAATTTGTTGAAGAATATTATTTGGAGTTACAGTCGTATTAGATATAAATACCTGCACCCTTTGGGTCTTTCTTTCTTCCAATTGATTAATAGAAATACCTTGCAAATCGTACCACGATGCTGGTCACTCACTTGATCGTTTGCTAAGCCATGACGGACCAGTCCACCAGATTTCTGTTGAAAGTTTTACTTTTATTATAAGTTGAGTTAAAAGAAGAGCTCCGCAGAGTTCTAAACGAGGGAGAGATAAAGTTTTTATAGGAGCAACCTTGCTCTTAGCTGCTACCAATGATACGTTGATTATTCCGTCGTCGTTAATGCTCCGACAGTAGACTACAGCTTCGTAGGCGTCTAATGATGCATCGCAAAACCCATGTAGCTCCTTATTGTATTTATTTGTCCAGATGATCCTGGGAATGGTAATGGATTCAATGAGATGGAGCTCGTCGCGTATAACAGTCCAACGTTTTGCAATACCCTGTGGAATTTCCTCGTCCCAATTTACCTTTTCTCGCCACAAGTCTTGAAAAAGGATTTTGATGCCGACGATTACTGGTGCGAGGAATCCCAATGGATCAAATATCCGTGAGGCATCAGAAAGAATTCGACGTTTTGTTCAGAGAATTTCTGATGGAAGTGTTACCTTGTAGGAGAAGCAATCCCTTGATGGACACCAGTGTAATCCAAGTATTTTTACCATGTTGAAATCCTGGAACGCAACCGGAGAAAGTTCCCGTTGATCCTCGGGAAGCGACAATAAAAGAGGCCAGCAATTTGTTGTCCATTTACGAAGGTTAAAACCCGCGGATTTCAAGAGGTCAACCAGCTCGTTTCGAAGCGTAATTACGTCTTCTACAGTATCAGCGCCCGTAATGACGTCGTCGACGTAAAAATCGTTCAGGATGATTGACGAAGCTAGAGGATGTGTTTCCGCGGAATCGAGAGCGAGCTGTTTAAGCGTACGTACAGCCAAAAATGGAGCAGCTGAAGTACCATAGGTTACGGTCAGTAACCTGTAATGTTTAAGTTTATGTTCTGGACTTTCACGCCAAACGATTCTTTGATAATGTGTGTGCGGTGGTGAAATCCAGACTTGTCGATACATCTTCTCGATATCCCCCGAAATAGTGTATAAATGACGCCGAGATCTAAGACATATCGAAAAAATGTCGCGTTGTATGGTGGGGCTAACGAGAAGTGACTCATTCAAAGACGAATATGTAGATTTAGCGGAACCATCGAAAACTACCCGTATCTTGGTAGTTGAACTATCACCCTTAAAGACCGCATGGTGAGGTAGATAGTAATGGTTAATATCTTCAACAAGTTCACTTGTTGGAATTTCCTTCATGTGACCTAGCGATATATATTCGCTCAAGAAACGAGAATATTCCGTGTAGAAATCTCCGCTCGATGGAGTATAACCGGTTAAGAGCAATACGAAAAGAATTACCCGCACTGAGATTGGAATTGGGCCTAAATGGCAGTTCCACCACATATTTGCCATCTGAACTACGACGATATGTTGACGCAAAATGTTCTTCCGCCCTTTTTTCATCAAGCGACAATAGTGCTTCACCATGGACCTCTTCTAGACGCCAAAAACGTTCAAGATCGAACTCCTGTGAGCAATCTAATTGGGTACAGAATGTTCTGACTCCTAAACTGTCGGCTCGAGCTACTACCCATCCGAATATTGTTGGGATAAGACTAGGAACCTTTTCATCGCTTGGCCTCGAAGGTCCCACAATGATAGTGAAGACCTTATCTGATCCAATCAAAACGTAGATTGGGCCAGGTATATTGAAATTCGGATCGGCCAATTCCATCGAAAGAAAGGCATTAGAGTCAATGTTGGTTGTAGAAGACGGTGGTAGTAATGACGTTAGCTTAGAAATAATATAACAATCGATATCGACATTTTCCGAGTTAAAACAAGAGTTCAAATTTAAAGTTACCAAGCCATTGGTAACACCGGCTGAAGTTGATGCGATTCCTACGATAGGAATCCGAGAATGTTTTCGAAGGAGAACCCAGGCGCTGTACAGTCCTTTCTGTAATAAACGAAACTTGGGACCCTGTATCCAGCAGCACACGAAGATATTGATAAATTCCTTGCTTATCACGAGTTCTCACTACGGCAGTTGGAAGAAAAGTCGAAACGCGATGTGTAAGTTCGAGGGAGTGGTTGGATTGTATTGAATCAACTAGGGTTTCTGGCTGTAGCGATGAGTTGTGTGGAAGCTTGGCAAAACTTCTTTACACTTTGGGCAACCTACCTTGGTTTCAACCACATGGGAACGTATGCTAGGCTGAGCCTTACTATTTGGTTTTGAAGAACGAGAAAGAGAATAGCAAGATTCTAGACAGCTGCAGCGATTTTCCAAAAAGTCAAGGAATTGATCAATTGTGCTATTTTCATCTGAACTCGGCTCTTCCGCCCAAGCCTGTTTTGTTTCATTGTCAAGTTTTTGCAGTAAAATGAAAATGAGCCATGGATCCCTTGAAGTTGAATCCAAGGCCTTCAAACCTCTGATGACCTCATCAGCGCCATCAGCAAGTTTTCTCAAAAAAATAATGTTTATTAAGTTGGACGATGGTAACGAAAGGAAAGCCTGTATGAACGACTGAATTATTAACTGTTTTTTCTCATAACGTGCTACTAATTTATCCCATGCTTCGATATAATTGTTTTCCAAAATTTTTATATGTTTTATTAGGTTCGCAGTGTCTCCACCAAGGAACGATTTCAAGTACTGAAACTTTTGAGTAGTAGTTATTGAAGAATTGCGGTCGTTTGTTCCCGTGAACAGATCCTTGAAACGCGGCCAGTCTTTGTAGTCACCGTTAAAGGTTGGAATTATACACTCTGGAAGCTTAACTGATCTAGGACTGGCTGAACCCTTTTCCAACTGGTTTAAAAATGAAGTTTGTTGTTTGGCTAATCGCTCTTCAATCGAGACTTGAGATGTAACTTTAGAATTTAAAATTAGGTCTGTGGAATTCTGCCGAATCGCAGATGTAAGTAGGGAATGAGCTAAACAGTATTTTTCTTCATACTCAGAGAATTCTGGCTCAGGATCGATAAAGTCTGTTTCATCACAAAATTCGAGAAGCTTATCTTGAAGCGACACAAAATTAGACCACGTTTCGTTAAGACGCACTAAATGGATCTCTAGCATGGCAATCATAGTAGAAGCAGATACCGATTCTGCAAACGTTAATGCCCTTGTAATGCCTCTTTTAGCATGACCACATTTGACCTTGATTGTATTCATTTTCACAATTGGCAAGGTACAAATATGGCGTGATAAAACACGTGTTTGAATTGTAGATGTATGCGCGATATGCGTAGCAAATCCGATTAAAGGTATTTCACGAAAAAGTCTTCAAATGTTCATGCACCTACTCACTAAGCAGTTTACTATATATAATCCATGCAGTATACATTCATTAAAAAAAAATAAAAGTTTAATTACGTATTATAGTTCAATTAATTATTTCACTAAGCACTGATCAAATTTAATCCGGCTGATAGAATGACCATTAAATGTTTTGGAATGGACTGTAATTGATGTTTCTATTTTATGTCTATATTGTTGTGTTTTTATATTGAAACAATGTTAAATGTAATGTAACAATGTAATATAATATGTTAAAATGTTTAATTATGAAATATATGTTTAATGTATAAATGGTTTAATGTAATGTACAATAAATTGTTGTTACCAAAAAGCGTCCACACTCGATGACGATTGTAAAGGAAAGAGATTGAATTTACGTTACAGAAATGTATCGAACAAGTAAGAAAGTGAATGTAATGAGAAACAATGCAAAAAAACTAACGTTAAATTCGGACTTGTTTGACAACTTAATCAAAATTCAATAAGAGAGAGACATTTATTAATTATTACAAAAAAAATAGTGTGAAGCATAATTGTTTGTGCATTCGTGCTACATATTACTAAACAGTGGTTTCAGGAAAAGATAAGGTAAAGTAAATCGATCGAATTGTAAATTGTAATTGTATTGAATAAAGCGATTGTATTGAAAGGAATAAGTTATATTCTATTCTATTTTATTGGATTCAAATACACAAACATTTTCTATTGGTGTCACAAGTGGGAAAACAATTATTATGTGCGAAGAAAGGAAAATAATAACAGTGTTTACGTATTTCTGTTTGTGTTAAAACTGTCATGAGTCGAAAACTATTACAGTTGACCCTCGTCCAACTCAAATCAGGGTTGAACAAGAGAAACCTCACCGCTAGTGGAGGAAAAAGCGACTTGGTGCTCCGATGTCAGGAGGCTTTGAATAATGAGGGACTTGATCCAAATACATTCTCTTTGACGTTGACGAGGAAGAACAAATGAGTATCGGCAACGACATGGCTGCCATGATGCAACTCCTTTTGACGAAAATGGATGAGCAACTGAAAAATTTAAACGAACAAAAGAATAGTCGCGAACAAAATCTGAAAGAGTAACAGAACATTCTACAATAAAAGTTTGAAGTAATTGAAGACAAATATGAAAGATAGGGAACGATGTTAACGATAATTTCGAAAAAATGGACAACAAAATTGAGCAAATGGCAAAAGGGCTCGACATAGTGCAAAACCAGAAACTACGAGAATGTTCTTTAAGCGTTTCAGGTAGAAAATAGTTGAAGACCCAAATCTCATGGTCTACATGCTTCTGCGAACAACTTTGACAATGAGGAGAAGTGTTATGTTCTAACAATAGCCCTGCAACAGAATTGATACAAACAATCGACATCGAAAAACATATATCTGCGGAGGAGTAAAGATGGATCCCCGCAAAATTTAAACGGTGAAAAGTTCACCTATCCCCAAAGGTAAGCACCTACTGAGGAGCTTCTTGGGTCTTTCGTTCGTAAAGGATATTGCTGGTATTGCAAAAAGCCCACATCAACTTACTGAAAAAGTGCGACAGTTCAAGTGATCTGGAGAGTGTGCAAAACCACTCCACGACCTCAAGCAAGCGGCGGCCATGCCAATCCCCATCTTGGGTTAGCCCACACCATGAAAAATATTCAACGTGGGCGCAGATGCTAGCAACGTTGGAGCCGGAGATGTGATCTCTCAAGTTCATGATTGGCAAGAGAAAGTGGTTGCATATTACAGCAAGGTACTCTTCAGGCCTGAACGGAACTACTGCGTAACTCGGCGTAAACTCCTGGCATCGAGCAGTTGCAGGGCTACGACTTATAAGTGCAAAACCGCAAGGGAAAATTCCACTCAAATGCTGGTGCTCAATGCCGAATCAGATGTGAATACTGTAACCGTAAAGAAGCGAAAGATCATCCCACTATCCAAATGATAAGGACTGATCCAATACAGGCTTTGGACACTCAATGATATCGAACCAATATTGGCCTGTAAGGAATACGAGGAAAGGCCAAGCTGGCTGGAGATATTGGATCGGAGCTAAACTCTGAAGGCATTGTGTGCAAGATGATTGCTGAAGAGAAAATGGGAAAGTGCAGATGGAACCACATTTCTTATGCAGCTGATCGTTCCACGGTCCAGAATCAATGAAGTGCTTGATGGAATACATGACGGAACCTCAGGAGGCTACCTGGGAATTAATAAGACGTTGGAGAAGGTAAGGAAGCATTTCTGTTTGCTATGCGCAACAGAAGACGCCGGGAATTGATGAAAAAAGTGGAAAACGCGTGAAGCTACTGAGGTCCGAAAGTTAAGCCGCCGCAAAGTTTGCAGTTCGAACGAATAGCCATTGAGATCGCTAGGCCGTTTCCCGAAACCTTTAAGGGCAACCGATACATCCTAGTAATTATGGATTATCTCAGTAAGTCTCCGAAGGTGTTCGTAAAATAAAATCAAGAGCCTAAGACGGTAGCAGAATAGTTAGCAAATTTGGGGTCACAATGGAGCTACACTCTGATCAAGAACAAAACTTTGAATCAAAAATCTTCCAGGAAGTATGCCAATATCGTGGAGTAAGGAAAGCAAGGGCAACACCACTACACGATTGTCGAGTATGAGCGATTTAATAAGACCTTGAATGAGCATCTGCCTAAGATCGTCGGCAACTGCCAGGGCGCTTCGATCGACACATACCTCTTGTTGGAGGAGGCAGAAAGACGATAGTACACAATACCCATCTAAATAACAAATAAAATTATACAAATTGGTATAATTCCACACACAAGTTGTTGTCTCTGGTTAGCATTGTCGGTGTTTATGTTTTTTGTGTTTGTTTTTCTTTTATAATGGCTCAGAAATTCAGGACATAGCAAACATATGCGGGCTTAAAGTAATCACTTTTTGCGTACATCCAGGTCTGTAAATACGTTGGTCTGCAGTCGTTCATTGTTCTCCGTAGAGTATTGACTTGTTTCGGCTTTCGGTTGTGCAGTGATACCAATAAAAAATTTTTTGACAGATCTCATATAAGGCTCCAATTAGCCCAGTGGCAGTGTGCCCGGTTACCAAGCTAAAGGTTGCGGGTTCGACTCCGGGTCGAAATAGACTTTTTTTTTGTTGTTTTTTTTTTTTTTTTTGTTCAATTAAAAAAAAAAACAAAATAAATAAATTGAGTATTCAAAATCATCACGCGATGGAGTGTGGAGAGCGGTCCGTTATTCCAGTAACGGGGTCCGCAGATAAATCAGGCGAGGCGTCAAGCGGTTCAAGTCAAACAGAACCGAAGACGAAGAAAAGGAGGGCTCTAAGGCCTACTTCCATCTTATCACAACGTCCCTCCCTACCAACTTCCACTGTAAAGCTGCTTGGTGGAGTGAGGGAAGGGGCGCAATCAACGGCAGCAATGAATCATCCCGGACAATTTACCGACAGCAACCCATTTGCTTCAGATGTTCACCAACATCTGAATGGGAACAGCTTCGCTTCCTTGGCGTCAACCGAATCGGAAGATGAAGAAGAAGAAATGGAGTCGATTAGTAGTAGCATCAAAATGCTACAACAAAGAGTACTAGCCATTAAAGGAAAGCAAATGCTAAGAAGGAAGAGGGAAGAGGAAGAACTATTCCAACAGCAACAACAGACCCAGCTAGCTCTAAAGCAGACCCAACAACACCAAACAAATACAATAACACAAGTGCTACAACAACACCAAGAAAAACTCAAGAAACACCAGCAACAACAACAAGAGAAGCCACAAGAACGGCAACAGCAAAAACAGCAGCAGCTACAACAACAGCAACAGCAAAAACAGCAGCAGCAGAAAAAACAACAGCAGCATCAAAAACAACAGCAGCAGCAACAACAACAACAACAGCAGAAACAGCAAATTTCAAAGCAAATACATTTAAGATGGAACTAAAGGAAACAAAAGAACTATGTAAGTCGGCCATCGGCAATAATTTTTATATTAAAAGACTTAGCTTAGATAGGCATGCGATCCACTCTAATACAGTGGTTTATTGAAGGATTCGACGACGGAGTTCTTCTCCTACACCCCGAAGGGGGAGAAGCTGCAGACAATGCTGCTGAGGGGGTTAGAACCGTCGACTGACCCGTAGGAGCTCCTTGCACTGCTGAAAGAGAAGGAGTGCGAAGGGCTCAAATTCGTGGGGGTCAAGCCATTTGTCACGGCTAGAGCCAAAAGGGAGAAGCGGAAACTACCGTTCTTCCTGGTCCAGCTAAGTCCCAACAGCAAACTGGATGGTCTAAGGAGTATAAAAGTCCTGGACTACCAGGTTGTACACTGGGAAAAATTAAAGAGGAGCGAAAACATTTTACAATGTGTTCGCTGCCAAAGGTTCGGGCACACCGCGTCGAACTGCGAAATGCAGCCTCGATGCGTGAAGTGTGGGAAGAACCACAAGTCAGAGGAATGCGCTCTAGGTAAGGACGGAGCGTCTGAAAAAAGCCAACTCTCTTGTGCTTTATGTAGGAACACGGGACACACCGCAAATTATCGGGGTTGTCCCAAATTCCAATACACCAAAAGAGTAAATCTGGCTCTGCAGCAGAAAGCGGAATTTAAACGTCCACTCGTGCAGGCACAAACACCAGTACTCCCCAAGGTACCTACGCCCAAATGGCGGCAGGTAGGGGAACTACGGTACAACAAGCAAAGGTAGCTTCTCAGGCCCCAGCGCCTAGAGCACCTGAACCTGTACCTGACATGCTGGCTATCTTGCTCTCTATTCAGGGGCAGGTGGCTCAGCTTCAGCGTCAAATACAGGAACAGGCTAAGCGAGTAGATCAAATATACGCGCTGCTGCCGGGCCTAACGCACCTCCAGTCGTAATGGGTACGTACATGGCGGAGCAAACCCTGAAGGTCTTCGCAGTGAATGTTAATTCACTGATTAGATTCGAACGAAGAGCCGCACTGTTTAAGTTGCTTAAAGACTAAGCCCCTGATGTGCTTTTGGTTAGCGAAACTAAGCTTACCGAAAGGCACAAAATGAGACATAGAAGATATGAAATATTACGAAAAAACAGACCCAATTCTATTCAAGGAGGTGGTGTTGCGATCTTTGTAAAAGAGGAACTGCGTTTCAAAAGAGTATACAGTCGTGTAGTACGTAGGTTTCAGGTGCTGGAAGCATGCATCATGTACATCCCTCTCCGTAGTGGAAAGCGGTTATACATGGTGTCTGTTTATGCATCTAAGGCTACTCAATCCACTTTATTCATCTCAGAGCTCGAGACACTGTTTCGATTCCTGAGGCTGGAATTGGAAGATAACTATTTTATTATCGGCGGAGATTTCAACGCCAAACATAGAGATTAGGGAAATAATATACCAAATACTAGAGGGAATCTACTATTCAATTGGTGCAGTCAGCACAGTGTGATGTATCGACTCGGCCTTAAAGCCACGGATAGTCCGTCGTTTCCCAGACACGGGTCCTATCTGGATCTTCTGCTGTTCGATTCACGAATACAACTGACGTGCACTAACCAACAAACTACAAACTGTCTACGCACTTTTGTGTATGACAGTGACCATTGCGGTCACCGAAATAACTGTTCCCAACGAAATTGCGGAATTGGAAGAGTTTGTTCAATCGCATTCCTACAATTATAGTAGGGTGCGTTGGACACACTTCTCAAGAATACTGACAAGAGCACTCTCCTCGAATTCGCTCTACCCACCGTCCAATAGAAATCTGTCAAACGAGGAGATTGACAGATATCTAAGACTAATGGACGAGACAATTAAACGAACAATGGACAAAATGATACCTCGGTATCAACACACTGACGACGAAGACTTATTCCGCAATGCAACTATTGACGCACTGCACCGACAAAAAAGTAGGCTGCTGTCAAGACTAAAAACCTTGTACAGACAGTTTACTGACAGACATAACCCGGAGATCATGACATTGAAGTCGTCGATTAAAAACATCCAGATATTAATAAAAGAAAATTACAGAAATTCTGTAAGTTTGTATTGGAACAACAAAATTCGGGCTGTAAACACCAGCAACCCGAATATGTTCCCGCAAATAAATAAAATATTTCGGAGAAATAATAAAACGACCTTCCATGTCTCAAAATCGCTCGAACGACGAACAACGAACAAATACTTGTAGCAGCAGGCATTGATCCAGATGAGGCCGTTGATGAAGACAACTTCTTTGTGGTCGAGGATCCGCAGGAGAAGGTAGGGGCTATAGGAGCGACTTTCCAGGAAGTGTACAAGGCGAATGACATCATTGGCCCAAACCACGACCTGGAGAGTCGAGTCCTTGTGCACAATTCCTGCCTTCGAAATGAAATTGCGAATTGACGATTCGAGAACTCGGGTTTCACCCAGTTCAGTGACGAGAATATGGCACATAATGTCATCACCAACGAAAGGGTATTACCACCGTTCATTTCGAAGGAAGAGCTCCAAACGATCTTCGAATCACTTAGAAGTAAGAAATCAGTGGGAACCGATGAAATACCGAACATTGATCCTCGATATCTCCCACTAGAAGCGGTGGACATTTATACCACCCTGTTTAATAATGCAATGAATAATGCACATTATCCATCGCACTGGAAAACTGTGGTGGTACATCCCATTCCCAAAAGGAATAAAGATACTTCCAATCCGGCGAATCTCCGGTCGATCAGTCTTCTTCCAAACATCAGTAAAGTTTTCGAGAAGGTGATCAATAGAGTCCTGACTAAGTGGGTTGAGGACAAACATATAGTTCCGGATAATGAATTCGGTTTCAAGGCTGGGCATGATATCGTTCATGCTGCGTCTAAACTGGTTTCTGATATCCAATGGAACAAAGGCAAGAAACAGTGCACTGGTGCCTGCCTGATTGACTTGGAAAAGGCCTTCGACACCGTATGGTTAGAGGGACTCTTTTTCAAGCTGGACAGGTTGGGCATTAGTAAACCACTGCTGTATATTCTTTTTGATCCTGTGGCGCCGTAAATTAAGTGTGGTTTTCAATAACTCAGACCTCGATTAATCTGGGATAACGAACTAGTTATCAGTGCATCTAAAACAAAATTGGGCACATTTGTGGAACACTCGCCCAATTGCAACGAATTATATACTTCTCCAAAATGCTGAATGTTCAAGTTCATTATAGAACCAACCAGTAGGGATCGTCGAAAATTACAAGTATCTGGGGGTCGCTTAATTTGTAATAAGCATATTAAAAGTCTACTTTCGGACCTAAGATAGATCTATAAGTTTTTTTTTCATTTACGCTTCTATTCGTCGTCGTGTCCTAAAATAGGCTTATTACGCCCTGTTTGAATAGAACCAGACGCTTATAAAACGGCAGCCGCTGCATAATGCGGCACTTAAACATATCAAAATTCTTAATGTTGGCAATACAATATACTTGAAATGACGTTATTGCTGCGGTACTATGATGACGCACGATTCAAGGCCAATAATCATGAACAGAATACCAAAGGGCGGGCTCAGGCGCTACTTCAAATCCAAAGATCATGCAACATATACGGAAGAAGACAACTAGCGTGCAATATCTCAATGCTATTTAACGAGCTTTCTGGTAACCTTAGAATTCGACTTACTTCAAACTTAAGTTAATTTGAAATTAAAATTAAAAATTCTTGTCAGTTAAGTTTAAAAATAAACTTACGCAAATGTAATTATTCTACTTTCGAAATTCAACCTACTGTAGAAAAGCCAATACGGCTTCGTGAAAAATATAATCATAAATAATAAATAAATTTTCTTAGTGGCCTACAGAAACGCAATCCAACCAACATGCCAACTGAAACGAAATTCGTAACCCCACCAAACGGAGTTTAAGGAAGCGAGCGGCTATGAGGATGACTTCCGCAGAAACTAGCAAACAGGTGTGATATCAAAGCAAAATCTTCCTGCTTCATCGAAGCTGTATAATCCTCTGCGTAAGAAAGGCAAATCACCAAAATTGCAACGGGAATGGAAAGATCCGTACAAGGTGATAGCACACATCAATAACGTTCGCTACGGGATTCAGCGTGGGAATCGAGATAAAATGAAGGTGGTATGTATATAGAACGTGCCACTTCAACTGAACGGTCAACGATATCATTTAAATGCGGACAGCGCTATCTGTGTCTAAATAACAGAAGATTCCATTCCATATCCATTGGAGGGATAAAAGAAAAACATTTAGAACGTATAACGAAAATTCTGACGAAATGGCAAATGCATGGGCAGCTGACCAGCACAGAAAATTCTCGAAAGAGGGCAGGGAGTATAAATACCAGCATCGAACAGCGGTGAATTGAGTTATATTGTATATTGCGTGCAGTGATAAAGTGGTTTCAGTGAAAAATAAAATAAAGTAAAAATGGTTGAGAAAAGCGATCGAATTGTAAATTTTAATTGTATTGAATAAAGCGATTTTATTTAAAGGAATAAACAATAGTAAGAAGAAGAATAATAATCATAACAATAATAATAATCAAACCTATACACGGACGGTAAGACAGAGCAATCCACAAACGGCTTTTGAATCGCAACGTGTATACTGAAACTGAGGCATTTATGATTACAATACAAGGTCAGATAATCCAAACAAAAAATTACAGAAAAACTTGTCGTAAAGAACCCCGATGTCACCGATGATAAATGCCGAAGATATGGGAATCAACTTGAGACAATAGACCATATTATATGACGATGCACAAAATGAGCACACGAGCAAGCACAACAACGTCGCAAAAACTCTTTACCAGAAAAACCTCGAAAAACACTAAATTAACAGGATAAATTTTCTTTTTGTTTTATTTATTTCATATTCTCTTTGTTCATTATTTACAAATTCAAATAGAAATTGTATATTCGTATAAAAATAATATTAAATTACACGTCGTTATTTAAAAATTCATATTGGGGGTGATTATAAAAAGAAAAAGAAAAGAGACAGTCAATAATAATAGTTAATAGCAATAATTAATTTAATTTTGACATTAAAGATTTAAAATAAAAAAAAAAAAACAAAAATTCAATATATCAATTAACTTGTTTCAGGTTATCGGGTCTATAAGATTTTCTTTCTGTATGTGATCAAATTCAAATAGCCAAGATTTTATATTCCTGAGAAACATACTTGGCGAAATAAGGGAGTATTGACATCAAGGCCTAGTTTTGTTGAAATAAAACAAATGCCTCAAAAGGAGGACTTTTAACTGCTTAAACAACGCCATAGAATGGTGTAAGCGGTTTTTGCACACTTTTCTTACTACACGTTTTTGAAGATAAAAGCAGAATGCTGTCAAGACTAAAAACCTTGTACAGACAGTTCACTGACAGACATAACCCGGAGATCATGACATTGAAGTCGTCGATTAAAAACCTCCAAACATTAATAAAGGAAAATTACAGAAACTCTGTAAGTTTGTATTGGAACAACAAAATTCGGGCTGTAAACACCAGCAACCCGAATATGTTCCCGCAAATAAATAAAATATTTCGGAGAAATAATCAAAACGACCTTTCATGTCTCAAAATCGCCCGAACGACGAACAACGAACAAATACTTGTAGCAGCAGGTATCGATCCAAATGAGGCAGTTGATGATGACAACTTCTTTGTGATCGAGGATCCGCAGGAGAAGGTAGAGGCTATAGGAGCGACTTTCCAGGAAGTGTACAAGGCGAATGACATCATTGGCCCGAACCATGACCTGGAGAGTCGAGTCCTTGTGCACAATTTCTGCCTTCGAAATGAAATTGTGAATTGGCGATTCGAGAACTCGGGTTTCACCCAGTTCAGTGACGAGAATATGGCAAATAATGTCATCACCAACGAAAGGGTATTACCACCGTTCATTTCGAAGGAAGAGCTCCAAACGATCTTCGAATCGCTTAGAAGTAAGAAATCAGTGGGAACCGATGAAATACCGAACATTATGCTTCGACATCTCCCAATAGAAGCGGTGAACATTTATACCACCCTGTTTAATAATACAATGAATAATGCACATTATCCAGCGCATTGGAAAACTGCGGTCGTACATCCCATACCTAAAAAGGATAAAGATACTTCCAATCCGGCGAATCTCCGCTCCATTAGTCTTCTTCCAAACATCAGTAAGGTTTTCGAGAAGGTAATCAATAGAGTCCTGACTAAGTGGGTTGAGGACAAACATATAGTTCCGGATAATCAATTCGGTTTCAAGGCGGGGCATGACAGCATTCATGCTGTGTCGAAACTGGTTTCTGATATCCAATGGAACAAGGGCAAGAACCAGTGCACTGGTGCCTGCCTGATTGACTTGGAGAAGGCCTTCGATACCGTATGGCTAGAAGGACTCTTTTTCAAGCTGGACAGGTTGGGCATTAGTAAACCACTTCTGTATATTCTTTTTGATATGCTCTCCAGTAGACATTTCATCGTGAAGAATGGCGATGTGACTTCTGCTGGAACATTTAACATTAAAAACGGTCTGCAACAAGGTGCGGTAAATTCGCCGATCCTATTCAACATTTACACAAGTGATCTGATAGGTTCACTTCACCATGCCATAGCGTACGCAGACGACTTAATTGCGTACAGATCAGGTCCAAAGATTGAGGTCATTAATACACTTTTGCAACGTGACTTCGACAAAATTAAGCGATATTGCGATGACTGGAAGTTGAAAATCAACTTTCAGAAGTCGGAAACCATTCTGTTTAGGACGCCTTTGTCTGGGGCCTCTAGGGATACCAGAAAGAATTGGCGAAAGTTCTCTATCGTCGGACAACATGGACAGCCACTTGCTTGTCGAAATGTAGTCAGATACCTTGGGATCTGGCTAGATCAATATCTGTATTTTAACAAACATATAGATGTTGCTCTGGCCAGAGCCAGAGGTGCTTTTGCCCTTACAAAGAGACTGTTTTATAACAGCCAACTCGATGCGAGGGTGAAGGTGATCTGCTACATGGCCCTTATCCGGCCTATGCTTGTATTTGGATGTCCCGTGTGGTTCAACGTGAGAGCAAGTTTATTGGAAAAGATTCGGGTGTTTGAGAGGGCTTGCCTTAGGGCTTGTCTTCGCTTATACAGAACACCAGAGTCTGAGTACATAAAATTCTATCGCAATGAGGTCTTGTACAATAGGGCGAACCTAATAAGAGTGGACAATTTTGTTATTAAGTTGACTCGAAGGCAAGAGCAATGACATCGTCGAATAACCTGATCTCTGGGGCTTACTACCCTAATTATATGTATCATGAGAGAGTTCGCTTTGACGGCTATGTTCCTCCAGAAGCGTTCCTCTACTTTGATAGCAAAGGTCTGATCCAGGACAGATTGGCTGTGCCGCTAATCTTCCACGTTGCTCGAACAGCTGCGGACAGGCGACTCAACTACGACAGAGACGTCGCACACGGCAGTGCGGAGCGTCTCCGGTTCAGTAGGGCGGTAGGGAGTCGCGACATGAGAGATGTTGCTCGTCAGCACCAGCAATTTTGGTGGCTTGTTGAAGAAGAGGATGCGTCGTCGTCGAATTCCTTCAGCAATTGATAGCTTCTTGCGAAGCAAAGTGGGTCAGCCTAAATTTTTTTTTTTTTTGGTTTAGCGTTGGCCGGCTTACATAGTTTTAGATAGTTTTAGGTAGAATTAAGTTAGATTTAAGCGAAAAAAAAAATATATATATATATATATATGTATATATGTATGTACATGTATTTATATATTACGTATATATATATAATGTATATATATTATGTATGTATATATTATGTATTAGATGTAAGTAGGTTAAGTAAATTAAGATTTATTCCTAGGTAGTTTGTAAGTTTTAGTTTTAAGTTTTATAATAAGTTAAAAAAATATAAGTCATGATACTAAGTTTTTCTTAAAAAATGTTTTCTTAGTTCTAATTATAATAAATAGACATAGTATAAACATGTAATGTAAGATACGTCGAAAGACATAATTTAAGTATTAGGTTTAACTTAGAGTGCCCGCATGGGGCCAGTAAGTTAGAATAAGATTATTTTAAGTTAATTAAGCTAATTTTTAAGCGTTTTTTTGTATAGCATTTAAGTGTAAATTAAGTAATATAAATAAAAATGCATAAAAAACTGAAAAAAAACTGAAAACACGTTTTTGAAGAATAAGTAATTTCTTAATTTTGCTTTGGTAGGCCCCACTCAAACAACAAATTCCATACTGTAACTTCGATTCCAAATTACCGTAATACGAGGGCGGGTCAATAAGTCCGTGTTGGATTAAAACACAGATTTTTTGATAAAAAAATAATTTTATTTTTCAACCTAGTCTCCCTTGAGCTCTATACACTTTGTCCAACGCTTCTCCAATTTTTTTATCCCTTCCAAAAAAAATGATTTGTCGAGGTCCTCAAAATAGGCCTTTGTTTGCGAGATGACTTCATCATTGGAGTCAAATCTTTTTCCACCAAGCCATTTCTTCAGGTTTGGGAACAAGAAGTAGTCGCTCGGAGCCAAATCTGGAGAATAGGGTGGATGAGGGAGCAATTCAAAGCCCAATTCATGGATTTTTGCCATGGCAACTGCACATGTGTGCACCCTTGCATTGTCTTGGTGGAAAAGAACTTTTTTCTTGGCCAAATGAGGTCGTTTTTTTTTCAAATCGTCATTGAATCGGTCCAATAAGTTGGCATAATATTCCCCATTGATTGTTCTTCCCTTTTGGATTATCCCGCGTGCATCCCAAAAAACAGTCGCCATAACTTTATTGGCTGACAAACCCACCTTGGCCTTCTTTGGCGCCGATTCACCCTTAGAAACCCACTGTTTTGACTGTTGTTTGTTCTCTGGTGTGTTGTGATGGATCCATGTTTCGTCCACGGTTACAAAACGGCGCAAAAACTCCTCCATATTGCGATTAAACAACGCCAAACCTTCCTGTGAAGTTGTTACACGATTGCGTTTGTGGTCGACTGTGAGCAAACGCGGCACCCATCTTGCGGAAAGCTTTCTCATGCCCAAGTGATCATTCAAAATTGAAACCACTGAGCCATGCGAGATCCCTACGGCTTCCACAATCTCTCGCACTTTCAATCTTCGGTCGGCCAACACCATATCGTGCATTTGTTCGATTGTTTCGGGTGTAGAGACCTCAACTGGGCGTCCAGGACGTTCGGCATCTTCAGTGCTTGTACGGCCACAACGAAATTCAGTAAACCACTTTTTTACCATTGAAATCGATGGTGCAGAGTCCCCATAGTATTTATCAAGCTTAGCCTTGGTCTCGGTAATGGTTTTTTTTCGCAAGAAATAATGCTTAATAAGCACACGAAATTCACTTTTTTCCATTTTCTCCTCAAATTAGTGAGTAGTCTGATAAAAATAGCTGTCAAACACAAACTAACTGACGCAGCAAGTTTAAATTTTGACAGGAGTCAACTGACAAATGCCTGTTGACAGGAGCAGTGTTGCTGTTTCAGTAAAGAGGTCAGAAATTCAAAAATGCACAGAATTATTGACCCGCCCTCGTATATAGGAAATGCCCTAATCGTCTGCAAATGCAGTGAATTCACCGTCTTTTGATTGAAAATGTAGTTTATGTATACAAGAAACCAATTAAAAATGAAGCCCCTAAACCCGGCATTGAAAAATTTTTGCAAAAGGATGCTATGGACAATCATATCAAATGCCTTTTTGATATCCACAGAAAGATTTGCACAGTACCTTTTATCATCAAGCACTTTATAGATAGAGTAGCAGAAATCCAGCAATGCATCTTCAATTCACAAGCCTTTTCTAAAACCAAACTGTTTACTACTAAAAAACCTATTGTTATTTAAAAAATGTTAAACTCTCTTTTTAATTGCTTTTTCAAAAGTCAGGTTGGCCTGTAATTATGTTTTTCTTTTTGATCTCCTTTTTCGAAAAGAGGAACAAAAATTGCACATTTTATGTCATCAGGAAATATACCAGTTACTACACTTAAATTGAAGATATAAGCCAAGATATCCACCACATTGAACACTATTTCTTTCAGTAAATAATAAATAATTGGATATATCATCACTATCACAAGATTTAGAGTTGTTGAGGGATTTTATATTATTATTATTATTTATTAATCTTGCAAAGAGTAACATATTAAATTTCAGCTTTAGCACCTTAGGCTTTCTGCTGAGATTTTTACAAAGATAGTATGTATAATACAAATAGTATACCTATAGATTAAAGTTAAGTACATAAATGGTTTTGGTAATATAAGTCTTGGTTAGAATAATTAATGTTAAAGATTAGTAAAGTATATATCGAATATAAGTAGTTATAAATGTTGTAATTAGTAACAAGGAAAAAGTATACAATACATATATGGAAGGGGAATGCGGAAATGGTTGTCAATGCACAAAGTGAAAGTAGTATTCACTTTCTCTAGCATTCCCCCGCCATTCCATCCACTACTCGGCAAAACGAGTTTGGTTAAATTTTATCTTCTAGTCCCAGTATTGACAAAATTTTATAAACATTTCTAATATTAAATTCAGAAGGAACACAGAGTAAGTTTAAAAGCTTATTATTAAATAATGATAAAATAAGATGATTGATTTTACTGCAGCCGGAAGTAATGTGTTTGATTGAAAGTGTTTCATTTGTTTGGCAAAGGTGGCAAATCGGAGGAGATTCTTTGTTGATTAAATGGCTATGTGTTAAATAGGTGTGTCCAAGACGAAGCCTTAAAAAGCACCTGTTCATCTTAGTGTTGGTTGTAGTAGGATAAGTTGCTTGAATTCCCTTCGGATTGATTGAAGTGTAGTAGTGGGTGTAGTCATTCCATGCTTTTTCTTTCTTATATTTATAGTGTGTTTTTATGAGTTTTGTCAAATCAGTTTTACTAGGGCGATATTATTTTATTATATATTTTAGCATTGCATGAGAGTTGGTAGAGATAGATTTTGCTTCAGAATCTGCTAATTCATTGCCTTTAATTCCAATGTGAGCTGGAACCCATGCAAGTTTTATTTTGTCTCCAAGGGAAATTATGTTGTCTCGTATGTCATTTATAATAGGAGAACGGTGTTTCATGTTTCTTAGAGCTTAGAGAACTGAGAGACTGTCCGTGAAAATAAGTGTTTTTTTCTTTGATTTAAGTGCAAGTTCTGTTGCTTTGCGAATGGCCAGAGATTCGATTGAAAAGATGGAGAAAATACCATCGTATACCATCGTGGTTGACAATAGCCATCCCTGAACCATCCTTGTATTTGGAACCATCAGTGTATAGGATATTCCAACTGTCTGTAGGGAAGGTGTTTAACAGCTCGTTGAAAAGTTGGGCATAAACTTCATTAGGAGTTACGTCTTTTGGGTTCTTGCATAGGCTTAAGTTGATAGTATCAGGTCTGAGGAGCCAAGGAGGGTATTTTTCAGTGGGTAGACTCTTAATATTTGGGCTAAGTCCTAACAGCTTGGCAAAAGATAGTGCGTTGTACAAAGTTGATTGCCGTTTAGGGGTTTTTTTCCTACTCAGAATTTTGGCAGTGTCCTTATGGATAGGAGAACCGAATGATGCACAGATCTTGGGAATAAGCAGGGATGTTAAAATTTCTTTCCGTTCTTCGATAGTCGAAAAACCTCCTTCGGCCATCAGATTTAAAATTGGCGTTGTTTTAAAAGCTCTTAAGGATGCTCTTACAGCTGCGTTGTAGGAAGGGTGGAGAAGTTTAAGGTTTGATTTTGAGCACTTTCCAAATATCACCAATCCATATTCCATTTTTGATAATAAGATTAGCTTAGTAATGTTAATAAGAGTGTTTGAATGAGCATAACTATATTTAGATGACAAGTATCTTAAAATGTTTAATCTGGAGACAAATTTTTTTTTTAACTCTAAGCAATGATTCTTAAAAGAAAATTTACTATCGAATAATATCCCTAGAATGTTTAAATTGATTACATTTTGTACATTTATGTTATTGAAATTTATACTGAGACTAGGACATTTTATTTTCCTGCAAATATGCAGATGCTTGTTTTTGTTTGTAGATAATAAGGCCCCTGATAGAGTACTCCAACTAAAAATTTGGTTTAGTATTTCTTTGAAAATAATCCGGGTTCGGTTTAATTCATTGCATTTAGTCATTAAATAAAGATCATCCGCGTATAAAGAGTGATCGATATTTTTGAATTTAGTGATAATTTCGCTTAAATCGTCATACGCGATGATGAAGAGGACCACCGAAAGTGGTGATCCTTGAGGAATGCCGTTTTTTAAACTATGGATGTTTGAGAATGTGTTATATTAACTTTCGATCTGAATTTTCTGTTAGAAAGAAAGATTTTTGCAAGATAGAGTTGATGAGATGAACTCATCGATGTGTAGGAGGGAATCTAAAGTGCTACGACCGTGTTTGAAAGCAACTTGATTAAAGTTAATAAATTTCTGGCTTTCAATGTACCAAAGCAGTCTTTTTGAAATAATTTTCGCCAAGAGCTTGCTGATGCAAGGAAGTAGTGATATAGGTCTGTAGTTGTTGGGATTAGTTAAGTTTTTATTTGTTTTAGGGATTGGGACTATGGTGGCAGTTTTCCATGTTTGAGGTATTGTTCCTTGGTCGAAAATCGAATTAAATAACGTTAATATACGTTTCTTAATTTTGAGAGGTGCATTTATAATCAATGGATAGGAAATTCTATCGTAGCCAGGGGTTTTGTCTTTCACGGAGCTTAGACAGTTTTCAAATTCAACAAAGTTGATTGGTAATTCGATGAGTTCTGCAGATTTAGATGGTTGGAAAAGAATGTCATTGCTATATAATGATAAGCTTTAGAGTCACAAAATTGGGTAGAAAAGTTGGAGTCATTTGAATAGGCTGACCAACTTTCGGCGAAATGTTCAGCAATTTTAAGAGGTTCAGTTAGAATTTCGGAGCCTGTATTAATTGTTTTAATCGAAAGAGAAGAGTAATTACCTGTCAATGTCCTAATACCAGACCAGATTTTTTTTGCATGATGTGTCAGGGTTCAGATTAGATGTAAAAGTTTGGAAGCTGTTTTTTTTGGACTCTTTAGCTTTCCTACGAAATTGTGCATTTGCCTTTCGGTAATTAATGAGATTTGTGTCATTTGGGTATTTTTTAAAGGTTCTGAATAAGCGCTGCTTATTATTTCTAAGTTCGGCATTTTCGGAGTTCCACCAAGGGACTATTAATTTTAATGGGGTATGTTTTGCTTGTGGAATAGCTATATTTGCAGCATATCGGATGCCTTTGATTATTTTTGCGGCTTCTTGATTAATATTAGAGGACTGAGGATGGCTATTGAAATATTCGACCACATTCAATTGAAATCGATCCCAATTTGCCAGATCAGTATAGAACTTTGGAGTTGGTCTTGATTGGATGCTTTGCCTGCCGAGGTAGATGCAATTGATTATAGGGAAGTGATCACTCCCGTGTAAAAATTCATCTATGTTCCAAGTTGTGGATGGAAGTAATTGTGGAGAAACAAATGTAAGATCTATATGGGTTAAGCTATTATGAGTGGCTAAGTGAGTCGGACTACCATCGTTTAAAATGCAAAGGTCGGAGTTGGCTAAGAAAGATTCTATTTCTGTACCTCTAGCATTTTCTGTAGGCGAACCCCAGAGGGGGCTCCCTGAGTTGAAATCCCCTGTAATAATAACTGGTGGACTCACTGACTTTAATATACTTTCCAAGTCAGAAGAAGAAAAGGGTTGGGTTGGGTGGATGTAAAGTGACAAAACTGTAAACTTAGACTTTAATTGGATTTCTATTGCAATAACGGAGATATTAGAAGTAATTCGGATAATATTATGTGGAAGTGATTTGTGGACCAGAATTCCTGTATCTTGTTTTGCAGTTATTATTGTACTTAAGTTATGGAAGTGTGGTTCATATTCTTTTGGGGCAGTTACTTGTGAGTTGTTATGAACATGGGTTTCTTGGAGGCAAACGATTGCCGGATTGTGTTCATTTATCAATAGTACCAGCTCAGGATAGTTATTTAAATATCCATTAAGATTCCATTGAAGAATCTTAACGATGGATTTTTGAGAAGGAGAGGATTTTTGTGCAGTATATATAGGACTATACAGCGAAAAACCTGTAGATGGTAAGTTTGTCGGCTGATTTAGTTGACTCTGTCCTTCCAATGCTGAGTCACCCAAATTCCTTATGGAATCCGGACGTGTTAACCTCGAAACGACAGAGTCGTAATTAGGGATTCCAATATTATGACTAGATGTCTCCATCATAGTCACTGTCGGAGATATTATCATTTAGATCATTAGTTGGTAAAGAAGTGTTACGAATAGGAGAATTGACTATACTAGTTTTGGTTTTTTGATTCTGAGTATTATAGATGCCTAAGTTGAAAGAGGAAGTTTGAGCTATTGAGTTTGAGTGATTTGCAGTAAAGTGTAGTTGTGAAGGAGAAATTGTATGGGAGGGGATATTCTTTACAATTGAGTGTTTTTTGTTTGAGTTGGATTGTTGAATTGAGGTCGGCATAGTAATGTTAGGTATAGTACGGCAGGGAATAGTAGGGGGGTCATTAGATTGACTTGATGCTATGTTGGAAAAGGTTTCACTATGATTTATTTTACAAGGCAATTTATTTTTGTTAACTGCGGAAGGGATGGGAGGAGGATTTTTATTAGATATATTAAGCGAGGTTGGCTCAATTGCTTGTCGGGCAATTGATGAATAAGAGGAAGAAGATGATAGGAGGATAGGTACTGAGCATTGTTCGCTGTATATTTTCTTCGCTTCAGTCATACTGCATTTTTTTATAGTTTTGATCTTTAGCGTTTCTTTTGCTTGAATATAGCGTTTGCATTGTTTAGAGGAGGAGGGATGTTCTTCTGAACAGTTAGCGCATGAAGTACGAATACACTTTTCGGGGGAATCGGGAGGAAGGTTGCAGTTTTCACACGTTTGATCAGTTGTACATCTTTTATTGGTATGGCCAAGTTTCTGGTATAGGGTTCGGGTAATATTCTGCCACTTTAAAGTTATACCAACCTACGTTAACAGAAGTGGGAGGACGGAAAAGGTCAAAAGGGAAGAGCGTCAGTCCGGTAAATCTTTGTACATTGTTCACGGTTTTTGAAAATTTAAAGACATTAGTGACACCTTGATCTTTCATTTCCTCAATTATCTCATTTTCTGGTACATTTATTAAGCAGGGTTCATACACAGTGCCCTTCGATGAGTTTAGCTGGTTGTGTAGAGTAACAGTTATTGGACAAAGATTAGCCAGGGAACTTTTAGTTAGGAATAGATTCGCTATGCGTATGGATTTAACAAGTATTAACAAATTACCGTCACGAAGTTGTGTAATTGATTCGTAGCTCGTACTGATGCCATCAATGGCCTTCTTTAAAAGAAACACACTGGTGGAGGACAGGGGTTTTTGTGGGTCTGTGGGGGATATAGTTATAAATTTAGGATTTGGCGAATTAAGTTGTGAAGGAAGGTCAAGTTTATTTTAGATGGCAGAGTAGGAGATTTTTTTCTTTTTTTTTTTTGGAGAGTCAGCTTTAAGATTAAATCGATTACCCGAGAGCACTTGTGGCCCAGAGGCCATGTTAACACTGGTTTTCACTGCTTGTTTGTTATAATTTGCACAGTTACCGGCGAAAAAGATGAAGGAAAAAGGAAAGAGAAGAGAAGAAACCAAAGATGGAATGTAAAAACACAGTTCAATTAGAGGAGAGATAAAGCGATGTCAAAAAAACAAAAAACGATGTTATCGGCTCGGATATCAGTCGATGACTGGGGATTTTATAATATTCAGTACCTCGAAGGAAGATATATCTTCAAAATAAAAACTGTTAGAACAAATTTTATCTCACTCGATTCTGGAGCTCGAGCAACAGTTGCAAGTAATAGTATTGCTGTCTGGAATAGAGTATGCAATAAGAACGAAGTAAATGTTAAATTCGTTTACAATCATCGTATTATCAGTGATTTCTGTAGAGCCATTTTTCAAAATGATAGTCTTATCGCATTTCATTAATTACATCCCATTCCTTTCTTCGATTCCCCCTACATTTTTCAAATTCCCTTCGATAAAATCTAACACGGCATTCTTGCACATCTATTCTTAATTTTTTACTTACGTTAACGTAGCGGTTTCTTAAAGTTGCATTCTGCGGATGTTTTGGTATTAAATCCCAGTTTATTCTTTAAATTAATTTTATTTAAAATATTTTTATTAATCCAAGGTTTAAGGTTTTTGTTTTTTGATTTTTGACACCTGACTAAGTAGCTAGATTCCTTAATGCTATTACATATTTAATATTTTTCTTATACGCCTGATTTACCTCCCAGCTTTCAAAACGAAGTTTGTCATTAAGAACATTAAAACGAATAATAGAATTATCCGAAAATGAAATGTTGTTGCTTCTATTTTCAATTCTACTTTTGAAAGCTTTTATTAAAATACCTGTCATGGAATGATCCATAATCTGCCAATCGAGGTTTAATCCTGAACAATGATATAAAAGTATATTGCAAAATCGGCCCAGTATATGGCCTAGGCAAGTTCCAGAACAAGGCCGTGTAGGCTCATTAATTAAGAAAACTAAACCAAATTCAGCCAGAGTTGCACAGTAAGAGTCAACAAAGTCACATTGTGACAGAATGCCTTAAAATCTCCAACAAGCACAATAAAGGAAGACCTTTCACTATCCAAAGAACGTGTTAATTCATCAATAAATAATTCAAAAGTGTAAGCATACAATTTATAAAAACAAACCAGAATAAAAGCTACGTTGTCAATACTGCAACATATTACAATTGATAATATCATAATCATACCCAAGCTTCACGAAAACACCAACACCTTCTGCGGCATACACACTGAATGACTCGAATTGCAACCAACTTCAGACTGCTATAATTTCCAAACCGTTCATGACAGTGAGCTCAAATGCTGGCACATGACAGATAATTTCATTATTTACAAGCCTTTTAAACGATTTGCGTCTGAGTTGTGTTGAAAAATTTTTATCCGCGATGGAATTCAAACGTGATAGTGTGATTGCTTTATATTTGGCTGGAAAACCACAAGTAGCTATCGTCAGAGCCCTTCAGCACCTCAACGTGAAATAATCATTTGTGTTTCGAACCATAGCTCGTTACCGTGATACTGGCAGCGTTGCAAAACGCCATGGAGGTGGTCATAAAAAAACAGCAACATCGGCAGAAATGGTTCGGAAAGTGAAGGCTCGAATTGAGCGAAATCCGCGTCGAAGTGGAAGAAAAATGGCTCGTGAGCTCAACATATCGTTGGAACGGATGCAACACATACTGAAAAATGAGCTTGGGCTCAAGCCATTGAAGTTAAATAAAGCACACAATCTTACACCGCAACAGACAAAAGTTAGAGTTGAAAGAGCGAAGGAGTTGCTACGCTTGCACGAATGTGGTGAGTTGCCGAATTTGGTTATTTCCGATGAGTCGCCATTTGTTATCGAGCAATATGTCAACAAACAAAATGGCCGAATTTACTTGCCAGACAGGTCCTTTGAAAATTGTACACCTTTGGATGGCCACCAGAAAGCAGGCAGCACCGATGGTGATGGTTTGGGCCGCCATAACCCCCGATGGTCGGTCTCCGCTCGTATGTTTGGACCGTGGCGTCAAAATTAATGCGATCGTATACCGTGAAACCGTTTTAGAGGTAGTATTGAAGCCTTGGGCAAATAACCATTTCGGTCGGAGACCGTGGACATTTCAACAAGACTCGGCACCGTCTCACAAAGCGCGCGTCAACCAAGATTGGATAAAAAACAATGTTCCATACTTCATTTCTTCGACACAATGGATTGCAAATTCTCCGGATGCAAATCCGTTGGATTTCTCTGTCTGGGGTATTTTGAAGGCGAAGGCTGGCACTAAAAAATACCAAAGTTTAGACCACCTCAAACAAGCATTTCGCCGGGAATGGGCCAAAATATCGCAGAGCCACTTGCGTGCAGCGTGCGATGCTTTCTTCAGCCGTCTCGAGGCCATTATTCGCGCCAAAGGTGGACGTATTGAAAACTACTGATACAATTTGAGAATTGATGTATTTTCCAACATTTTTTGCCTTGACGCAATAAAATTTATCAAAAAAAAAAAAATTATAGCATTTTAAAAAGTTGGAGTTCGAGTCATTCACTCTGTAGAATCATTAGTCTTTGCAAAATCACCATACTACAAGTATGACCCACCATCGGTAGTAGTAAATGAAAACGTAAAAATTTACTACGATCGGACTATCTATATAGATCACACAAGGCTTCATAACCGCCCGGATATCACCGTTCTTGACAAGAAGCAGCACAAGGCAATCTTTCGATGTTGCAATCCCTGCAGCAAGAAAAGTTAGCCGCACACATGTCCAGAAATTGAGTAGATACGCTGAAATAGCTGTGGAAACCAAACGAAAGTGGAATCTTAATGAAGTAAAAATAATACGTGTTGTCTTAAGCGCAGAATGAACGATTGATAAAAACTTCCCGGAAACTATTAAAAAGCTTGGATTAAGTCAAACAATCATAGATGCTATGCTGTTATAATTGATACCTGTCATATAACCCGTAAACTCATGAATATTAAATAACTATCCATTAAGGAGACAATAAATACAATAGTAATAATGAAAAACCCTCGAGGGTTCTTCGTAATAGAAATAACCGGTGTAACGGACTCGCGGACCCGCGGACCGGAGTTTTGGACAAACCCTGTGGGTGTCGGTCACAGATTGGGCGGCTCTCTGGTGGGCGTCTATTTCCTCATGTTAGAGGTGGCCTTTTTTTATGCCTGGTAGGAGGTTTAAAATGCGACCACCCGTTAAGCAACGGAGTAAATTTAATGGGTATGAACAAAGATTTGAATGAAAACCGAGCGGAGATATACCGACGCTTAAGCGTCTGTATTAGCCACGGCTGCCGGTGATGACTGTACTCTGGAAAGAGAGAAGTCGCCAGTGGCACTACAAAACAACAACCAATTTGAGACCAGTTCTTCACAACCATATCTTGGGACCAGATCAGGCCGCCCAAAAGAGCGCGTGCAGTGAACGAACGAAATGAAGGAGTTGTTATTTTATCGCAACCAAATATGAAGACCCAGATCATATGGTGCTCTATCGAAGGAGGTGGTATAACCTTCTCGTAAGGAATTACAGATACCTTGAAGATAGAATGAATGAAAATAGCTTAGCCAGAGGAAAAGATGACATCATAAATAACTATTTAATCAAATTAGACAGAAGGCATAGGATCAAGGAACAAGTCCGTGCTGGAGTATCCCTCAATCACCTTATGCGCCAAATATCAATAAACAGAAAGCCCCACACCATCTGCCCGATATCCAAATAATCGGTCTCTTGAAATAACAGAAAACACGCCTGCATAACGTAAACTAAATAACCTGCAGCCCGTAAACTATGCTTGCCCATCTGAAATCGTGCTAGATATCCTAAGAGATAACTTTAGCTGAAGCGAGCTGGAATACAAAGAAACAGACCCATCCTCAAGGCCCAGCAGATCAGTTCAAGCATGTCGAAACGAGCAAGAAGAACGCTCTAGATATTGTGGGCTATGCAGATGTGTCGCGGTCTGAATCAAATAGTTCAAGCCAATCGACAGAAATCATTGATAAAAAAAATTTGCAATTAGCGGCATCGTATAAACGACTAAGACATTACATTAAATGCAGTCAAAAAAAAAGAAGTGAATAAAATCTTCTATGAAAATCAGAGGGCAATTTACAGGTCCCTATTATCAAAAATATTCAGCAATTGAGAGCCAAAGTCCTTCTCTGTAGGATACTCAACATTTTTCAGAAAAAATTATAGTAAATACGAAGAAAAAGCTTACTGGATTAGATCAGAGTTAGATAACCCCGCACGCATTAGAGCTATGCTGCACCAGCAAATCTCCGAGGATGAAGTTGGACTAGCAATCTCGGAAATACAAAACTGGAAGGCGCCTGGCGTTGGTAAGATTCAAATTATCTGTACCAAGAAGCTAACCATAACTCATAAACCACTGAAAAAATGTTGCAATGACATTTTGGAAGACATCAGCCATACCCCGCACTTCTTAACCACGAGAATAACATACGAGTACAATACTTACTCCCGAAATGCGCCCCAAGCAGAGACCCGTCAAATTGCCGTCCCATTATCTATTTATGTACAACATACTAGATGGAGTGAAGAATGACCTCCTTGACCACCGGAATGCGCTGCTACTGCAAAAAAGGTTATGGTGCCTTGAAGTCCGTTCATATTTAGGCAGACATGCCAAATTTCAGTGTGATACTGTCTTTAGTTTTGTTGTTGACGTGTTTGGCATCATGTTGAGTATGGACAAAAACGATTTTCGTTCCCTCATAAAACATTATTTTTTGAGAGGCAAAACGGTGAAGGAAACAAAAGAAAAGTTGGATAAATATTATGGGGCTAATGCTCCGTCAGATTACACCGTCAAATATTGGTTTCGAGAGTTTCGTGGTGGCCGCAACTCCACTACCGATCAAGTCCGCAGTGGCAGGCCTTCCGATGCGGTTACAGAGTGCAATGTCAAAAAAATACATGATATGGTGTTGGCTGACCGCAAAGTGAAGGTGCGCGAGCTAGCAGATACTACAAAGATTAGTACTGAGCGCACACGCCATATTTTGGGCAATATTACGCATATGAAAAAGTTATCCTGCTGCTGGGTGCCGCAAATGACCAAAAACACGAACCCGAGAGCACTTCGAAAGAGTGTTTGGACTTGCTGATGCGGAATCGGGCGGACTTTTGGAGTCGATTGGTAACTGGATTTGGATCCCTCGGACTATTGTCTCATCCCAAACCTCAAAGGATGGCTCATCAATAAGAAATTCAGCTCACGCGAGGAAATCATCGACGCCACGGAGGAGTATTTTGCAGATCTTCCGGAATATTGCTTTTCGGACGTGATCAAGAAGTTGGAAAATCTCTGGAATTAGTGTATCAAACTAAAAGAGGACTATATTGAATAATATAAAAAAACCTTTAAAAAAAAATTTTTTAAATTCCCGAGTAGGTCACTTTTCACTCCATCTAGTATAAGCTCTTCACAAAAATTTTAGCAACCAAAATTTATCAACATTGTTCGGAAAATAACATTATTTCTGAAGAGCAGACAGGCTGCAGTAAAAACGCAATGAGATGCAAAGACCAATTGACGACTAGTTCGGTGGTTATGGCCATAGCAGTAAAGTAAAACCGAAACCTGAGCATCGCATTCATCGACTATAAGAAGGCCTTCGATTTAATTCCCCATCAGTACCTAAAAAAAATTCTTCATATATGGTATGTATATAAAATCGATGAAGCAATCTAAAACTGCTTAAATCAGTTAATTGCAAAGTGAAACACCAAGCTCACTTTAGCCCCATTAGCAAGAGTATCTATCTCAATTCGACGAGGTATTTTAAAACGTGATGTGCTGACGATTCAAAGCTCTACGCCGATAGGAGGGATAACCGCTACGGAATGATAGAGGTAGTGAAAAGTTTTAGCAACGATATCCAAATGATGTTTAGGCTGGATAAGCGTAAGATGACCCATATTATAACAGGACATCTTATAAATGGTCCAATAAACCAAAAGCAGGTGATAGAAAACCTTCAGTTCGGCGAAACTACAAGCACTTGGGATTTCTGCAGTTGAACGGCATTAGCCAGAGCCTGATCAAAAAAAGGTTAATAAGCCAGTTTCAGACCAGATTGAGTGGAGTTCTTAAGTCTAACCTAAACGGAGGAAACGAGTGTAAGGCTACCAACACCCGGGCAGTCCCAGTGTTAACCTAGTCATTTGGAGTTAATAAGTGGTCCCTGATGCACATAAAGCACCTGGGTACGTTAATCCGCACATTTCTCACCACCAAAACAGAGTAATGTTGTTACATGTACTGGTTTGTGAGTAGGGAATGTGTTGACTTCCTTTTCTGATAGTCTTATATACATTTAACTGTATATTGATAATTTTGCTGTTGTTGATTTTGAAGCGTATTTAAATATTTGTTTACTCTCATTATTTTATTACTTCTTTGAATTACATTTTAAAATTTGTAAGGGGGTGATGGAAGGTGAACTGGTTTGTGTTGTAAGGGATGAGCTGCGGGTGAGGTTGAAGGCTGCAGGTTGGTCTACATAAGGTGAAAAGCAGGAAGTCCAGAATCGGTTAAACAAGCATTTCAATTCACCAACGAATTTGAGGAGGAATCTACCAGAACTGCTACAACAGTTAAAACGACAGGAGTTGACATTTTTGTCGCTTCGGCTAATATTGTTAGTGGTGTAGCGGACATCCATCTTCTTCAACACAGCGCGTAAAATATTTAGCATGCCGTTCCCTTCCGCCGAGAAGACCAACAATCGTCCATGCTATAACTGTGGGGAGTTCCATCCCACCAAGCGAGTGAAGTGCTATAACTGTCAAAGTTTTGGCCACCGATTGTTTGTATGCAACGGAGTAAGCGATGTAAAGGAGACGCGCCAGGAGATAAATAGGGAGCAGATTGGTAACGTCAAGTTCGTGGTAAAGACAAAGCATCTTATGAAGAACATAAAGGTGGACAGTGTGGAGGTCACCGCACTCATCGACACCGATGCTCCATTAAGCAAGGCTTTTTGATACAGGTGAAGAGGGCAAACGCGCTGCCGAAATCGATTGCATTGTCTGGATTGGAGAACCATCAAGTGAGTAAGAAGGGCCACGTCGAAGCAAAAGTGTTGATAAATAAGATCGAGTTCGACGCCAATCTGAAACAGAGTCACACAGAGTCAATCTGAAGGAAGTTATCGTTGTGGTCGACGGCAGTGAAGTTCGGTTCAGGCGGAAAAAGACGTAGGAGGAAAGTGATATCTATGGTGAACAGGAGTCGCTGCAGCGTAGCCGTAAGGAGGCTGGACTGGCATCGATGTCGAGCATACCTCCCAACATGAAGACTTGTGAGACGGAAAGTAAAAGACCGTGTGCTGCGAATACAGCCGAGAGGGCAACATCAGCGAATTGCGCGAGGAATTCGAGAGACTATGTTTCATCGTACAAACAGAAAGCGATGTAATTACAACTAAGGCCGTCGATCTATCTCACCTACCAAAAGCCGCTACGAGGTCGAGAGAATGATTCTGAGTTATCAGCTGAAACAAGATGTCGAGTCACCCAGCCGGATTTCACTTCCAGATCGCGAAGAAATTGAGCGCCAGGTACGCTAGACTACGGAGTTGTGCAACCAAACCTATCGGAGTTTACCTCACCTGTGGTGTTAGAGATGCAACTAAAGGGTATATTGCGATTTTCGGCTTATCAATCATCAGATAGTCAAGGACCATTTCCCAATGCCGATTAGACCGATTACAGAAGGCCAGGGCATTTACGACGTTGGACGTAGTTACTGTTTTTTTTTCACGTGCCGTTAGAGCCGGAGTCAAGGAAATTCATGTCGTTCATCATCCATAATGGGCAGCACGAGTTTTGGTGGGTTCCTTTCAGGTTATGTAATTCGTCACCATTATCTACGCGATTTGTTGACGCCGTATTCAAGCATTTAGTGAATGAAGGAGTTGTGAGGATAGTTTAATATATCAGTTAAAGTGGTCCAAATGTCAGTTCCTACAAAATAAAGTCGAGTTTCTTGGATACGTAATCGAAGGTGGATCTATACGACCATCAGCGGAAAAGACGAAAGCTGTAAGCAACTTCCCAATGCCTACTGATAAGAAATCTCTGCAACAATTTTTGGGGCTTATAAGCTATTTCCGCAAGTTCATAGCAAGTAGGCGAGAATTGCAAAACCGTTGACTGACCTTCTACGAAAAGAATATCTCGTTTTGCTATGGGGCCTAATCAAGAAGTTACATTTCGGCTACTGAGGAATGCATCAGCGCGGTCCTCAGCCCTTAGACTGATCGACCCGCAAGCTGATATAGCACCAGCCAGTTATCTTATGGAGTGGTATTCATGCAAATGGACAATGATGATCAGTATTTTCACTCTGTGCAATATATGAGACGACATTTCAGGAGTGGAAATATTATTCATACGAATTGGAGATGATAGCGGTAATTAAAGCGTTCGATAAATGGAGAATCTATGTATTGGATAAGGCAATTACAATCGTGATGGACTGCAAAGCATTCACAATGAGCGTGAACTAGAAGGAGCTTCCACTACGGGTTTCACGATGGGTCTTGTACTTGTAGGATTTTAATTATGGGGTGGTTCATCGTTCAGCAACACAAATGAAATATGTGGATGCCCTCTATCTAGTCGTGGTGCTAATAGTAGATGAGTCACCGAATTAGAAAGGGCTAGCTGCAAAATCCCTGTTTGTCCAGTATGGAGATTTCTTTCTTAAAAATGACATCCTCTACAAAGATTAAGCCAAGGCGTTGGTCGTCATACCGACTGCCATGGAAGACGAGATTATGATACTCGCTTATAAGCAAAGCCATTGGGCTTCTAGGAAGACTACGGCAATTGTTGACCGGTTGCGGAAGCAGGCATCTATATTTGGAAATCCGAGACACCTCATAACAGATAGAGATACTGCCCTCACATCAAGTGCCTTTGAGTAGTATTGTAACGAGGAATTACTCACTTGCTTATCACGAGAGGGTACACCGACGTTATCAAGGATGATAATAAAAGACCCTAACGGCTGGTATAAGCACATAGAGCCGGTGCAGAAAATTATCAAAAGCACTGCGTCGTGGAGTAGCCAGCATTCCCCATTTAGAGTCCCTACCAGAAGTAAGATCCTTTCCTTATTTTGTGCAGTAAATACTTCAGTTGGAACAAAGTACTTTAGCTTTTGTTAATTGATTTGATCCCACATATATTTATTTATTTATTTAATAATTGATTCATTTGTGTATTTATTTAGCTTATTCACTTATCAAGATTTTTCTTCATTTACTTATTGACTAATTTACCTGTTGGCAAAAAACTTAAATATCAAAAATTCTTTGATAACTTAACAAATTCCTATATTCTTTTGTCTCACTTCTTTGTTAAGTAGAGGTTTTTTCTATAGATTTTCCTTTGAATTAGTATAGCATTTAATTTGGACGGCAATACTTCAGTAGTAATATATATTTATCATATCCCTGTGCAAGCCGTGCTCACCAATATCAAAAATAATGTAAATGTGTGAGTATAAAATGAAAATAAATAACTAACTCTAAGGTTATGGGTTTCAAGTAAGTGCTAATGAGAAATTCAATGGGGATATAATTAAAGTGTTGAAAATTGTAAGTACCTTGCAGTGTTCCTCACGAAGAATCTTAGTAGGGATACTCATGTTAAGCAAAAATTTGTGAAAGCGCAAGCAGCCATCAGTTCAGCTTAGAAGAGATGCTTCAACAGCAAATTTATTCAATTAATACATTAAGTTTTTGAGGTGATATCTGAGTGCATTCTGTTCTACGAAAACAAATGTTGGGATATAAGAGTTATAAATTTGTCAAGAAACTATGTATTAACCTATTACCCGAAAAGTATATCATAATACATCTCTTTCGCAACACCAAGCTTATCCCAGAAATAGGCTTAGTGCAACTTTTCAAAAAAGATTCTTTAAGATTCTTAGGATCCCGGATTACTTACTTATTTAGGTGGCGCTACAGTTCAGGGTGAACTTGTGCCTCAACTAATAAGACCCTCAGTTAGCCTGGTATTTAGCTCACTGCCTTCTGTGCTGTCCCTTCGAGTTAAATTCGAAGACTCTGCGGGCTGAAATATTAGTGTTCATTCGCTCATTCGCTCTGCATGTACTATCAATCTCAGACGACTGATGGACATTTTCTAACTAGGCCGGTATCGCTATACAGCTGCTGAATCCTCTCCTCCAAGGCCCGTCAACGCAAGCGAACCGAATATTTTTCGAAGATGCCGGATTGTGAACGTAGTGCTGAAATTAACTACTTTTGAAATGAATGCAGCTTCAATCAAATATTAATGATCTTAAGTCTGCGGAGAGAACTCCTCCAACTTGCTTATTTACCTCACCCAGAAGACGTAAATACTTACAGACATGTATACAGTATACACATATACCTATCGCATTATATAACATCTAAACTACTTTCATTATTATTATATAACAAAGTCAGTCTGTTATTCTCTTCATATAAAATGGTCGTATCGTTTCCTAAGCTTAGTTTTTAAACTGGCAACACTGTTTCCACAGGCTGTCAATTTGACAGTTAAAAGTTGATTTGTGGTTATTACGTTTTGCCATTTTACGATGAATAGTGTTGTAGGAGAATTTCGAGGTCTTAAATGAAACACGCCAACCAATTCAAATTTGGTTTCATTTTGTGTATTATATTTAAAAACTCGTTTGATGTCTTCTTTTCTTTTCCTATGTCCGTATGCCGCCAAATCCACTCAGAAAAAGAACATGTGCGGCAAAACGTCAGTTCATGACATTTCCTGACATCTGTCAATCGCAGCAAAGGTGCTGCTAGATTTGCCACAACACTACCCCCCTATCAATCGGTCGGCAGATATCGAGTACGGCTATTTTCGTTGCAGATCTCTCGTACAGTCCATTAATTGTTTTTACTAGGGCACTTCTGACCCGTCCATCCGAGCCTGTTCGTACTGTTATTATCCTTCCCTTTGGCCAAACGTTCCTAGGGTGGTCGGGATCTACTACATAAGCTATATCATCGACTTCGATCGGCTTTACCTCGTCAAACCATTTGCTGCGTCGAGTAATTACTATGAGATACTCCCGCATCCACCTTTTCCAAAATGCATTAGGGAGCTGTTGTGCTGTTTGCCAGTTTCGTCTTAATTGTATTCCTTCACTACTAGGTTCCGCAAGAGACTTCGTCCCAATGGAGCTACCCAACAAAAAATGTAATATTCTGCAGAGGGCTTCTTTTACTGACCTTACAAGGCGTTCCCATGCCCCTCCCATGTGAGGCGAAGCTGGAGGTAAAAATCGCCACTTCATAGATGAGCTCGTAAAGGTCCGTACCATACTGTTTTGGTCAACGGTAGCGAATGCTACCGCAATTCGCGCTCTCCGTTCCTGAAATTAGTGCAATTATCGCTCCAAAACTCTAGCGGAGATCCCCGACGAGCAATAAAATTGCGGATGGCCATTATGCAGAGGTCCGTGGATAGCGAGTACGCTATTTCGAGGTGTATTTCCCTAGTTGTAAGACATGTCAGTAGTACACCATACCTTTTTTCGCTGCTACGGCGAACGAATACAGATATAGGGCCAAAATAGTCGACGCCAACGTAGCTAAATGGTCGACAAAATGATGCTAGACGGTAAAAGACTCTTCTGTGGAGGTTGTGGTTGAGCTCAAAGATTTAAGCATATTTGACACGTCCGGCGTACTTCACTCAAAACCGCTCTTAGTTTCGGAATCTAGAATTTTTGTCGAATTTCGTTGACTACTGTCTCGTGGTTAGCATGGTGGTATCTGGAATGGTAATAAGAGGCAATCAATTTAGTTAAATATTCGCTTCTAGGTAATATGATAGGGTGCTCTCTGTTGCTAAGGGCCACTCTTCCTCCAAGCCGAAGCAAGTTATTTTTGTCGAGATAGGGAGAAAGCTTGTAAATAGAACTTGATTTTTTTACCGGCTTTCCTATCGAAAGAAGTATTGTTTCTTCAATGAACGCGTTAGCCAGTACTTTCCTTAACAGAAAAACTTCGGCAAGTGAGGTTTCTTCTTGAGATGGTGAACTGCGTTCCGTCGAGCACTTACGGGTCTTGTCTCTCCACTTTCGTGCATAAAAAATTACTGCAGCCATCACGTGTAGTAGTCGTCGCCATGACGAGAATTGCTCGTGTCTTATTGGTATGAAGGATTTGAACATTGGATCAGCATGATATCCAACAAACTGACCTCGTAGTTCTTTGTCTGTAGATCTTATAGTTTTTTCATCCGGCCAGGTACTCGGATCCGATTTCAGAAACGCTGGCCCGTTAAGCGATCTGCCATTATTTGAAAAATCAGGAATTCGTTGCCATTTTGTAGCTTCGTCGGCTACATTTTCCGCAGTAGGAATCCACCGCCAGTTAGAAGCGTCCGTCAGATCAAGTATTTCACTCACAGGAAAGGCAACGAATTGTCGATAGCGTCTGTGGTCGGAGCGTATCCATGCAAGTACAGTGCGAAAATCCGACCAAAATGTCACCTTTGGAATTTCTAGTGAGTGGGTGTTGATAATGTCGTTTGTCAACCGGGCTCCCATTACAGCGGCTTGCAGCTCCAATCGGGGTATTGACATCATCTTTAGAGGGGCTACTTTAGTTTTGCATCCTAGCAGAACGCAGTCTACGAGATTGCCATCCGTACATCTTAAATAGCATACAGCCGCGCATCCATCTTCACTGGCGTCGACAAATGTATGAACTTCCATATCAGGAAAACGTACAAAGCTGGCCTTCACGTAGCACCTTGGTATACTCATTGCTGTAACTTCTGGCATAAGTCGGATCCAGCACAGCCACTTGGTGTATTATTCCTCATGTATTTGTTCATCCCACCCGCATCCAGAGCGCCATATACCTTGAAAGATAACTTTAGCATACATGACGTAAAAAGCAAGAAGACCTAATGGGTCGAAAATCGTCATTATCAAACTTAACACTTCTCTTTTTGTGGGTCGCCGTTTTCCCAGCAGAATGTCCTCGTTTTTGTAACGCTTCGATAACTTGAAGAAGAAGCAGTCGTCACTGGTAGACCACCACATGCCTAGAACCTTTTCAGTTGAAATTTCGGGATCGACATTTAAGTTCACGACTGTGTCCTTAGCCCTAGTGTTTAGCACGTCCAAAACCTTTCTGAAGTTTGAAACCAAGTTGCGCATTTGAAAACCTCCTTTGGAGTGAACGAGATGAACCTCAAGTGCTAGTTTAATGGCTTCCTCTTCCGTATCAATGATGTTCAACATATCGTCGACATAATGGTTTTCCAAAATGCACTTTACTGCTCTGGGATACTGTTGGCGAAATTCCTCGGCATTTTTGTTTTTGACGTATTGAGCGCAGCTTGGTGAGCAGGAGGTGCCGAAGGTCATTACCGTCAAAACGTATCCCACTGGCTCCGCGGAGTCTGGTTTGATCCAAAAAAAAACGCTGGTAATTTTGATCCTCTTAACGAACTTTTAGTTGATGATACATTTCGGCAATAACTCCTCTGATTGCTACCCGCCATTGTCAAAACTTGCGATGGGTTGAAACAAGCGATGTGAGTAAATCTGGCCTATTCAAAAGCAAACTATTTAGGGAAATACCTTCAACCTTAGCAGCAGCGTCCCAGACCAGGCGAAGCTTTCCGGGCTTGTTAGGATTGCTTACTAAGAATAACGGCAAGTACCAGCCACTGTTGTCGTCGATTTCATCCGGATTCAACTTCCTGGCGTATCCCTTGACAATGTAATCATCGATTTTAGATTGTAGGGCTTGACCTAGAACAGGATCTCTCTGGATCTTGGAATAAAGACATCGGGCTCTTCTCTTGGCCATAGGAACGCTGTCTGGGAGCAGTATGTTTTCAGCTTTCCATAACAGGGTAGTTTCAAAACGATTTCCGGTTCTACGTGTGAATTTTTGCAGTTGTTGAAAAGCTTGTTGAGTATCTTTAGACATTATTTCACCTTCATTTGGCTTTAGACCCAAGTTGTCTAGACAAAAATAGTTCTTTACATTTTCAAGTAACTCGTCGTATGCCCCAATCTCACAATCGCACATGTGAAAGACGTGATGACTAGCACCTTCTTCGGTGGCGGGCTGGCCCTTTACGATCTATCCGAGTGGAGTTTTTTCAGCTATCGGCTCGAAGTCAGCACCTGCCCTTGATCGTGAACTCAGTCCAAGCTTGCAATTGTTCAGTCCAATTAGCAACTTCGGAACGGCATCGCGCTTGTAGCTTCTGGGCGCCAAGAGTTTGTGACGGAAAACTTAACTCCTTTACCGTGTGGACATTATTAAGAGGAAATCGGCACTTACCTCCAAGTACAGAAATTTCTAAATCGACGAGGAGGGAATCATCTTCGAAACGATGGCTGTTTGCTGTCCATTTTAGACTTAGATTCAGAGCATCTATTAAATCCTCATCAGCAAGCGTAAGAGATGATCCATCATCGAAAAAGGCAAATGTTGATAGCTGCTTTCCATTTCCATGTAGAGAGACGGGAAAGACTCGAAATAGGGTTTGATTTCGAATCTGAGAATGAGTATTACACTCCATGTGTGCATAAGAGTCAACAACAACTTGACGTCTCTTATGTAGAAGGGGATGATGAATGGAACTACATCCGTCAACGCCGCATATCTCTGTTGAAGGGCACTCTGTTGGCAGATGCGTGTTCAGACATGTACGACAAAGTTGATTGGCCCTCACCCTTTTCCACTTCTCGGATCTGGTGAAATTAAAAAAGACATTACATTTGGCCATGACCGCAGTTACCTTGACAAATGATGCAGGCTTCTTTTCCGATATCCCTACGAGCATTGGTGTGAACATTAAGAGCTCCCCGTTGACGTATTTTAGCTGGTGTGCTGGAATTGTGATGTTGTTAGCGTCATGTGCAAATTGAAGTAACCAGTTACTGAAATCCTCGAGCGTGGAAGACGATAATGTTAGTTTATTCATCCCCCAGAACGGGCCAAGAAGGCCAGGTAGCTTACAGACCAGTTCTTGCTCCAGCTCAGGATTGTTTAGGTGGTTTAAAAGCCCGGATGCTTTCATCGTAGCGCATATGTTTTGCACCTCTGGAGCAAAATCGACGATAGTTTCTGGGCGACTTTCCTTCGGTGGTAGCATGCCAGGCGTCAGCAACACATCTATTAGCTCTGGTCGTCCGAATTTCATGCGCAGCGTTGACAATATCTGCGGCACATAAGAGGCATGCAACAATAGATTCCTTACGGCATTTCTAGTTGGCCCATCTAAGGCCTGTCGCAGACGGATCAGATTTTCGTAATCTGAAAATCCACAGAGCACTGTAGTTTGTTCATAGCTGGCAATAAACAATGGCCATTTTTCTGGATTGCCAGTAAACTGCGTGCTGCCAGCCGATCGCGGCTAATGCGACGAGGCGGAATTTGCTCGATGTTAGAAATGGATGTGGCCCCTTTATCAATGGGCACGCACGTTGTATTTGTGGGGAGAATACCTGGTAGCCAAGTTGTTGTCAACAAATTTTCCGTTTTAGATGAGCACTGCAGCTCCAAAGCAGCAAGCTTCTGCAGGAGCCGTTCCAAAACTGTATCGTATTGAGGGAATCGCTGTGGTTCTGTGGTCGTCTGTGCGGCAGTGGTACTTTCGGCTCTTGGTGGAGCAGTGAGTACGTTATTTCCCACGTGGGTCTCTCTTAACCAACTTTCGACGTGTACACAGCTGTTATCGTCGTCGTCAGACTCCAAACTGTCCTCTTGCGCCAGTAATTCTCTCCTTTTTAATAACAGATCTTCTTTTTGTTGCATGATCGTTTCCTTCTGACTGAGAATAGACTGTTGCTCACGAATCAACTGCACTTCAGCGTGCAATCGGCGGGCTTGGCATGACGATGCCTTTGAGTTTCGCGAGCACGCCGACTTGGGGGCCCCCTTGGGCTTAGCACCTGTTTTGACTGGACACGGTTCATTCATGGGTGCAGCACTAGAGGCTGCTTTAATGGGAAGGACGTAGAAGTTTCCAGTAGAAGACGAGCGTACACGGGAACTTTCAATAGCAGTGTTGACAGCTGAACGAATTTGGCGACTGCACTCATCGTTAAGTGATTTACGTCGCTCCGTTGGCAATGTACCCCCTGCAGAAACTTCTCGTGTGGTAGTTTTTGCTCTTACTTCATTAGTTTTGACAGAACTGTGTGGTTGAGTCGTGGGTGCTCGCTGAGATTCCATAAGAGCTGTTGATAGAAGCGCTGGACATGAGCTGCAACGCCAGTCTCGGTGAGCTACGGACGAAGTGACTCCTACACATATATAATGGTACCAACCGTCGCAGTTATCGCAACGCACCATGCGCAAGTTATCCTCCTTGTTGTACGATAAGCAGCTGTAGTTTATCTTTAAAAAGAGTTTTTAAAAATGTTGTAGGCGAATTTCGAGGTCCTAAAATGAAACACCCCAATCAATTCAAATTTGGTTTTATTATGTGTATTATTTATATTTAAAAACACGTTTGATGTCTCCTTTTCTTTTCCTATGTCCTTATGACGCCAAATCCACTCAGAAAAAGAACGTGTGCGGCAAAACGTCAGTTCATGACATTTCCTGACATCTGTCAATCACAGCAAAGGTGCTGCCAGATCTGTCGCAACAAATAGATTACCGCCAGAACAACGCGTGCAAATTGTGCAAACTTATTTTGATAGCCATGGTTCGATTCGCTTAAGTTATCCTGCACTACGTCCATTTTACGGTCGACATAACCGTCCATCTGAGCAAGTTATTCGGAACATGGTGAATCGTTTTTACACCACGTACACTCTAGTGGATAATACGCATCCGCAAAGATAACAAACAGTGCGAACAGAAGAAGTTATTGCCGTTGTGGAGCGCAGCGTTGATAAGAATCCGAATGAGTCGATTCGCCATCGTGCACAGCAATTGGTACGAAGATTTTACGTAGAGATCTTGGCAAGAGTTGAAACCTTGTGACCATTACACGCGTCGTAGGTTCGGTAAATGGGCCGAAAACATGATTTAGCTTGATCCTCATTTTTAGCGCAAAATTTGGTCTCCGATGAGGCCCATTTTTGCAAAATTGTCGAATTTGGAGTGGAGCAACCTAGAATCCTTTGTCGAGACGTTTACAACCATTAAAACAACTTTATGGGCTGGTGGAATCATCGGCCCCTATTTCTGTAAGGACGATGCCGGCCAGAATGTTACCGGCGCTATAGAAACATGATTTCGGACTTCTTCGTTCCTCGGTTGAATGGCATTGACGTGACAGAGCTTTAATTTCAACAAGATGGCGCAATATGCCACAGGGCGCGCGACACCATCAATTTATTGGTAGAAACATTTGCTGAGCGCATAATTTCGAGTAATGGACCTATGAACTGGCTTCCACAATCCTGTGGAAGCCAGTTCATACACTTTTAGATTACTTTCTTTGGGGGTGTGTGAAGTCACTAGTCTAAGTATGCCGATAAACCAGAGATGTTGGAGGATTTGGAAGTCAACATTCGCCGGGCTATTGCTGATATACGGCCACAGTTGCTCGATAAAATTGTCGAAAATTGAACTTCAGGATTGCACTTCATTCGAGCTAGCCGTGGCGTGCATATAAACAGTATCATACTCGAACACTAACTTCATAAAATTATCTATTAAATAAAGCTAATATCATAGACATCGACATTAGCTTCAAAAAACACCCTTCATATATATGTGATCTTAGATCCTTATTTTCTGGTTTGAACTCATACAACATTATTTTTCTAAAATAAAACAAAAACAATTGAAATGCGATGCCTGATCCACCAATTTGCCCTGTCACTGTGGAAAACAATAGCTTATCATTTGTAAGACCATCAAAAGCATTACTTAAGGACTGAAACGAATAAAATTTGGAAACTTCAAAGTAAAAACAAAAAAATATTTTCATAATTCATCTCAATTTTTTTTATTTTCCTTTCAAACTCTGTTTTTATTAAATTCAAAAAATAAAAAAAATTATTTGGGTTCCGATTCTTTCCTCAACTTCTTTCGAATGTCCTTCATAAGGTTGGTGACAGTTACATCCGTGATCTTTTTGGACGCTCTTTTCCATTTTAGTGCTAAATCTTTTACGGCCTTTGCCCACTTTTCCTCAATCTAGCTTTGACCAAAGCCCAATACCTTTTAATGGGACGGCACTGTGGAACATTGGGTGGATTCATGTCTTTTGGGACAAAGTCGACATTTTTAGCAACAAGAAAGCTCAACGTCGCATGAGGATAGTGAGCTGAAGCTAAATCTGGCCAAACTAATGTTGAACCCTCCTGTTTGTTTAAGAAAGGAATCAACCGGCACTCGTTAATGTACACTTCTCCGTTAATTGTTCCCGTTGTAATAAACGATGAGCTTCTGTGTCCAAATTGGCAAGTGGCCTGCCAAACGAGATATTTTGACCCGAATTTTTCCATCCCAATCGATGTTGTTGATTGCGGAAGAATCTCAGCTTCAAACGAGTTGTAAAACTACGCTCCTGGAAGAGTAGTAAAGTCGGCTTTGACATAAGTTTCGTCATCCAAAACCAAGCACGCTTTCTTGTTGCCGATCAACTCGTATAGCTTTCGGGCTCGTGTTTTTATGACTTTTTTTTGCTTTTCAGTAACTTTTGCTATCTTTTGTCTTTTTTCGTGTTTTTAGACCGTTACGTTTTTTAGATCTTTGTACCATTGTTCGGATGACATAGTCCGGTTTTCATTTGTCGATGATCTTTTTGCGGCGGTCCTCTTGACTCATAATTTATAAATATTTTAAACCGCACCGAACTAAAATCAATAACAAACTGAAACTAGATTGCAATTTTTACGCATTGGAAGTATATCCCGTATTAAAATTTACAGATTTTATTCGTTTCAGTCCTTATAACAAATAACAACATGACTTTAACGTGGAAACATTGGCTTCAACAATATATGCGGTTTTCAGTAGCTGCGGATAATGAAAGCAAATCCCCAGAAGTCCAAGTGGTGAATTTTATGTCATCAATTGGATCTGCTGCTGCCAACATTTACAATGCTTTCACATTATCGGATGCAGACCGTAAGAAATTACCTGTTAGTCAAATGAAATTTGAGGAATCGGTACTTTGCTCCGGAAGTAAATGTTACGTTTGAGCGGAATGCATTTGAAAAGGTGATGCAGAGTAAAGGTGAATCTTTTGACGAATTTCTCACCAAGAGGCAAAAAATGAGACTTTGAAACGTTGGAAGATAACCTAATAAGAGACAAAATTGTTGTTCGTGAAAAGTCGTTAGCAGAAGAAAATCTCGAGCTAGATAAACCATCAAAATATGTGATTTCATTTTCATTTTAAATGGATTTTTATTTTAGTTAATTCATTAATTCTTACATGCTGAACAAAAAACTGCTCAAAAATTAGCTTAATTAACTTAATATTATCTAATTCTAACTTACTGACCCCATTCGGGCACTCTTTTTTTTTTTTTCAAGAGCTTAGCACTCAAGTGAGTATGAATGCTCTAAGTTAAGCATAATACTTCCACTATGTCTATCGACCTCACGTACTAATTTATCTTATAATGTTATATTTACGAGTACTACTAGTTATTTAAACGAAGAAAATAATTTTTGTTAAAAAAAACTTATTACGAGTATATGGACTTTTTTTTCTTTTTTATTGTACTATAAAACTTAAAAATAACAACTTACAAGCTGCTTAAAAAAATAAATCTTAATCTTTAAGTAGGCTAAACTATCTTATTGTATGTAAACCTATGTGATGAGATTACCATATTTGTTCTTTTTTTGTATAGTTACCCCCTATTTTAGAATAAGAACTTCCCATCTCTTTTGGTCTTTTTTTTTATTTTTTTTTTTTGTTTTTACAATTTTTTTATTTACTTTGTTTTATTTTATTTTTCCTTAAATCTAACATAATTCTACCTAAAGCTATGTAAGCCGGCAACGGCTAAAAAAAATTTTCTGACCCACTTTGCTTCCTATGGAGCTACCTAGTAATTGAGTAATTGAACGATGAAGCTTCTTCTGCTACAACAGCCACCAACATTGTTGGTGATGCAGAGCAACATCCCTCTTGTTGCGATTCCCTATCGCCCTACTGAACCGGAGACACTTCGCATTGCCATGTGCGACGTCTCTGTCGTAGTTAAGTCGCCTGTCCGCAGCAGTTCGAGCGACATGGAAGAATAGCGGCACTGCTAATCTGTCCTAGATCAGACCTTACATATCGAAGTAGAGGAACGCTTCTGGCGGAACAAAGCCGTCAAAGTGTACTCTCTCACGATACATACTCGTATAATTGGGGTACTAGGCCCCGGAGTTCAGGTTGTTCGACGAGGTCATTGCTATTGCAATGTGCCTTCGAGTCAACTTAATGACGAAATTGTCCAGTCTTATAAGGTTCGCCCTATTGTACAAGACCTCATTAGGATAGAATTTTATATACTCAGACTCTGGTGTTCTGTATAAGCCCTAAGGCAAGCCTTCTCAAACAAACGCATCTTTTTCAATAAACTTACTCTCACGTTGAACCATACGGGACATCCAAATACAACCATAGGCCGGATAAGGGCCATGTAGCAGATCACCTTCACACTGGCATCGAGTTGGCTGCTATAAAACAGTCTCTTTGTAAGGGCCAGAGCAACATCAATTGATGAGATATATTATCAAACGCTTTAGTAAAATCAGTTGCGATAATATCGATTTCTTTGCCATTTTCTAAGGCTGAGAGAGCAAAAGACACGAATTCAACTAGATTTGTGGTAGGTGTTGTACCTTTTAGAAAACCATGTTGTCAGGGTAAAATAAAAGGCTTGCATTTGAGGCTTAAGGCTTCGTATAAAATGCTTTCAAGGAGTTTGGGTATATGAGAGAGTTTAGCAATGGGACGATAATTGGTAACTTCATGCTTAGATCCCTTTTTATGTATCGGGATTATAAAAGAGGTCTTCCAAATCTGAGGAAATTCTCCCTATGTAAGGGATAGACGAAAAAGGTAGGAAAGGGGTAGAGACAGGTTGGAAAAGCATTTTTTTAGAAACACGGCGGGGAGTCCGTCTGGGCCAGGTACAAATTCATCTTTAAGATTTAGTAACTTTTCTTCAATAACTGCAAGATCGAAATTTTGAGTGAGAAAGGGACCAATGGAGAAATTTGGTAGATCATTGAAGTAAGATCGATTTGGTTGTTGGCAAATGATTATTTGAAAAATGTAGCAAAAAAGTTGGCGATGGTAGGAGGATCACTTGAAGATTTGGTTTCGAAAGCGAGGGAGGAAGAATAACATCAGTCTTACTTTTGCAATTGACAAATTGAAAAAAGGACTTGGGGTCATTTATGAGATTGGTTTGCGCTGATAGAGAGAATTATACAGTTCAAAGAAACGAAGATATGTACCTAGATAATTTGATTAGTCGGAAGAAGAGTGGGAGCGAAGGAATACCGCCCATAACTTGTTTCTTTTGTTTCGTAGAGAGCGAAGTCTACGATTATACCAAGGAGAGGATGTAGAAGAAGTTTTATGGCGGGAATAAGGCACATAAAGGGAGATGGATTTGAATATTTCTCTGTAAAAAACGGAGAGGGCATCAAACCAAGATTGGTTTACTCAAAAGAAGCACTGGTTACTCGTAGATAGGTATTGATTTTACTGAAATTAGCTTTGTGAAAATTGTTAGAAAATAGAACTGCGGGGGAGGGGGGTGACTGTAGGGAAGAATTGTGGAAAAATGAGAGAAGAAGCGGAAGATGAAAGTTATCAATAGTTGAAAGAGGTAGGAGACAACACGATACAGAGGAGTTGATGGGATCAATTGTGAAGATTAGGTCTAATTAGCTTTCCATAACAAAACATAACATACATGCATCTGAGAGTAAGTTTTATTTTAACCGACACAAAGTCGAGATTAGGAGAAGATGAAGTTGCAACGAGAGAGAAGTCTAGGCTGTTGTGAATAGCCAGTAGGACACTTCGACAAAGAGATTCAATCAAGGGGGGTGTGCGATCATCATCCCGAAAAACATTAAAAGAAAGAGGGAATAACTCCTGGTTTTTTATGGGAGAGCATGAGATTGGCGGAAAACGGCGTGGGTTTTAGAACGCAGTCCTCTTACGTTCTGGCAATAGAAGGTGAGAGGGAGGTTTTTGCATGACTTTTTAGGGTCGAACAAATTTATCGTGGTCAAGTCGACTGCGTTGGAGGTGTGAGACTCTTTTAGAGTGTACATAGTGGCGAAGAGCGGTAAGATCGTCCGCAACATTTTGGGAGGAGTATGAAAAATCTCGTGATACTTTATATAAAGTTTCCTGAGACTGGTAATATTGGCAGGGAGACCTTCCTGCTGGCTAGAACCCATGGCGCTTGTTTTTGTTTTACCTTCGTAGCACACCGATTCGGATTTATCGTGCAGATAAGTGAGATATAGACGTATATTCTCATAAATCTGTTTATCTCTAAGCCTAGAAAGCGCATAGCGACATTCGGTGGTATCGCTAGTTTGCTGCGTTAATTTAACAGTGGGTGGCGAAAGGGGGTCAATAGAAAAGGGAGTGGTTAATGAGTTTGGTGTCGCAATGTATGAGGTTTCTGAAATAGGGTTTAAAATGGGAAAACTGATAAAATTAGGATATTTAGCTCCAGTTCTGAGTTCGAAATTAAGGAAAGGCGTGTGTGTTAGGGGTTGAGTGGTGGGACTTTGAGTGGTGGGAGTTTGAGTTGTAGGGGTTCAGTCGAAAGAGGCACGTTGATGTTGGGGTTTGATTTGGGGTGGAATAGGGGGAGTTGGAGTATGGGAGGGAGGCTTAAAATTTGAAAAAATTTTAGTTTTAAAACTCCAATTGGAGCTGGATTGAAATTTGTTGCTGGCAGGATTATGGAATAACCATTCATATTTGGCTGGAAGATTGAACTTGAAGCTGCGCTTGCTTCTGTGGTGAGATGTAGGAATGGTAATGCCATATTTCTTTTCGAAGAAATTTGTCGCAGTAAGTTCGTCACCGATATCGTTTACTTTATCGAAGATAACTTCGAGCATGGAATCACATTGTGTAGGAGAAAGTCGTTTGCGTGACGATGACTGAAAATGAATGTCTATGTCGTCACGCAGGGAGTTAATCAACTCGCAGGTTTTTTGGTTGGAGTTTTCTCCCACACATCTGCGCAGAGCACATAGCTTTAATGTCACTCAACACTTTATCCAGGTGACGTAAGGGAGTTTCTTCATTCCTGGATCTCAAGGAGTCTAACTCGATTAGACCAGCAATTTGTTTATTCATGTGCTTTACTTTTGATTTTATTACATCGGCTGAGTTCTGCACTGACTTACGTAACTCTTCAACACTGCTTTCAATGACCAAAATTTTATCCGTAATCTTTTTGGCGAGTGCGTCTTGGTATGAGTCATTTGAATCGCTTAGGCATTTTATTGCCAAAAGCGCGTGCGAAAGTGAGATACTCTTACACTCATCATAGAAGAAAAGTAAGTTATCGGAAAATTCTTTAATAAACACCGTGTTTCTTTTATTTAACCCGACACAAACGGCATGAAAGGCGTTCCCACAAATGCCCTTGCATGCTACCCAGTCAGCATTGTTGTTGTTGAAAAAGAAAAGAACTCACTAGGCAACAACGTGCATGTTCTTATTCCTTCTCATTTTATTTTTTTATCTTTTCCTGTTCCTCTATATTGTACTCTTTTTCATTCTCCTAATAAACCTTGAATTGAACAGACGTTCGTGTTTTGCGTAGTTTAACTTTATCAGGTTATGGGCCCAGGCGAAGCAATCCTACTTTAATAAAAGCAAGTACATACATGTACTGGATTAAAACCAGAATGCCATCGTTATACACAATAGACAAACTCGATGAATCGAACTATGAGATTTTGTCAGTACAAATGCGCAGTGTCTTGATACATGGTGGTGTTTGGAAGGTGGTAAGTGAGAAGCGGGAAATTAAACCAGAAGAGGATGCAGCACGATGAGAAGGCTTTAGCTACAATAGCGCTCAGCGTTAAACCAACACGGCTCAACAGCATCAAAAATTGCAAAACATCTGCAGAGGCGTGGCAGAAGTTATTGGAAGTGTACAAGTCAAAGGATCCGGTACAAAAAGTGAGTCTGTACAAGCAGCTCCTTAATATGCGAATGCAAGATCACGACAGTATGGTGGAGTTCATCAATTCCTTCACTAGGCTGGAGGAAATTGGAATCACACTGCAAGATGAGTTGTTAAGTATAACTCTCCTATCAAGTTTACCTAAATCTTTTGAAAATTTTGTGATAGCTATGGAGACGCGAGATAATTTGCCAATATATAACGCATTGAAATTGAAACTTCTAGAAGGAGGGCTGAAGCGCAATCAGCAAAACGATCCGTTAGGCGACGACAGTACACATCAAGCATTTAATGTGCTTTCTCCAAATAACAAGCAGACACACTAAAAGGAGATGAAAAAATTTAACAGCAAATGCTTTGCAAGTGGCAAGCGTGGGCATTTTGCAAACAAATGCAAGGAGAAACAAAAACACGGTGAGTCAGCATTGGGCATTGTAGTTATGACAGGTACAGACACAGTCAACGAGTTAAGCTGGTACATCGGCAGTGGCGCGACATAACATATGTGTAATAAGAGACAGTTATTCGTACAGTATGAAGAGTATCAAGAAAAAATTTCGTTGGCAGCGAATGAATCAGTGCTGGCAGTAAGCAAAGGCGACGTTTTATTGCGTGCGAAAGACAGAAATGTTCGTTTGAGAAATGTTTTGTATGCGCCTGACTTAAAAGCGCATTTCATTTCTATAAGCAAGGTAGTCGATAATGGTATGACAGTAAACTTCAAAGGTGAGTTCGCTTGGATAAGGGATCAGCAGGGCAATGTTATTCTTAGAGCAGCTAAGAAACATAATTTGTTTGTGGTCAAGTTGAAGTCAGAAAGCTTGTTTGCGATGAGTAACAACAAAATTTGGCACTGCAGATATGGTCACTTAAATTACCAGAGTCTTCGTGAGTTAGAAAAGAATAGTATGGTGCACGGTATGAAATTGGAGGGGAAAAATGATCAGGAATATTGCAATATTTGCATGTTGGGAAAAATACACGCATTACCTTTTCCTCAAACGTCTGAACGCCGATCAACGAAATTGTTAGAGTTAATTCACACGGATGTGTGCGGACCTGTGAACTTCAAATCGATTGGCAGTGCTCGATATTTCTTGTCATTCATAGATGATATGTCCAGATTCATTTTTGTTTATATTGTAAAGGCGAAAGACGAGGTACTGGATAAATTCAAAGCCTTTAAGACGTATGTTGAACGTCAGGCAGGTTGCAAAATAAAGGCGTTACCCAGTGATAATGTCAGAGAATATGTCAACAATGAATTTGAGGCAATTTTGAAGCAGCATGGTATACGACGTGATACGACACACAACAGCAGAACGGTGTGGCAGAGAGGGCGAACCGAACATTGATGGGGATGGCTAGGTGCATGCTGCTACATGCTGGTTTACGTCAGGACTTGTGGGCAGAAGCAATATCCACTGCAGCATACATAAGAAATATTTGCCCTACCAAGTTCTTACCAAAGAAAACACCATACGAAGTCTGGTACAACAAAACACCAGTGGTACGAGTAAATCATCTAAAAACTTTTGGTGCAGTTGCAGTGGCCTTAAATAAAACACGTCGCGCTAAATTTGAAGCCGAAGGTAAGCAGTATGTAATGGTTGGATATTTAACGGAATCCAAGGGATATCGTCTGTATGACAAGGAAACGCACAAAGTTGTCATAAAAAGGGATGTACTTTTCAACGAGCATTTTGTGAAACACGACGAAGATATACGAGACAACGAAGAAATTGATATGATGCAGTTCCTTAACTACGGCGAAGATCATGAGCAGCGAGACAATCAGTCGTGTGTGTCTGATAATGCAAAACTAGCGAGCAAAGAATCCTCGTACGAAATTGCTGGTGAAGATAGCTCATCTCATAGTAAAATCGAAGATGGCATCGTCGTTGAGGAGGAGTTACGTGAAAATAGTTCTACACCGGAGGCGGGCACGATGGGTAAGCCGAAAATTCTTAGCAGCGGCATGCATCTGCGTGCAGTCAAGCAACGTAACATAATAAATGTCGCAGTAAACGAAAATATGCCTGAAGATATCGACGAAGCACTTTCGAGTGAGATGCGCGATCACTGGAAGAAGGCGATGGCTGTTGAATTCTCCGCACTAAAGAAAAACAAAACCTGGAAATTAGTCGACCTGCCACCAAACAAGAAGCCGATTAAAAGCAAATGGGTGTTTTCATGAAAGAGAAATATGAATGGCGAAATAGAGCGCTACAAGGCAAGACTCGTGACGAAAGGGTGTGAACAGCGATTTGGTGTAGACTGTACAGAGACCCAGTTGTACGCTACGCTACAATAAGAATACTATTGGCGATTGCTGTCGAAGAGAATATGCATCTGCACCAAATGGATGTCAGCACAGCTTATCTAAATAGCGAGTTAGAAGACGACATTTATATGCAGCAACCAGAATGTTTTGTCAACGAGAACCAGCCAAGAAAAGTACTCAAATTGCAAAAGGCAATTAAATCGGTTGAATTAATTTTTTTTCAAAATGGAGTGTATTTTTTGGTTTTAGTTAGTGTGCGGATTTTATTGCGGTTGCAGTTGTGTAGTGTCAAATGAAAATCAAAATATGGAGCAGGATGACAATTCAGTCCCAAAGAAAAGACAAAAGTTATCAAGAACAGCTCTTCAACGATTGGAATAAGAATAATCAGGAATTTATTGGATGATGAAAGCGATGTAAGTACCTAGTAATTTTTTACCAACCGACTTCTTTTTGTAACTAAAATATGCAACTGTAAATTTTTTAGACAAATGATTACGAAAATGATCCAAATTTTTTGCCGGCCGAATACGTTAATGATGAGGAAATGATAAATAACAATACAATGACTTATTATATCGAGTCGGATATTGAAGAAATGGCCGTCGTAGAAAACGAAAATCCTGATGATGTAGATGTAGATGAACAAAGTGTGAATGATAGTGTAACAATTTTCACAGTTCGTGACGGAACAGAATGGAGCAATTTATCACCACCAGCAAATAGGCGCACACTTGATCACAATGTTCGTTGCAATACTAGAAATCAAGGCTTGAATCAAGGGCCGAAAGCTGAAACATTTAAGCACATTTTATCCAAAGAAATATGTGACATAATTATCAGAGAAACGAATCGTGGTGCCAAACAAAGTTGTGATACTTGGAATGAGAAAAACCCAAACAAAAGTTTGGAAACCATTAGATGAAATCGAATTTGATGCATATTTTGGCCAAGATTTGTGGTCCAAATTGGCTTATCCCATGTATCGTGGAACTATGTCACTGCATCGTTTTTGGCAGCTAAGTAAATACATCCGTTTCGATAATGGTTCTACTCGACAAGAACGGTTGTCGAAAGATAAAGCTGCAGCAATATCAGAAATTTGGTTAATGCTGAACGATAGATAGCTTAATGCTTTCGCTGTCGGTGATAATATATGTAATATAGATGAGCAGCTTTATCCGTATCGAGGCCGAACACGTTTCACCCAATATATACCTTCCAAGCCAGCCAAATATTGCATAAAGGTATTGCAATTTAGGTTTACATTTATTATTATATTTTACTAATACCTATAAGTGCTTCTTTTCAGATATGGTAGGTTTGCGATGCATTATCATCATATCCTCTACAAAGACAAATTTACGTCGGTATGGGTGCAGATGGTATTCGTGAGAAAAATCAGGAGGAACAAGTTGTACTTGATTTGTGTGACATTTTCAAAGGTTCTGGCTGAAATATAACATGCGGCAATTTTTTAAGAACTTTCAATTTGGCTAAAAAGTTGATAAAAGAATACAAACTTTCCATAACGGGCACAGTGAACCGAAAGCGTAGAGTTTTTGGTGCCAAAATGTCAATCAAGGGAAATACATTCCAGTGTCTTCGGTTTTAAAGACGACGTCACTTTGTGTTCCAAAGAAAAAATAAAACTGTTGTTTTGCTGTCAACTAACCATTATTCAATGGAAGTTGTAGGACCCGAAAAAAAAACCAGCGGTCGTTCTTGACTATGATCGCATGAAAAAGTAAAATCTTAGGTGAATATAGCAGCAAAAGCCGAACACTTAATCGGCCATTGACATACTTTTACAATATAGTGGATATTTCGGCTCTCGCGGCGTATATAATCTAGAAAGAAAATAATAAAACCAACACAAAAAGTGAAACAAGCGGCCGTCGAAAATTTCTTCAAGAACAAACAAGAGCTAACAATACAAATATAACAGGTAATTTTTGTTCAGAACGTGCTATAGAAATTATGCTACAAGGAAGAGTCGTAGAACATACGAAAGAAGGCCAATCGAAAACCGTAACAAGATACAATACTGGTCGCATTCCACAAAAAGGAAGATGCTATTTATGTGTAAAAAGAAGGCCAACACGTAAATCATGTGAACATTACGACCCCCCAGTTTGTAACGAGCACTGTACAGATCATACTACCTGCGCTAACTGTTAAAACAATTTGTTTTGCTTTTTATTTTTTCCCTTCATTAGTATTTTTCATAATATACCATAATTACAATAAATAAAAGCAATTGAACAATAACAAAAGACTTTAACTTTCGCCCTATTTTAGTCATATCCATACGACCATGCATTTTGTACGAGGGGCGTTCAAACTATTCTCGGTATCGGGGTGAAGCTGTGGTTGTATATATAAATTGACTTATTTATCATGTAAAATTTCATATAAATGCGATTATTAATTCGCGTTTTATCTCTAGTTAAACAGAATCATAATGGCAACTGAGACGATGATGGTGAAAATTGAGCATCGCGCTGTAATTAAATTTCTCACTAAGCAAGGAAAAAGTCAAAAAACTATTCATGAAGAGATGGTGGCTGTTTACCAGGGTTCCGCACCTTCATTATCAACTGTGCAAAAGTGGTCAAGTGAGTTCAAGAGAGGCAGAGAGAGCATTGAAGACGACCCCCGCTCCGGCGCCCCGGCTACTGCTTGTACGGGAGAAAGCATCAAAGAAGTCGAAAAACTTGTTCTTGAGGATGCCCGAATAAAGGTGAAAATGATGGCAGAGATCACCAAGCTTTCAATTGGTACCATTCACACCATTCTTCATGACCATCTTAACCTTTCAAAGGTCAGTGCAAGGTGGGTGCCACGAATGCTCACAGCGCCTCAGATAAAAAGTGAGAATCGCATGCTGTAGAGAGCTTTTGGAGATGTGTAGTGAGAACGCGACGGTGTTATGGATCGAATTGTTACTGGGGACGAAACATGGGTCCACCACTATGACCCTGAAAGCAAACAAGAGTCCATGCAGTGGCATAAAAAAGGAACAGACCCCCCGAAGAAGTTCAAAGTCACTCCGTCTGCCGGGAAGCTCATGGCCACAGTTTTTTGGGACTCAAAGGGAATCTTGCTCATTGAGTACAAAAAAAAAGGTGAAACCATCAACGCCACATCCTACGCTTCCACTTTGCATAATTTGCGGGAGGAAATTAAAAAGAAAAGACGGGGTAAACTCGCAGCGGGTGTGTTGCTTCTTCATGACAACGCTCCTGTTCACACGGCGCGAGTTTCCAAGGCTGCTGCGCGAGATTGTGGTTTCGAAGAAATCCAACACCCACCCTATAGTCCAGACCTTGCCCCTAGTGATTATTTCCTGTTTCCGGATTTGAAAAAATGTCTTCGTGGAAAAAGATTTTCGGATGATGAAGAACTCAAGTCGGCAATAAATGGGTATTTTGCAGAGAAAGAGGAAATTTATTTTTTTGAGGGTTTAAAAAAGCTTATCTCAAGATGTAACAAATGCATTGATGTTAGGGGAGATTATATTGAAAACAATTTAAATTGAATTCGCATTTTCCTTCATATCGATACCGATAATATATTGAACGCCCCTCGTATGTCTACACCCGGGTGTGCCGCAACCTAGAAAGCTGCAGCAAGACGGCAGCTAGCTGGCGTTGAGTTGAGTGAACCAAGTTTAGATTGCTTCTTTCCACCCAAGTTGAAACTACCCATTAGCATGTTTTTTTCTAGAAATTAAAATTAGTGACGTTTTCTTTTCGTTTGGGAAATCCTACATTCATATACGTCAATAAACATCAGAGTAAAATAAATTTTAACGGGAATCTTATGTGTAGATACATAGATATGTAGATCCTTATTTCGAGTATGTATTTACATACATATGCATAAAGTGAAAAGTGCGTCTAATAATTCTTTCACTAATCAATTCAACATTCGCTCTTTGTTGGTTTACAATCGTTGGATGATGCCTAGGATGGTTTAGCCTCATCTTCAAAACCTTATTTTGTCCCACAAGTTTTGGAGTCATAACAAATAACTGCTTGGAAAATTACTTCATATGATATAATCAGTTTATTGTCTTCTGAAATATGCGATTTTCGGTTGATGAATTGATAAATTATTTTACCTGGCGCTTTTTATATGGTTCTCAAAAATCAGTTTTGAATCAAGATAAAGACTCATATCCTGTTCAACAAAAGTCTGCAGTACAGAGAAAATACGAATATTTACCTCTCACTTTGATTACAATTAAATGCATAAGCACTTCGCTCTTGAAAACTCCCGTAGGAAACCATGATATATGTACATATTTATCGACAGGAATTTTTGTAAATAATTACTACAGAGTTGCCATCTACCTGTTTTGATGATACTGTTTTAGAGAAAAAATAAATAAATTCGATTAGTCACATTTTTTATTTATTTTATTTATTGTACCAAAAAGTTTAAAACATTACATAAAAATATAATATAATAAAAACAAATTAATAAGAAGAAAATTCACTACTACCCTCGTTTTTTTTTTTTTTTAAAGAACTTAACACTCAGGTGGGTATGAATAATGTGTTAAGTTTCTTGGAAAATGGGATAGAGAGAGAAAGAAGGATGTTTGGGCTCAGTTTTTATTTCGCTCCATGGGTGGCATCCAACATTTAATGGGGAGACTAAATTCTTAGTGGAAGTTGGCTTGATGTTGATTTCTAGTCAACTACTCGTCTGAATTGATTTTCGTTAACTGAAAAAAAAGGATGATATGTCTTTCAGGAAAGGCTGGAATTCGAACACCGAACCTTCCGATTTGGAAGCCAGTTCATTACCACTTGAGCCACGGTCACCCACGTTCTCATCATTTAAAGTTATAACAATTTCCTCTTTTTTTTAAAGAAATTAGCACTCAAGAGGGTATTACTAAGTACTGTTAAAATGTTGGAGCACGTATTAAGTTTTTCGGAAAATTGGATAGTTAGACAGAGAGAGAAAGATGTTTGGGCTCAGTGGTTATTTCTCTGGGTTGGGGTCACAATCCCGAAATGCAAACTCCATTATTGGGACTCAAACAACCATAATTTTTTTTTCCTTTAAAAATTGTTAACTAATTCAGAGAGTAACATGTGTAGATATCTAGATATTTGTTAATGTTCTATAAGATGTACTTGTCTTTCGACATTGAAATTGTTCTTATAATTCCTATCATTATTATCAATCACTTTGATCTTTGATGTAGATCGATCGTGTTGCGTGTGCTTGCATTTTTGCAGTCTTTCTTTTTTATACTCATTTGTCGTGAGCGCAGGTTGTACAACAACAATGCTTGTGCAAAATACTGGGTAGAAAAGAGTGCAACAATTGGGCTCTAATTTATTCTTTACGCGATTACTTCTTCCACTTTGGATTTGATTGCAGCACATACCACACTATAAGTATAAACCTTTATATTAATATATAGTACAATAAAGTTTCCTAACCATCTGTATTTGCACATAACCAAAATTAGTTTAAAATCATTTCGGTGCAAATGCAAACAATTGCTCGTTTTATTCTTCAATATCCCGAAAAGCCAAAATCTCGAAAAGTTTATATTTATATATAATAGTGGGATATGTATCCGGGACATGCTGCCTCATGCAACCCCCCTCCTAAGGGTCACTGTAGCATTTGGAATGTTTGCGAGGTTTTGGGTTTTCGGGATTTTTGGTTTTCCGGATATCGGGTTTTCCGGATATCGGGTTTTCGGGATTTCAGATTTTAGGGATTTCAGGTTTTCGGGATTTTGTTTTTCTAGACTCTGTCCGACTCCCTATTTCGCTCTATGGGTGGCATAAATTATTAGTGTAAATTGGCTTCATGTTGTATTTAGCCAACGATTCATCTTACGAGATTTCAGTTGCCTGAAAAAAAGTCTTTCGAGCACGGCTGGTATTGAACCACGAACCATCCGATTGAGAGGCCTATAGACTACCTCTTGAGCCACGGCCACACACCCTCTGTCTCTGTTTCGGCGAAAAGATCTACACCATACATCTTAGACTCAACTTTTAATGCAACAAATGCTTCTGTTAATAGTAGCTTAACGTCTGTCATTTTGAAAGTTTTGTTTTTGCTTGCTACGAACCCATTTACTTGAGCCCATATCAACTCTATAAGATAAAGCTTGCATTGGTAAGGCGTCAAGTTTGTCTTTGTGATATTTGACAATATCCAACAACTCAGTTTCCACCATGTTTTCTTCGAAAGATAGGCTATTTTAAATTAAAAACGCCAGACAATCACTTTACTCAGAATTTATCCACCCACAATTTTTGTTTGTACATAGTGAAAACAAAAACGCCTTCTTTCATTAGATGACCGTGTCATACAACTTTTATTGTAATTACCTACATATATAACATAATAAAAGCGTTCTCGTTAAGCGGATTTTATTAGTCTAAAATTACCTATAACGGGTGTATTAACCTCAAACCAAGGACAAAGTAGTACAATTTGGTTTCGAACCTAATTACTAAACTCTTAACATATATACATATGTTTTTTTTAGTTTTAATCCAACCATATTTACCTGCCCTAAAACATTAATCGTTACACACATCTATAATACACAAAAAGGGGTTTCCAACGTTATATGCTTCGACATTATAAAAATCGTGGAATGGATTACAAGATAATTACAAGATGCTGATAATAATTTCTATACCACACAATTTGGCATCCATATAAAACAATTTAACCAAATAAACGAATGGAACACTAACATATGGCAACCCTTACCGCATTTTTCGATTAAAAACAGCTTTTAAAATTAACAAAAAACAAAAAGGCTTGTGAAAATACAAGTGAAAAAACAATATCGCTTTGTTAAAATGAATACTGGTAACTTTGGTTCTGTTAGAAAATCCAGAGGATATCAATGGCGATTATACAAGCAATTGATCATTCTGTCTCTGACTTCGGGGTATTCTGGTTGCACTGGGATTGTATAGGATTGTTAAATGAGTTACAACAAGAATTTCAATGTAAACCAGTGGCACTATGGTGGCAGTTTGTAGTATTTTGAATGGAAAACGGAGCGATAGCCACCCATATACGAAAAAAGTTCTCCTAAAATACCTGTACTCTAGATTTTTATTGAACAGGGTATGGAGACTTGACCGAAGTTTCCCAGGCTATAGAAGTTCCGTTGACATTATGGTTATTATTTGTAAGGTAGAAAGCTTTTCTATTTTTTTAAGGACCTTAACACTCAAGAGTGCTCGTAAAATGCCTAAAAACGCGTAAAGTTTTTTTGCGTAAAGAATGAGATACTTTCTATCTATTTTCGGGCTCTGTAGCTATTTCGCTCCATGGGTAGCATCCAACATTTAAAGGGGAGAATATATTATTAGTGTAATTGGTTTTGTTGTATTCTAGGCAACCACTCATTTTAAGTGATTTTAACTGCCCGAAAAAGGATGTATTTAGGGCACAGATGGGATTGAACGCCAAACTGCCCTATTTGGAGGCCAATATACTACCACTTCAGCCGCGGTAGCCCGTGTAGAATTTAGTAAGGTAAAGTTTAATTTTCCTTTGGATTAAAAAGATGAGTACTTCCATCATATCATTTAAATACCTCTCTATGTTGAGAAGGAACTGATGGACGAAAGTATCACAGTGTCACCAGCAAATATAGTAACTTATTAACATCAGGGCATTAGTAGCCTAATTTAATAAACTCATTTTTGACCCCTTGAAGAAGTGACATAATTTTATTTAAATTTACCTAAAGCCCTTTGAGACGAATCTATTGAATCGCATACAATTTTTATCTCGATAGATAATTTTTTAATTGCATATTCTTTGTTGCATATATTTTGCGATATTCAATGATTTCATTGTTTTGTGAATGTAATCACAGTATTTTTGAAGTATTTTAATGTGGTGTACAAAACTTTTTCAACCTTCACAGAATTCCAATTTTCAACGTCACTAGCACTGTCCGGAAGACACTACAACGAACTCTAGTATCCTGGATCCGTTTCGTTTGGAAATAGTGTCGTGAAATACGCGAGAAAAGCGTAACGCGTGCACAAAAGCCTTTATGTTCAATTTAAGATACTATGAAAACATATTTATTATTAAAAACAAATTGTTTCATAACAATATCATCTACAGTCATTAGCAATGTGCTAAAATTATCGAAGATTATTATGAAAATAGCTCTTCTCAAAAAATGCATTTCGCGTATTACTTAAATTTTTAGTTAACTTAACAATTGATGCGTATAGATTATTTCCAGCGCCGTACGTTCGCCGATTGGAGGTACGAGCAAAAACAACGTGATGAGGATTTTTAAAAAAAATTCATCTTCAGTAACAAGGCCAAACCACGATCACTTCCCAAGAGAGATTATCGAGAAACTGATGCATCCACAAAGAGTCACTATTTGGTGTGGTTTTTGTTAATTGTTATCGATTAGTAAACACGGTGAGACCCTGTATAAATCATCACATTTCAACCATTGGAATGGTCAAAACAAAAACTGTAAAATGGGTACCTCACTTCATTAACCCAGCATATTTAGAATTTAAAATTTCTTTCACCAAGGGAAATGGTGTGGACCCTTTTCTAAATCGAAGAAGGGTAAGGCTTTAGTGAGCCCCACAGAAGACTTGCCAGGAATTAAACTTCAAAAAGCTAGTGGTGACTTTAGGCGAGTAATCTGATGAGATCTTTACTAATAGGTTTCTTCATGAATGGAAATAAAGGGCACCATAATATGCTTACAGCTTTAAGTAGAGGTTCTTAACAAAATATTTTCGGTGGGGGCTAACGCCCCCTTCTTTCGCTTACTACAAGCTTAAACTAGCTTGAAACCTAGGAGTTAAAAACCAACAACAGAAAGTAAGGGAATGGTGGAGGAGATTAAGTTTGAGACGAGAAGTGCTCAGGTTAAAATCAAGAAGATGGTGGTTTGAGTTGACCTTACGTAGCATGCGGAAGATTGGTTCTTTAGAAATCAACATCAAGCCAACTTCCACAATGAATTAAGTCTCCCCATTAAATGTTGAATGCCACCCATGGAGCGAAATAACCACTGAGCCCAAACATCTTTCTTTCTCTCTCTATCCCATTTTCCAAAAAACTCAACACATGCTGAGGCATTATAAGTGTATTAATACCCATTTGAATGTTAAGTTCTTCAAAAAAAAAAAGACATCCATTTTAACAATATGGGATCAAAACCGAGGGAAGACAACTTGAAAAGGATCAATTGATATTTTAACGAAGGCCTTAGTGAAATATGTAGTAATAACATCGAGTTCGTTGCCATTTTCTAGGGCTGAAAGTGTAAAAGTTACGAATTTAACTAAATTTGTAGTATTTGATCTACCTTGCAGAAATCCATGCTGACTGGGTGATATAAGTTATTTGCACTTAAAGCTTAGAACTTTATATAAAAAGCTTAGCAATGAGACGGAAGTTGGTTACTTCATTCTTCGATTACTTTATGTGAACCGGGATTATGAAAGAGGTCTTCCAAACTTTCCCCTAAGTGAGGGACAGATGATAAGGATGGGATCAAAAGACTGAAAGAAAGAGGGGCTAATGGAGAAATTGGGAAGGTACTTGAAATGTATGGGGAGGGTACGAAGTTTACTGCAAATGATTTTTTAAAAAAGTTTGCAAAATAGTTGGCAATAGTATGTGGGTCCGTCGATGATATATTACCGAAGGAGAGAGAAGGGGCATAACCGTCTGATTTTCTTTTGTAGTTGACGAATTGATAGTCTTAGCAGCGTTGATAAGGTTGGCCTGCGCTGCGGTTATAAAGCTGGGTGAATTAGAGGTAGGTTACAAGATAGTTAGAGTAGTCATAATAACAATTTGTGCGATGAAAAACTGCTCATAATTTATTTATTTTGTTTCGTAAAGAGCGAAGCCTTCTGTTATTTCAGGGGCGGAAGTAGATGATGTTTCATGCCGCGAAAAGGGGACGTAAAGAGAAATGCAATTAAATATTTCACTGAGTATGCGGAAGTTGGATAGTTATAACTTAACTCAGTGAGTAATACCGAAATAGTCTCTATTAATAAGTTACTCTGATGTAACATGATATGATAAATTAATTGTTGACACAATAAGCCATGGTGGGCCAAAGGACTAATCCTTCCTTGTGCTGTGCTTTCTGTACAGTGTGCGAAAGAAAAATAGCAGGATACTGAGAGACTTATTTATAGACAGAAGACTTAACTTTAAAGGTTTAACATTGCCCACTAGTGAAGGCATCAGAAAAATTTATTTATTTTTTGTTTATTGTGTTGGTCGAGTTTTGACGCTTCTATGTACGCACCACGCTACGTTAACACTTTTATATATACAAATAAATCATATATATTATATTCTGAATGCCAAAATTGAGTAAAAACCGATATGATTTCCGAAGTCACATGAAATGTAAAAATAAAAATTACACAAATGAAATTCTACTGATACAAAATAACATATATACTTTATTCAATAGAAATATAACAAAAAAAAGGTAAAAATAAAATTAATATTGTACATGTTTCTTTCGAAGAAAAGTTAACTACATATTCTCCATATTTTACAAAACTAAATAAACATCATGCAACTTCCTCTTGTTTAATATTAATCAATTATTTTTACTGTTAGACTTGTAAATAGATATTGCTGCAGACTAAAGTCCTTGTTTTTACATTATTGCAGAGAGTACGCTGGTTGCGTTTAAAGGCTTAATAGTAGTGCAGTTTTACATTTCGTATAATAGGGAGTGAAATTTAGAAAAAGAATGAAAATCGTATCGTGCAATTGACCAAATTCTTAAAATAAGAAATGTGCGGAAAATTATTGATGAATAATATCAAACGTTGAACAATTTTAAAAGGACAACTTAAGAAATCTAAATGAAAGAGAAAGAAGAGAAATTGTGGCTGAGATTAGAAAAAATCCAAATTCAAATGCCGATAAAATTCCTTAAAACATGTTATAAGGATAACATACACCCGAGTACTGTTCGCCGGAGATTTCATAAAGCGGGCCTGCAAGGTAGGAGTGCTAGAAAGAAACCATTTATATCCAAAATGGGTAAAAAAAAGTGGTTACATTTTGCAAAAGAATAACATATATAAAATAAAGATGTTTTTTTTGGGAAAAATTTTGTTTACATGGATACAAGCATGGAGGTTCAGTATGGTGTGGGGGTGTATGGCAGCGTCTGATGTGAATCTTGCTTTTGTTGAAAACGTAATGAATGAAACGATTATCTGAACATTATAAAAAATAACAATTAGATCTTCAGGATCAAGACAATGATCCTAAGCAAACTTCATGCCTCGTTTAGGAATGGTTGCTTTATAGGACTCCAAAGCTCGATCACCCTCCTCAATCACTAGACCTAAAGCCCACATTGATGTGATTATTTAGGCCGGAAAATTCATAAAAAGAGTATTAAGATAAGGCATTAATTTATATTAATTATGGTCCAAAATACCTTCCAATGTTAAAAGTATACTTGTCATGTCCATGTTACGTAGACTTAAACAAATTATAAAGTCTAAAAGTGGTGAAACGGATAACCATATTGAGTTTTGTTTTACAATTTTATGAGTTTTATCATGACTTCCTGAAAGAAATTTCTTACGTGCTTTCGACGCATAAAATATAAAGTATAGTTAACTTTTCTTAAAGAAGAACGTGTTTAGTTTTGTTTCGATTTTTTTTTGTCTTATTGCAGTTGAATAGAACTTATGCTTTGTATCACTGGAATTTTATTTGTTTGGAAATTTGTATGTTTAAATTGCAAGTGGCTTCGAAACTCATATCCCTATTTGCTCTCTTTCAACGCTCACAGTATGCAAATACCGATAGCCCAAAAATATTTTATGATCAATCATACGTAAATGTAGTAAAAGCTAATATCATAACAACAACAAGAATAAAGCTATAATAGAAGTGAAGATATAAATTAGAAGAATAACAATATATGAATAATTTAAATTTTCTCATCCATCTAACCAGATATGGATATAAGGGAAAGGAATGCCTACTGAGTGTAATATGTGAAGCAAATTTTTTGGAATTCAATAAACATGAATCTGTATGGGGAGAACTTCTACAGATAATTTTCAGGTAATTCATTTTAATTAATCAATTTTAATTTAAAATTTTATCTTTTTAGGCCGACAGCATCAAACGACGGTTTTAATAAAGGCTCAAAGCATTATTACCACGCAGAAAACTTAGGCAAATCTAAAGACTGCACGTACTTTCAATGCAATTTCTCAGTTGTGAACCAAATATCTGTTTTGATATAAAGTTACATCGCACAAAACAAATTTGAAAAATATTAATATTAAATAGAAATAATATATTACTATATATATACTATATATATATATTAATATATACATATATACTATATATTTACTGCATATATTTACCATATTACTATACAGCAAAGTATGCATACAAGTTAATGGCATTTTGTGCAGAATACTCTACAATACTGTCTGTATTTGATGCAAGGACGCCACCCCTTTTTTCAAATATCAATTAATATCAAACACTTATATGTAAATAACGATTACAAAAAGAAATGTTATATACATACAATATACATACATCAATACATTAAAGTGGTTAAACAAAAGAATAGTCACTTTTAAAATTTGTAAAAATACTGTATTCACGAGTACTTTTTTGCATCTTTATGTAGTTATGTAATATAATGGGTGACCAGTTAGCAATGGTAGTTTTTCCAGTTGTTATGTTTCAGCAGCCGTCAAAGTTAAGCTAGGTTTTCCATTTCATCGTGCATCGTTTTACGATTGCCGAACGTGCGAAAATTTAAAAAATACTATCGAAATTCCGGCTCAGTTGTAAATACTCAACGTGAAAAAAATTGATTTTTTTTCATATTTCGATAGTCTACACTTTTAACAATAAAATACTAAGATTTCAAATGAATATCTCAAACAGTTTTTGAGTTACAGCATACTAAAGAGTAGCCGCTCAGCGATCAGAACGATTCCAGTTTTCATTAATAGCAAGTAGGTGACAGTGACTCAAGTTCGGGCGTTCGGGGGTTCGAGGTACAATACCAGCCGTGACCGAAAGAATTCGTTTCAGGCAACTAAAATATTGTGACATGAATGGTTGCCTAAATGTGATATCAAGTCAATTTACACTAAACCTAACACTTGGGCAGGGATTATAAGTGTAGTAATACCCACTTGAGTGTTAAGTTTTAAAAACAAAAATTAATTATTAGCCTTCAGGTACACAGAAATGCATGAATAGCAGCAGGTGCTTTTTGAAGAAGAAGAAGAAGGTGAATTATATGGGCCTGGAGTAGCAGATTAGCTCTAAATATGAAGTTTATCTGTTTATTACAATGAAATAAATCATTTTATCTTTAAACGCGTTTTTCTCGAAACTACATTTTTCACATTTGCTGCAGTTGTAATTCGAAGACAAATCATCGATCGCATTGATTTTTTTTTGCTTATTTTGTATATGTTTCTCTATACGAGTACAATGACCCTTCAATTTTTCGACTGTATGAAAAATGTAATTTAGGCAATTTTCGGGCAAAATTCGAAATTTTTTTCCAAAACTCTGCCATTTAGTAAAATTTAAATTTTTTTTCCACAACCGTGGGTCATTATATAGGCAATAACTTGTGCAATAGTTTAATAATCTTTTTTGTTTTTTTTTATTTGGCCACGGTGCAGGCCGCAATCACTGCAGCAGTGGAGGGCCTTTTTTTTGTGACTTGGGAGATAGCGAATAACTCACTGAAAATTTAATTTATTCCTTTAAAAATTTCTCCAAATTTGATTCAGTAGCTTTCTTTAAAAAAAAATTCCCAAAAATCACCTTTTTTTTGGCGGTAACACTAGGTATGCCCCTTAAGCCACCTACCAGACAAAGGTTGGTTCGAAATGAAGAAAGCATAGCCGTCGTACTGGCAGCTACGAAAAAGGCCCAGGAATGGCGATTCGGCGCCGTTCAGGTGAATTGGGCATCACCAGAGAGTCAACCCGGCTTATCTTGCGGTTGGATTTGGGTTTACAACGGTATAAGGTTGTACTGATGTAAGAATTGAAACCGGACGGCTATAGACAACGCCGTGAGTTCGCTAATTGGGCCAGAAAATCATCTTCTCGGACGAGGCCCATTTATTGCTCAGCGACTATGTCAACAAGAAAAATTGCCGTTAATGGAGCAAACACAATCCACAAGCGTTTGGCAATGCATCAATGCATCCACAAAGATTCACTGTTTAGTGCGATTTATGGCATGGCGGCATCATCGGGCCCTATTTCTTTCGAAATGAGAAAGGAGACACCGTTACCGTCAATGGTCTCAGATATAGAGCGATGTTGACCGACTTTCTGCTGCATACCATACATTGAAGTTGTGAAGGCGAAATTTGGCGACTAGGACATCGTTCATCAATTGGCAGCCGCGATTATGCGATTTGACTCGATTATTTTCTCTGGGGCTACGTCAAATCCGTAGTCGAGGCCAACATTCGATACTCTATTGTCGGAATAACGCCGCACATATTGGACCGAATCATCAAAAATTGGACCGACCGCTTGAAGCCGAAGCGGTAATTTGAATGATGTGCTATTCCACACATTGTGGCATGAACGTATTTTATATCTCACACTGTTGTTGTTTTATTTAAAATTTCTTTCCTATCATTCTTATCTGCTCACCCTTTATTAAGCAGTTATGGCATTTAAGTATTGGTGGTTTGCAACTATATTTTCTAGAATTTACACGTAAATTATACATTTTGTACCTAGTAGACAAATACTCGGAATTACGAAAAATATTTGTATTCGATGCATGTTTCTGTTTCGAAGTAAAGGTTCTATTGGATTGTATTACATACAACACCAACAAGATATCCCCTACTGTAGCTTTCATTTTAGTGAACAATCATAGGCTAATTTGATGGTAGTTAAAAAAGAGTAGTGCCTAAGGGGATGGAGTGACTTGTTACATGGGTTCGATATTTCTTCGGATAGAAAATATGGTCTTCCCAACAATGCTAATGATCTTATTGAATTCTTTAATGTTTTTTTAATTTTCTGTACGATCAACTTCAAAGCTAGAGATAGTATAGTTAAGTTTTTTAAATGTAATATGATCATATAGGCTTTTAACTAATCTAAACATAAACGCAATATAAAGAAAGGTTTTCGCACATTAAACCGATAATATTAAATATCATATCATCTATCGAAGAATATGAAATGGCAGTGCGATCAAGAAATGCTGTCATTTTATCTTTGAGGGTTTGGATGAACAGAAAATTCACATACATTAATAACAGGATAGGGCCCAAAACAAAATCTTGTGAAACATTAAAAAGAAAACCAAGAATGTCTAAAATTTGTATGCGTAGAACTAGAAATCTGATTCAATCCATAACAATTAGATGTCTAAATGACAATATACTAGTAATTTTATGCGATGAAGAAAACCATTGGATTTGGATCCCAAGTCGGTGTCCTCTCTCCCCTTCTCTGGAACTAACTGGTTATATACCTGGAGATGGGTGGCAGCAGGGTGATTACCTATACGGATGAAGTTGTTATAGCCGTCTCAGTAAGCATCTTAATAACATTAAAGGACTCCTTCAAATAAATTTTAACAGATTAACCCGTTGGGCAGATCGTTGTGGACTAAGTAAACCCCCATAAAACTAATCTTGTCCCCTTTTCCAGGAAATTTGAAATTCCAATTATAGACGCTATCTCAATAAACGGTAACAGTTTAGTCTGGTATGAGTCTCATTTTTGAGAGGTAACTAAACTGGAGAGCTAGCATTCAAGAAAGAGTCAAGAAAGCTACAGTAGCTTTATTCTCTTGCAAAAAATCTATTGGGAACAAGTCTGGCCTTCAACCTCGCATAACCCACTATACATCTCGGTTACAAAACCGACACTCACCTACGGGGTTGTTGTCTGATAGATGGCCTTAGACAATGCAATCAATTGCAGCAAACTAAGCAGAGTCCAAAAAACAGCATGTCTATGCATAAGCGGAGCCCTAAGTTCTACTCCCTCCGCGGCAATAGATATTCTGTTTGACTTGACACCCATCGATATCTTCAGCAGACAAGTAGCTACGACTGCAGCTCACCGAGAACATACATTACACCATACCTAAACTTTGGTTTGACAAAGACTTCCATGTAAACTTCCCCTGTAGATCCTTCTGGAAGGAAGATGCTTTCATGGAAGACAAGTCAATTCACTTTTACATAGATGGATCTAAACCCGATAGTGTGAGTGCTGTCGGTGTTTTCTCAGATAAGCTGAGTCGAAGCCTCTGCTTCCGTCTTCCAAATTACTGTAGCGTGTTCCAGACGGAAATGTTGGTGATTAATGAAGTTCTGTCCTGGCTGAAGAAAAACGTAATATCTGCAAAGGATATCCGCATATTTTCGGATAGCCAGGCCGCTATCAAGTCCCTGGACTCAGTCTCATTAAATTATACAATAAAACTTGAATGCCGATTTGTTGGGTGCCGGGCCACAGAGACATTCCAAAATTGGAACCACCCAATCTACCCGAAAAGGCTAGAATAGGTATGCCAATCGCTACGTGCAAATCAATATAATATAAGAACAGACCTTAGATGCACTGTTGAACCAACGTGTCTAGCGACCAAACAGATCTGCCCAAAGCTGGATCTGAATCACTCTAAGGGTCTGATCCTTTTAAATAGGAAATCTCTCAGCGCCATCATAGGTATCATCACTGGGCACTGCCTTACAGGTAAGCATTCGAAAAGGCTTGGCGCTTTTACAAACGATTTCTGTAGAAGCTACATGGAGGAGTAGGAAGAGGAGACAATCATCCACCTACTCTATACATGCCCAGCTCTCTCCCAGAGGAAAAAAATTCACTTAGGAGCTTTCTTCTACAATGACTTAAACGATCTAAAGAATATAGATATTAACAGTCTCCTATGCGTCATCATAAGCTCAAATTGGTTTCATAAGTAAGCGAATAACAGATCCACGTGGCATTACAATGGCCCAACAGGCCTAAGTGGGTTGTTCTTTCCGCAGCCACCTTTACCAACCTGCTTACCCACCTACTTAGTTCACATAAGGAAGTGGACTACATATTTCCTCCCTTGTATTGGTACTAAGTCCGCTTTACAAAAGTGGGGCCTTCTTCAACACAAGCTTCTACAGATGCAATATTTTCTTCCGAGCGCACTGTTCCCGTTCCTGTTGTGAGTATCCAATAGCGTGAATATAAGTTTCTGAAGAGAGCTTCGATTTTGGAAATAAATTTCAGCGATTTCAAATCTCTCGATGATTTCATACTTACCTGAGTGATTTCCATATTTTCCTCCATATAGCTCAGCGCTGACTTTGTTGGTTTTTTTTTTTTATTTTTATACCTTTTTTCAATCTCACTTTCTCAACTAACGCTCAAAAACAGAGTGAACAAATTTCACCAATTGTGTACACAGTATCTGTCAAAAAAAAACTCACATTCACGCCTGCGGAATCGTAAAGAGACTGTGTGTACATATTTTCGTGTACACAGCAAAACTCACAGTCGTTCACATATCTCCGTGGAGAACAGACGTGTTTCGGCTTGCGAGTGTACAGTGAAATCAGTGAAAACGAGACATTTGAGGAAATTGATATAGGCTCCAATTAGCAGGGTGTCAGTGTGCTCGGCCGACAGTCGACGGTCGTGGGTTCGAATCCCCGTGTACTCTATAACATCTTTTTTTTTTAATTTTTATCAAAAACAAAAAATTTAAAGTGGTACTAAGTGTTGTCCATCACGTGATGGATTGTGGAGAGCGGTCCGCTATGTCAATTGCGGGATCTGCTGATATACCAAGTGAGGCGTCAAGTGGTTCGATCCAAACGCCAAAACCAAAGAGAAGGAGGAAGCTTTGTCTAACTTCCAACTTAGTAAAGCAGCCAACCCTACCAACGACCAACAGCTTCGCTTCATTGGCAGCAAGCGAATCTGACGATGAAGAGGAAGAAATGGAGGCCATATGTAGCAGCATCAAAATGCTACAAGAAAGAGTGCTGGCCATAAAAGAAAAACAAATAGTAAGAAGGAAGAGGGAAGAGCAAGAGCAATCCCAACAACAGCAGCTTGCTCAAAAGCAAGCACAACAACAAAAGCCAAAGAAACACCAGCAACAACAACAAGAGCAGTCACAACATCAGCAACAGCTAAAACAGCAGCAGCCACAAAAACGGCAACTGCAAAAACAGCAGCAGCAGCAACAACATCACCAGCAGCAGCAGCAGCAGCAGCAGCAGCAACAACAACAACAACTACAACAACAACAACAACAACAACAGCAGCAGCAGCAGCAGCAGAAGAAGAAGGAGAAGGTGCCGCCTATCAACACCTATAAATTGGAGGTAAATGCTACCAAGGACCTGTGTAAGTTGGTCATTGGTAATAATTTTAATATTAAGAGATTGGGGAACGATCGCCATGCCATCCACTGTAATACAGTGGAGGGCTACGCGAAAGTGAAAGAGCTCCTAAAGGAAACGACGACGGAGCACTACTCATTCACACCGAAGTGTGAAAAGCGGCAATCGATGCTGCTGAAGGGGTTGGAACCGTCTTCTGATCCTGAGGAGATCCTGGCACTGCTTAAAGAGAAGGAGTGCGAAGGACTCAAGTTCGTGGGGGTAAAGCCATTTACCACAGCTAGAGCCAGGCGGGAGAAACGGAGTCTGCCGTTCTTCCTGGTGCAGCTCAGTCCCGAAAGCCGTCTGGATAGTCTAAGGAGTATCAATGTCCTAGATTACCATGTGGTTCACTGGGAAAAATTAAAAAGGAGCGAAGGCGTTATACAATGCGTTCGCTGCCAGAGGTTCGGGCACGCCGCGTCGAACTGCCAAATGCAGCCTCGATGCGTGAAGTGCGCAAAGAACCACAGTTCCGAGGAGTGTGCTCTGGGTAGGGACGGAGCATCCGATAGGACGCAGCTCTCGTGCGTATTATGTGGGAACGTGGGACACACCGCAAACTATCGGGGTTGTCCTAAGTTCGCTAACATTAAAAAAGCAAAACTGGCTCGGCAGCAGAAGGTGGAGGTCAAACGTTCACCTGTGAGGCTTCAAACACAAGCCGTCACGCCCCAAATTTCCTACGCCCAAATGGCGGCAGGTGGGGGGGCTACGGTACAGCAAGCGACTGTTGCTTCTCCGGCGCCAATGCCGAGAACAACGGAAGCTGCACCCAACATGCTGGCCATCTTGCTCGCAATCCAAGGGCAGATGGCTCAGCTGCAAAAGCAGGTGCAAGAACAGGCCATGCGGGTGGACCAGATCTACGCGCTGCTGCCGGACCTAACGCAACACATGTCGTAATGGGTACGCACATGGTGGAGCAATCTTTGAAGGTCCTTGCGGTGAATGTTAATTCACTGATTAGGATCGAACGAAGGGCCGCGATGTTTAAATTGCTACAAGACCAAACTCCTGATGTGCTTTTCGCTAGCGAAACCAAGCTAACCGATAAGCACAAACTGGAGTACAATAATTATATTGTTAGAAGAAGAAACCGGCCCGGATCCAAACGTGGAGGCGGTGTTGCGATCTTCATTAAACAAGGTATAAAATTTCACAGAGTGTACAAGGGAGTGTTGCGTAGGTTCCGGGTGTTGGAGGCAGTCGTCATTTATATCCCGCTCCGCAGTGGAAAGCGGCTGTACTTGGCCTCTGTTTATGCACCTGAGACTTCACAATCCACTTTATTTATTACAGAGCTTGACACGCTTTTTCGACTTCTGAGGCTGGAATCGGGGGAGAATTATTTTGTAATCGGCGGGGATTTCAACGCTAAGCACAGAGATTGGGGAAATAATTTGCCAAATACTAGAGGGAACCTACTACTCGATTGGTGGGGTCAGCACGATGTCATGTACAGACTCGGCCTTAAAGCGACGGATAACCCGTCGTTTCCCAGAGGCGGGTCTTATTTGGATCTACTGCTGTATGACGAACGTATACGACTGACAGGTACGAATTTACAAACGCTAAACTGTCTGCGCACATTCGTGTATGACAGTGACCATTGCGGTTTTAGCACCGAAATTACAGTTCCCAACGAAATTGCGGAATTGGAGGAGTTTGTCCAAAGATATTCTTACAACTACGGTAACACTCGATGGACACGCTTCTCCGCAACCTTGACAAGAGCACTCGTTTCGAACACGATCCATCCACCGGCCAATAGGAATTTGTCAAACGAGGAGATCGACAATTACCTAAAACAAATGGACGAGACAATTAAACAAACTATGGACGCTACAATACCACGATATCGACATACGACTAACGAAAACCTGTTCCGCAATCCTACTATTGACGCACTGCACCGACAGAAAAGTAGACTACTGACAAGACTCAAAAACTTGTACAGACAGTTTACTGACAGACAAGACCCGGAGATTAGGACACTGAAGGCATCGATTAAAAATATTCAAACGTTAATAAAAGAGAATTACAGAATTTCTGTAAGTTCGTATTGGAACAACAGGGTTCGGGCTGTAAACACCAGCAACCCGAATATGTTCCCGCAAATAAATAAACTATTTCGGAGAAAAAATCAAAACGACCTTCAGTGTCTTAAAATAGCCCGGACAACAGACAACGAACGGTTACTGACAATAGCAGGTATTGATCCAAATGAGGCCGCTGATGATGACGACTTCTTTGTGATCGAGGATCCACAGGAGAAAGTTGAAGCCATAGGGGCGACTTTCCAGGAAATATACAAGGCCAATGATACCATTGGCCTAAATTATGACCTGGACAATCGCGTCTTGGTGCACGACTTCTACATTCGAAATGAAATAGGGAACTGGCGATCCGAAGGCTCTGGTTTCACCCGGTTCAGCGACGAAAATATGGCAAATAATGTCATTACCAGAGAGGGTGACCTACCCCCGTTCATTTCGAAGGAAGAGCTCCATGAGATCTTCGACACAATCAGGGCTAAAAAATCAGTGGGGACCGATGGTATTCCGAACATCGTGCTTCGACATCTTCCTCTAGAAGCGGTGGACATTTACACCACCCTGTTTAATAATGCAATGAATAATGCACATTATCCAGCGCATTGGAAAACGGCGGTGGTTCAACCTATCCCCAAAAAGGGAAAAGATATATCCAATCCGGCGAATCTCCGTTCGATAAGTCTCCTTCCGAATATCAGTAAGTTGTTTGAAAAAGTAATCAATAGAGCTCTGTCTAGGTGGGTTGAGGACAAACATATAGTTCCGGATAATCAATTCGGTTTTAAGGCGGGACATGATATCTCACATGCCGCGTCTAAACTGGTGTCCGATATCCAATGGAATAAAGGCAAAAACCAATGCACTGGTGCCTGCCTTGTTGACTTGGAGAAGGCCTTCGACACCGTATGGTTAGAGGGTCTTTTCTATAAGCTGAATAGGCTGGGGATCAGTAAACCACTCTTGTACATTCTTTATAATATGCTAAACAACAGACAGTTCATCGTGAAAAATGGCGATGTGACTTCTGTTGGAATATTTCAAATTAAAAATGGTCTTCAGCAAGGCGCGGTCAATTCGCCGATCCTCTTCAACATTTATACAAGCGATCTGATAGGTTCACTTCCCCATACTATTGCGTACGCAGACGATTTGATAGCGTACAGGACAGGTCCAAAAATCGAGGTCATTAATACTCTCTTGCAGCGTGACTTCGATAAGATAAGACGATTTTGCGATGACTGGAAGTTGAAAATCAACTTTCAGAAGTCGGAAACCATTCTCTTTAGGACGCCGTTGTCTGGAGCCTCTAGGGATACTAGAAAAAATTGGCGAAAGTTCTCGATCATTGGACAACGCGGGCAGCCTCTTGCCTGTCGAAATGTAGTCAGATACCTTGGGATCTGGCTAGATCAGTTTCTGTATTTTGACAAAAATGTAGATGCTGCTCTGGCCAGAGCCAAAGGCGCTTTTGCCCTTACAAAGAGACTGTTTTATAGCAGCCAACTCGATGCGAGGGTAAAGGTAATCTGCTACATGGCCCTTATCAGGCCCATGCTGGTATTTGGTTGTCCCGTGTGGTTCAATGTGCGAGCAAGCTTAATGGAAAAGATTCGGGTTTTTGAGAGGGCTTGCCTTAGGGCTTGCCTTCGCTTGTACAGAACACCAGAGTCGGAGTACAAAAAATTCTATCGTAATGAGGTCCTTTACAACAGGGCGAACCTAATACGAGTGGATAACTTCGTAATTAAGCTGACTCGAAGGCACATTGCAAGAGCAATGGCCTCGACGAATAACCTGATATCTGGGGCTTACTACCCCAACTACCTTTACCACGAGAGTGTGCGCTCTGACGGCTTCGTTCCACCGGAAGCATTCCTCTACCTAGATCAGATAGGGTTGATCCAGGATAGATCAGCGGTCCCGTTAATCTTCCATGTCGCTCGGAAAGCTGGGGACAGGCGACTCAACTACGGCAGAGACGTCGCACACGGCAGTGTGGATCGTCTCAGGTTCAGTAGGGCGGTGGGGAATCGCGATAAGAGGGATGTCGTTCGGCAGCACCAGCATTTCTGGTGGTTGAATGATGGAGAAGATGTTTCGTCGTCGTTTCCGTCAATTACGGACCAGCCTCACTAATGAGGCAGAGCTGACCAATCTATTTTCTCTGTGAATAGCGATGGCCAGCTTACGTAGGTTTAGGTTAGCATTTAAGAAATATATACATATATTAGTATATACCTTTGTATATACTAATATATGTATATAATTGTGTATAATATCTGTGTGTGTGTATTGTGTATGTAGGTTAGGTAGACTAAGGTTTATTTTAAGTTAGATATTAAGTTTTATAAAAAATTAAGTCCATATGCTAAGTTTTTGTTAACAATTTTTTCTTAGCCTTAAGTATAGAAAATAATTATTCCTAAGTAAAATGTAAATATAGTCGAAAGACATAGATGTAAGAATTTAGAGTAGCTTAGAGTGCCTGTGTGGGGCCAATAAGTTAATATAAGATTGTTAAGTAATTTTAAGCTAGCATTTAAGCATTTTTTGTTAGTATGTAAGGGTTAATGATTAAGATAATAAAATGCATTTAAAACTTTAAAACTAAAAAAACAGCAAAACTCACGCTTGTGGAATTCGGCCTATGGACACAATCAGCTTTATAGATTTGTTACTTCTCCATAAATAAATTAAAAGCAATTGTAAAATCATACAAATTAAAAATCCCATTTAAATATATTTTTTTACGTTATCTATGTACGTATATTTAAATTTATTTTTTATGGGTGTCTTACAAGCCAGTTGGATAATATATACGAGTAGTTAATATGGTAATACATACATATCACAATTAATTTCATATATGCATTCTTATTTATGTTAATATTGACCATATGGTATTAAGGGAAAATCTAAAAAATTTCAAATTTCGAAGAGTTTTCAGGATATTTATTTTAATAATTTTGTCGAATTCCCCTTCCTAGGTTAGTACCATTGTATTCAAAACCCAAGCAAACTTGCATCTGTAATTGTGCTTGAATTTACTGATTTTTTCAATAATGCAAGTAACATAAAAGTCCTATAGAACGAGTATTCTAAAAAAATACTATCCGCGCCAACAGGCCGCGCAACTTGGAAACACGATTTTTGTAATACGTTATAAATAGTTGTTTATTCAACCAGGTATTCGATCTAACAATGTGTATAATACTCGTACTAAAAATCTAATCTCGGTACAATTGACTCCAATGGCCTTGGTTCCTACGGGAAAGCTCATGTTAGCGCACGTAGGTGAAAAATCCATACGGTGCGTCTGACTGGATACTTGAGTCTTACCGTATTTCAGTCAGATAGGTGGCTGCTTACGCGTGTTAACTACCGCCCTTTCAAATAATTGCGTCCCGCAGATCTACACGTGAACATGTTGAGCAGCTTAGGTTTCCATCGGGTTGTTGAACTTCCTTGATAACGCGCTGCGCTGGTCAAGGGGCTTGTTTGTGGCGAAAGGACGAACGAATTTCTGGAATGTTGGCTCTCCCGTAGATCTTTCCATACAGCAAACAGATGGATATGAAGATTGCAATGATGATACAAATTTCTGTAATTGTAGAAGAACTAAGACTTTCCTTTAGGGTTTTAATGTGTTCTTTGTTTTTAACGCGGCGCGAGAATCTGTGTCGCTGTTGGAGAGATCACAAAGTCCCTCTTCAGCAGTTTCAGTCAATGAGTCTGACCCTTCACCTGCAGTGTCCGTGGCTGATTTCGAGAGTGCTTCTTATAGCTCGCTTGCAGTTTCAGTGCTTCGCCAGTTGTTGCGGCTTCATTATGTAGACCAGGCAGATGGTTAACTTCCGTCTTCAGGGGTGAGAGAGCATCATCCACGAAATTCGATTTACCTGGGGTGTAAATCAATTCGATGTTATACTCTTCAATCCTTGGTTTCCAGGTTTTGAGTTTCGCATTGCGATTTCTATTACTCAGTGGGGGCGATCTGTGTAAATTTTAACCTTCTTTGCTTCATACAGATAATCTCATTGGTTGCTGTTTAATTCAGAGAACGAGATATGTATGCTACTGGCCTATTCTTACCATGTTCACCTTGAGACAGCACTACACCGATTGCAAAATTTGAAGCACCTGTGGTCAAATTGAAGCTTTTCTCGAAGTCCGGAAATGCCAATACTTTTGCAGAAGTGAGTAGCTCCTTCAAGGTTTTGAAAGCCTTAATTGCATCTTCATTGAGAGAGATTGGAAAATTTTTTGATTGTTGCAAATTTCTCTCGAGTTATATTCGTCAATGGTTTGGCTAATTTAGCATAATCACGGATAAATTTCCTATAGGATACCATCAGGAGTAGCAAGGTAGCCAAGAAAATCGACGCTAATAGTGAAGTACGAGTAGTTAATTTTTTCTAGGTTGATTTTCAATCCGGCTTCGTTGATTTTGGAGAAAACGATCTCGATGTCTCTTAAATGATTTTCTTCTGATTTACTAAAAATAATTATGACATAGCAAATCTCACCTATTAACTCCGTAAGCACATCATCCATCATGCGCTGAAAGAATGCTGGAGCATTCTTGAGGCCGAACGGAAGTCTTAGATATTCATACTTCCCATTCATTGTTGAGAAGGCCGTTTTCGAAATGTCCTTTTCTCTCATGAGGATTTGATGAAACCCTGAGGTCACGTCAAGCGTTGTCAAGAATCGAGCATCACCTAGACTGGCAAGTGTACTGTTAATATCAAGTATAGGGTATGTATCCGGAATTGTTACGGCGTTTAGACGCCTGTAATCAATGACCATTCTGTACTGCTTTTCTCCGTTTGGGTTTGGCTTTTTCGGTACAACCCATATAGGTGAATTATATGGGCTGTTAGATGGATGGATGATGTTCTCTGACAGAAGATCATTTACCTGTCTCTCATCTTATTCCCTAATACAAGCGTGGTAAGGATAACTTTTGGAGTAGACTGGTTCGCCGGTGTTTGTACGAATTTTTGCTCGGATGTTGGCTTTTATTTTCTCGTTTCCTACTGAGACAATTTCGAACTTCATGTAAAGATCTACCAATCTAGACTTTCCTAACATAGAAACGATTCCGCCCAAGGTAAGCATTTGACTAATTAATACAGCAGAAGCGCGGTTTTTGAGAGGGATGATTTTATTCGATTCAATGGTAACGCTATTTTTTTCTCTATTTATAACAGCCTTCAGCTTTTATTTTAGATTTGGTACTCGTAGGACGAAAAATGTTATCTCAAGATCGCTGCCTAAGTAATGGAAGAACTTCCTATAGATTGACTATTGACATGACATGGGATTCTTACGGGATCGGGACACGGAACTAAATTGTGTTGGATGAAATTCTTATTCACCCCATTGTCTATAAGGAAATTTAGTATGTCACCGTCTCGCGTTACATATTCTACATGGTATATGGTACGCTGAAAACGAGGCGCCTTCCATAAAATTGTCTCCCCTAGGTTTTCATTGGAAAGTTCAATGGATTCTATTTCAGGGTTTTCCGCATCTGTGGTGTTTTCTGGACCTGTGGATACCACGTGATTTAAACGTTGCTTTTTTCGAAGGTAGTTATCAGATCTCAATTCCCTCTTAACTGTTTTTGAAAAATTGATGAATAATAGTTTACCTTCCTTGATTGGGTGGAATTTTCCACATCCGTGGGTAGCCGTGACTCAAGAGGTAGTGTATTGGCTTCCCAATCGGACGGTTCGGGGTTCAATCCAGCCGTGACCGAAAAACTTTTTTTCAGGCAACTAAAATCTTGTGAGATGAATGGTTGCCTAAATATAACATCAAGTCCAATTTACACTAATAATATAGTCTCCCCATTAAATGTTGGATGCCACCCATGGAGCGAAATAACCACTGAGCCCAAAAATCTTTCTCTCTCTCTCTATCCAATTTTCCGAAAAGCTTAACACGTGCTCCGGCATTTTAAGAGTAGTAATACCCTCTTGAGTGTTAAGTTCTTTAAAAAAAAAACATCCATTTTTACTGGAGGTTGGGGGTAGATCGGCCTTTGGGGTAGATGCTCTTGCTGAGAACTTGACCTCCGTGCATAATGTGAATGATGAACAAGGTTATCTCTTGGAGGATACGACTTCTTGGTGTTTCCAGCATTGTGATGAGGTCCTGAACTACCCCTAAAGTCGTAGTTCACAGGGAAAGATATCGTATTAAGTGCCCAGAGATGTAGAGAATTATTTCTGAAGTTAAGATTTTGCATCCCTAGGTAGGCTAAATATGCCTCAGGCAAGGTTCTTGGCTTCTGAATGATGAGAAGTCTTGAAAGATCCCCATTAAGTCCACGAATAAATACGTCCAGTGCACGGTTTCTGTTGGTCTCCATCAAAACATTCATGGCTCCGGTAGAATACGTTTCAGTTCTGATCTTATTGATGATCAAGGAGGGATGGTTCACTGTGGCGCAGAAATTGGCAACTCTTGAACCACCTTGTGTGAGCTGATTATTGTAAGTTGGTGTTCAAGGGTACGGATATCCCTCTTATTGGCGTAGTGGAGCGAGAGAATTTTTTTAATTTCGTTCCACTCGTTATCGAATATGTTGAGCAGAATCCGCTCTGGCTCTTATTTTTTGCCGTGTATGCTGAAAAACCGCACGGTAGGTGGATTTCTTCCGGACTATTTCATAGTCCTTTAGAATCGTCTCCACACTGTAGACCCAGGAGACATATTGTACTGGATTGCAGTCAAAGACTTGTAATTCCCTCACTGAATCAGGGAGCTTAGAAATATCAAGTCTTGTTCGCATGTTGGCCCACATAAGAGTACCGCATCGTCCGCTGGTGGGACGGAGCTGTTTCCCTGCTCCACAACCTGGAGCCGATTTCCAATAACCGCCAAGTGTTAATTAACGTTTTTAATGGACTCTTGTGGGTTAAATTGTTCCATTCTACTAAGGCTTATATTGATCCCCTTTAGTCGTTAACACGTTAAAAATCATAGCGATCTACTAGGGTCTGAGGGTCTTCACCACTAACGATTAAAATTAATTAATTCTGAAGTAAGCCGGCCCCTTTTTTCATGAAATTTGGGCCCTAGGCATAGTTTTGAGATATGAAATCAATTCAATATAACAGAAACCCTATTTGAGTTTTTTTATTTTTTTCTTAGTTGAAGAGAATATGTACTAGTCTTGTGAAAAATTTTAAATATATATCTAACTACTATTTTGTTAGAACTATCTTACTAAACTCCTAGGAAGCCCCTCATCGTTTGAATCCTTAGTCGTCTTCCTTTGGAATAGGATGGTTGTTTTTTTTTTAATTTTTGTGTTTTCCCTTTTATATTTTCGGGTTTCTCGTTCACTTCGCTCTAGAAGTTTATGGTTAACTTCACTTATTGGATTTAATTAAGATTTATCAAGCTTAGCCTTGGTCTCGGTAATGGTTTTTTTTCGCAAGAAATAATGCTTAATAAGCACACGAAATTCACTTTTTTCCATTTTCTCCTCAAATTAGTGAGTAGTCTGATAAAAATAGCTGTCAAACACAAACTAACTAACGCAGCAAGTTTAAATTTTGACAGGAGTCAACTGAGCGCGTCTTGCTTAGCTGCGTGCGGTTGTCGACATTCGTCGTAAAACCAAGGGTTTCGTTGTGGTAAGCGAGTAAAATCCAACATATTAGAGGCACCATCTCTGATGGCTTTTTGCCAATGTTGCCACTGGTCCTCAGCACTTGATATTGGCGGCATAGGACTTCTTAAGAAATTAAGGGAGAGTCGATTCGGAAAATGATATAGCGATAGTTATAGATACAAACACGAGTTTGCTTATGAAAAACTTTATTTACTTCTCAACTTCCACTTTAAAACTAAACTAACAATCACTTATTACCTGTACTTATAGCTACACTTTTGCAAACGTTATCATATTTTTCTGGGAAAGGAATTTGTATGCTCTTGGCTTGTCACTTGATTCCAAGCGCATGTACTTTTTGTGGGAAAGGAATTTGTCTGTTGTTGGCTTGTCACTTGAGCGCTTGTCAAGCGCATGCACTGATCGTGCACTATTGAGTGCAAAGTGTGCATTTAGCTGAGTAAACAGACGTAATGCATATTTGCATGGTGGGATTGGGATGATGGCGAAGTAACGGGATAAAGGGGGAGGTGGCTGTTCCTTCCATTTAAAGCCATTATCATTGGTTAAGTTGGGAAGATGGCGAAGTAACGGAAAAAAGGGGGAGGTGGCAGTTACTGCCATTCAATGCCTTTATCATTTGTTAGATTGGCTAGAGGAGGTGGGGAGACTAACGGGATTAAAAGAGAGTGGTCTCTGAGACGTAACTCCTCCCCGCATACGATTCTGCTCCGAAGAATCAATGTTCTGAACTTTTATTTTAACATTTGTGTGATCTTTATTTTTCCCTTTAAAAATAATGATTACGAGTGCAATTATGATTAGAAATATTATTACAGAGTTTGCATATTCATAAATTGCTTTTCCGTTTTTTTAATTCTTCTATTAATTTTCTGTGTTCTACATTTTTTATATGTAATTCTTGTGTGGAAACGTTTACTGCAAAATTTTCAATTGTTACAGTATTAAAATTTGGTATATCAAAATTATCATATGTTATAAAATTCTCATACTTAATGCTATTTATTTCAATTTCACAATTTTCAAATCGTATTATGTCATTGCTTATGAGACTTATGCTACATTTATGACAATTATGTTTTAAGTGTGTATATGGAATATTTTTAGTTATTATAATATTATTACTTAACTGTTTAATTACTACATCTTTGCTTTCCTTAAAGCTACATGACGCATTTTGTTTGAACAGATTTGAAATACAATTGTCTTTTATTGGTTTTAAATTCTTAATATTGATTGCTCCTTTTACATCTTGGCAATTATTCTCATTATTTGTTATAAATATGTTGAAAGGCGAAATAAGTTCTAGTTTATTTTTGTTTGGTATTGGTTCTATTATTATTCTGTAAAATTTTACATTTGAGTATTGAGGTATCATTACAACGAATATTATTTCACTATCATATATTATAACGGAACTCTTTATATTTGTTAATTTCATAATTGTTATGTTAAATTTCCTAATCTCTTCTGGCAGTAATAGATCACTTCCTAAGATTCCTAATTGACTTGCCAGCAAATTTTCTTTGACTTTTCCTACCTGTTCCTTTAGGAGCTGTATGTCACATTGTATTTGAAATACCTGCTGCATGTGTGCGATTTCTGAGAACTCTCTGTTGATTGCATTTCCTAAATTTTTTAACTGTCCTTTGATTTCTAATTGCTGTCTATTAATATATCTTGTAATGTTTTCTATAGCTTCATCGAAATGGTAATTAATGTTGATTTGTTCATTTAGTCCATTAATTTAATTCTGACTACTTCTTTCGTTGGCTTCCAGACTCTTTCTTATTTCCTGTTCATCTTCAGAGTCCATTGTTCCTACCAGGTATTTTAAACCTTTTTCGACAATATTGACTAATCCCCTTCTGACTTTATGCCTATTCCTATACGAAATATTTTCTATCTCTTGTGCCAAAAGTTTAAAGCTATGCATTAAGGTCGGGTATTAATTTTTATTATTTAATTTGTTAATGTTGTGTTCAATAATGTCTAAGTTCTCTGTCCATGATGTTAACACAGTGAAGTAGTTCCGTGTAGCCCTTTATTACTTGAAGCTGTTCGTCTCTTATTGTCACGTATCCTTGTCCATTTCTTAAGTCTTGTACGTCAATTTTTTGTCCAGATATGATGGTCATTGTAATGTAAATTAAAAATATTTTCTGAAATTTAAATATATTGTTATTTTAATCTGAATTTTCGTATTTGTATTTGCGTTTAATTTGCGTCTTGTAAAACTTGCTACCTTTTTCATCCACAACATGGTTTTTGTCTAAAATGTCTAGGTCTGTTTTCTTATGTATTGGTTTAAGCTTATTGTAACCTCTATTCTTCAAAAATGTATGTTTTTTTTTAAAGTCTATGCCTTTCCTATCTTTATTGAGTTTATTTCTTTATTCTTCTTAACTATTTCTATAATTTTAACGTAATCATCGTTAGAAATGGTGTCATTAAGAAAGTCAATTGGTCTTTGTTTAGTTGTTGAATGTATAGTATTGTTATAAATTTTGACTGCTTCTAAGATTCTATTTCGGAGTGTATCTTTATTGTCTTTATCTGCTGCAAAAGTTCTAATATGTTCGTTTAACGTGGAGTAAAACCTTTCTACATCTGAGTTTCCTGTTTTATTGTAAGGAGTTGTAATATGCAATTCTACATTGTTCTCTTTAAGAAATTCTTTAATAATAAGAAAGATGAGAAACCGGATTCACCATCGGTTATTATTTTTTTTGGAATGCCAAAGTTAGCAAATCTATATTTTAGGGTATTTAAAAGAGATATCCAAGTTCTATGTTTTATTTCTTGGACTGTCGCATGCTTGGAAAATTTATCTGTCATAGTAACAAACATGAGATTAATGTTTGCATACCAAATGTCGATGTGTAAAATCTGGTTAGGTTTTTCTGGAGTAGCAGTTAATTTTAGAGGTATTTTATTCGGAAATCGTTCGTATTTGGCCTTGTTACATATTTCGCAATTGTTTATAAATCTCTGGATTGTATCCTTGAGATTCGGAGCATAATATATATATGTCTTTGATTTCCGCATATGTTACGTTAATGCCTCTATGGTTCAAAAGCTTATGCGTGTTTATAATTACTTTTCTACTTTTTCTTCGTCGTTGAGGTCTCTTAGAAATTTACTGCATTTTATTGTTTTAATTAATCGATTTTTTCTGAAATATTTAATATATGTGTCTTGAAACTTTGCAAATAAATGGTCGTAATTTGAATATATAGCTACTATTCCTTTAGATGGAATAAATTTTTTCAAAATATCTAAAACGTATCTTTCTTTGAATTCTTTTAATTCTATAACAAGTCTTCTTTTTCCAAATTCTATATATATTTTATGTGTATTTATCGAGTCTGAGTTATTCAAAATGATTTGAGATTTGTAAATATTAACTGGTGTCTCGACAATCGGGATGTACTCGCTACTATCTTCGTTAGCACTATGGATTGTGGCTATGACAGATTGGTCGTCGAGATTTATGTTTTCTGCACTTGTGGTTCTGTTGTCTTTGCTGAGGTTTTCCAAATTCGTTACATTTTCGCTGTAATGAATTTCTATCCTTGACAATCCGTCTGCAACTTGGTTGTCTTTACCTTTTACATAATCAATGTTGAAGTTATACTCTCCTAATTTGATTTTCCATCTTTGAAGCTTAGCGTTTGGTTCTTTCAATGAACTGAGCCAGACTAATGGTCGGTGGTCTGTTCTTATGGTAAACTTCCTGCCATAGAGATAAGGCCTACAATATTTTGTGGCCCATACAATGGCCAACAACTCCTTTTCTATGGTGAAGTACCTAGTCTCATGATCATTTCATGTACGGCTAGCGTAGCTTACTGGATGGTTTTCTTGTGTCAATACGGCTCCCAAAGCATGGTTGGATGCATCTGTTGTAAGTGTAAATTTTTTGCTAAAATTTGGGTACTTCAGGATGGGATCTGATGTTATTAGCGCTTTCAAATTTTCAAAGCTCTCAATATATTCGGGACTATTCACATCAATTTTTGCGTCTTTCTTGAGGAAAGCTGTCATAGGTTTTGCCACCTTTGAATAATCTTTAATGAACTTTCTGTAGTACCCAGTAATGCCTAAAAAGGATTTAATTTGTTTTGTTGTTTTTGGGATTGTATAGTTTTTATGGCCATTATTTTGTTAGGGTTCGGTTTAATGCCTTCGGTTTTTACTATGTGGCCTAAGAATTCAATCTCTTTTTTTAAAAACTCACTTTTGTCGAGTGGGACTTTGGGATTGACTCCTTTTAATCTTTGAAAAATTTTCTTGAGATATGTAAGGTGTTCCTCAAGACTGGTAGAAAACACGATGATGTCGTCCATGTATACGAGGCCAAACTTTCCCAATGAATTCTGCCAGAACGTCATTCATTAAACGCTGAAAGGTGGATGGTGCATTTTTTAAGCCAAACGGCATTCGAATAAATTCGTAATGGCCGTCGGTCGTTGAGAACGCCATTTTCATTATGTCGCTTTCGTTTATTTCTATCTGGTGGAAACCTTTGGCAAGGTCCAATGTCGTAAAATAATTGAATTTTCCCAATTTATCAAAGATGTCGTCCATGTTTGGGATGGGGAATTTGTCGTCGATTGAAACTTCATTGAGTTTCCTGTAATCAATGACCATCCTCCTTCCTTCCTCATTCCTTCCCAGATGCGTCCTTCTTTTTTAGAACAATCCAGATTGGTGCCGAGTAGGGTGACTTGCTTGGGCGTATAATACCCTGCTGGAGCATTTCATTTATTTGTCTTTTCACTTCATTTTTGTGTACCTCCGGGTATCTATATGTTTTTGTGTATATGGGTATGTCATTGAACGTTTTTATATGATGCTTAATCGCTACCATCTTGATAGAAAATTGATAAGTATGGAATTTGTTTTTTGTAATCTTCATTTGTTACTTCTTCTTCAGTCTTGCTGAAATATATCGGGATTTTTGTTTCATCAACAATTAGAAGCCTATTCTTGAGATCGAGCATTACTTCTAATGGCAATAGAATGTTATTTCCGAGTAAACCATCGAAAGTATCGTGAACATTTAGTTCTAGAAATTCCGCGGTTCTATTTGGTTTCTCGAATTCCTTAAATAAAGGAATTCTTACTTTTAAATTTATATGTAATGGTGTACTTGCAGTCAAAGTTTTGACTGGTTTTTGCAACTCAATTTGCCATTTGGGGCAAAGAATGCTAATTTCCGAACCGGTGTCAATTAGTATTCTTAAATCATAGCTGTTGGTTTTGACAACTATATAGGGTAATTTTTGGGAAGATTGCCTTCCTGAAAATCCGATTTTTCTGAAAGAGTGTCCATGGGTTCGACAGCATCTTCGCTATTCCTAGAATTACCCTGATTTGTTCTGAAATTTCTATTGGTATTATTTCTGGACATGCCGGAGGTATTATTATTATTATTACTATTATTATTACTATTATTATTACTATTATTATTACTATTATTATTAGTTTTATTATTACTATTATTATTACTATTATTATTATTATTACTATTATTATTACTATTATTATTACTATTATTATTACTATTATTAATACTATTCCTTTGATTACGATTACCGAAATTATTGCTATCCTGTGGTTTGTTATTTTTCCTAAAATTTCCTGACCTATTCTCCCGAGATTGGTGATTCTCTTCTTGGTTGTCTGTTTGTCGCTTGTTATTTTGCTGTTTGCTATTTTTATAACTAGTTTGTTTATAGTCCTGACCGTAATATGCATATCCTGTCTCGTGCAGGATTTGCATCGCCTCTTCTAAGTTACTAGGATTCCTACAATATAGCAGTCCTTTCATGGGCTCTGGTAATTTGCTAATATAAATTCGAAGGGCTGCCTTGCAATTTTGTTCTATTTCAGTAGGGTTATGAGCTCTAACTATTTTGGTTTTATTATTTAGTCGCAAAGAATTACCTTGATATTGTTGTAATACTCCTGACAGTGATTTCTAAAGGGTATACTCCTAAGATCGTCATACAGCTGTTCGGTAGTTTTCATATCGCCAAAATATTGGAAATATAACTTTTTTACGTCTTCCCAGTTACTAACATTATTATTTATTTCTATTGCTTCCCTAGCTTTGCCTACCAGTTTATTTTTAATGACATCGAAAAAAAACATTTGCCCTGTCTCATCGTACCTAGCAAGGGTCGGATAAATTCTATCCACCAAGTCAATAAAATTGTATAAATTATCCCTATTCCCATCATAATTTGTGAGATTATTTAAGTATTTTAAAGGGTCTATACTTAGTGTTAATTGGCTCACGCTTGCGGATGCTCTTTCTGATGTCATCATAATGATTGGTTCTAGTTGTCGATGATTGTCGATTTCTTCCGTTCTTCGTTTCCTTCGTCTTCTGTTATCCAGGTTGTTTAGGTGTTCACTTTCACTTTTTATATTTCGTTTTTCTATTCGTTATTTCTTGATTTAATGCACTTTGGGGTTGGTATTTTTTGTTTTTTTTTTTTTTGAATTACAAACAAGCAGTAATTTTTTTTCTTCACTTTTGCAACAATTGTTGTTAAATTTTGTTTTCAAACTTTTCTCTTTAATTTAGAATGCTTGTGGTTGTTGCTTAGGTTGGTTTTCTTTTTGTTTATACAAAATGTAAATTATTTGATATACAATGCACTACAGTTACTAATTAGTCTAAGCGAACTTTATGTTTCAAGGATATTACAATTCAGTTTTATATACATATATATATATTTGTCTAACACTACTCAAAAAGCATACGAGTTTACACAGTTTTGTATTTTTTTTTCTTTTAGCGGCGTTTTTGTCCTTAAACGGATCATTTCACCTTTTTAATTATATCAGCGGCGTTTTTGTCCTTAAACGGATCTTTTCACCTTTTTAATTATTTCAGCGGCGTTTTTGTCCTTAAACGGATCTTTTCACCTATTTAATTATTTCTCCTTTATTGGAGTTTCATTTATTCCTCCTTGAACGGAGGACCGACTGCGTCAGTTATACTCGTAGATGCAAACACGAGTTTGCTTAAAAAAAACTTTATTTACTCGTACTTCTCAACTTCCACTTAAAAACTAAACTAACAGTCAGTTATTACCTGTACTTATAGCTACACTTTTGCAAACGTTATCATATTTTTGTGGGAAAGGGATTTGTATGCTCTTGGCTTGTCACTTGATTTGTCTGTTGTTGGCTTGTCACTTGATTCCAAGCGCATGCACTGATCGCGCACTATTGAGTGCAAAGTGTGCATTTAGCTGAGTAAACAGACGTAATGCATATTTGCATGGTGGGATTGGGATGATGGCGAAGTAACGGGATAAAGGGGGAGGTGGCAGTTACTGCCATTCAATGCCTTTATCATTTGTTAGATTGGCTAGAGGAGGTGGGGAGAATAACGGGATTAAAAGGGAGTGGTCTCTTAGACGTAACTCGATCTCTTGCGATTGTAACCTTCCGAGGTCAAATTTCCTCACAGTATTAGTTTGTCTGTGATGCTCAGGATATCCGCAACCATACCCTAGACACAACAAGGTAATTGTCCGAGTTGATATTGGGCCCTCAGAATGGTCGGACATCCATAATACTTGGGAATGCCTTGCGCTGATCGCAATGTAGTCAATATGGTTGACGGTTGATTGATCAGGAAATCTCCAAGTCCCCATATGAATATCGGGATACGGGAATCACGTGTTAGCTACGGCAATGTTTCGCACTCCCTCAGAGTCGAATAGTCTGATGTCGTGCAGGCTATTCTTTCTGACAGTGCTATCAAAAATGCCTTCTCTTTGTAGCTTTGTTTTAATTTAATGATTAAAAAAAAAGTCCTAAAAAGGTCCGACCTAAACTCAACAGAAAATTAATTCCTATATATTTGTAAATATATAATTAGAAACTCAGATGCGGAAACTTGTATTCCTTTGTGCTAGGGCGATTTCATTTGAAGAGGCCAGCCAATTTTATTTCCTCTTTCTCTCAATTGAGAAATAAAGGGTGTTTTCTTACAAATTCAATGTGATATGAAATACTTGAAATTAATGTTAATGTCTATGATATTAGCTTTATTTAATAGATAATTTTATGACATTAGTTCTCGAATATAATATTTATCACTTCACGGCTAGCTCAAATGTAGCGAAATCGTGAAGTCCAATTTTCGACAACTTAATCGAGCAACTTGGGCGGTATATCAGCAATAACACAGTGAATGATGACTTCCAAATCGCCCATCGTCTCTGGTTTATTGGCATAGACTAGTGACTTCACACACCCCAAAGAAAGTAATCTAAAAATGTTAGATCACAGAATTGTGGATGCCGGTTCACAGGTCCATTACTCGAAATTATGACCTCAGCAAGTGTTTCCAGCAATAAATTGATGGTATCGCGTGCCGTGTGGCATGTTGCGCCATCTTGTTGAAATCAAAGCTCTGTCATGTCAATGCCATTCAACCGAGGAACGAAGAATTCAGAAACCATGTTTCTATAGATCCGGAAACATTCTGGTCGGCATCGTCCTTCAAGAAATACGGGCCGATGATTCCACCAGCCCATAAAGCACAGCAAGCAGTGAGTTTTAAAGGTTGTAAGGGCGTCTCGACAAAGGCTTCTGGGATTCTCCACTCCAAATTCGACAATTTTGCTTGTTTACATATCCATTTAACCAAAAAAGGGGCCTCATCGAAGAACAAAATTTCGCGTTGAAAATAAGGATCTAGCTGAATCATATTTTCGGCCCATCCACCGAACCTACGACGCGTATAATGGTCTGGCGGTTTCAATTCTTGCAGAAACTGGATGTTATAAGCTCTTAAGCCAAGATTTTTTCATAAAATCTTCCACAAAGAGGATGGACATAGCTCCAATTGCTGTGCACGATGGCGAGTCGACTCATTCGGATTCTCTTCAACACTGCGCTCCACAACGGCAATAACTCCTTCTGTTCGCACCGTTTGTCATTTCTGGGGATGCGTACTATCTACGTGGTGCAAAAATGATTCACCGTGTTGCGAAGAACTCGCTCAGGTGCACGATTATGGCGACCGTAAAGTGAACGTCGCGAAGTTTGGCGAACCGAACCATGGCTCTCAAAATAAGTTTGCACAATTTGCACGCGTTGTTCTGGCGTTAATCTATTCATTGTAAAATGGCAAAAAGTACTAACCACAAACCAACTTTCAACTGTCAAATTGACAATCTGTAGATACAGTGTTACCATTTTAATAACCAAACCTCTGAAAAAAAACACCCTTTAAAACCCTGATTTCCATTTTATTGTAATGAGTAAGAAACATTTATTAGCTATTTTGTTCCAAAATATTGTCATGTCAGAAAGATAACAACACCGTCTTCGGCGGATTTAAATATTTAGTTTTAAAAAAATTATAAGAAAAAAACTACTACTAAAAAATTAACAGATACTAGTATATCACACAAAATAAAGAATTTAAGGTGACCTTAAATTGGCTTTCTCTACAAGCAAAACTACTGATCCAAATTACCAGAGCTAAAAACATTTGTTAATCCAATGAATTTAAAAACTTTGCATTATATACCAACCCGAAAATTAAATTATGCAAGCACTTTTGCCTACTGTGCCGTAGTATATATCACAGTTTTTCATCCTTTTTTGTTCGGCTCATCTCATCGCATTTCTTGGATGGCGGTAACTATATCATTTGGGAATTTACCGTTTAAAATTTCGTAAACATGTCCGTACATAAATGCTTGTCGAGTAATCTTATGCTGGTTGGTTAAGAAGTAGTGCTAATCGTCAGTTATCTCAATCGGCTTAATCTGTCCCATCTTAGAATATTCGTTTATGATATTACGTAAGACACGCCGAACTTTTTCTTCAGAACACCGTTTGTGGGTGATTTGTATTGGTCTAGTGAACGACGGTAAAACAGGAAAACTGGTGATATTTGCAAAAGTAACAATGAAGACAACATAAGACGATGACGATGAGACTCTGTACCGATTTAAATCTCTTGAAAATAAATTGTATGGACATTCTCATTAGTACTCGCATGTTATTTATAGATGTCCTCTACATCACCTAGCCTACGCATACAAGAGCCCTGGATCAATAAAGACAACAAGATCCAGGGTCTTAAGCTGAAGAATTGCGCATTGTTCTATATGGTGGGAGGTAAGATCAGGACTCGCATCCTAATCAAAACCAAATGGAGGCATTTCCTTTGAATTTAGAAAATTTTGAGGTAGTTATCTCGGACTTGGCAAGGCAGAAAGATTGGATGTTGGCGCTGGGCTGTGACGCAAACGCACATCATACACCATAAGAAGCGGTTATTTTAACCCAAGAAGTGAGTGTTTGTATGATTTCATTATATCTCACAACCTCAATATTTGCAATAGACGGAATTCACCCACTTTAGTGGTGGCAAATAGGCAGGAGATGCTAGATATTATCCTTGCCATAAATACAGAAGGGTTAGAAATATAGGAATGGATATGCTACAAGATGAACTTTCAGAACAGGGTATGTAGGTATGTATGTATATGTAGGAAGACTAATTGGGTCAAGAATACAGAAGTGGTAAATATATACCCCATCATTCACCTGCGATAATATTCTTAACTTATATAGGGCGGTCGAAAATATTAGTAAGGCACTATCAATAGCGTTCGAGAAAGCTTGTCCGGCTAACAGCACACGTAAAAGGGTTCAACCAAAATGGTGGAATAGGGAGATAGGTTTACAAAAGAAAGAAGTTAGCAAACTCTATAATAGGCGAAGCTTTTCAGAAGTGACAGTACATAGAATGAGTACTATGAATGTAAAAAACAATTCCAGTACCTAGTTAGGAAGTCAAAACGGGCTTCGTAGCAAAAATTACTGTGGGCAATTCGGTCCTTTAAACTGTACAAATCTCCCGGCTCGGATAGTATTCTACCGATTATACCACAGAAAGAACCGGAGATAGCAATCCAAGAAGTTATGGAAGTTCTTAGACACAGTCTAAAAATAGGGTACACACCAATAGCTTGGAGGGAAATTACGGTGGTTTTTATACCTAAAGCTGGCAAGCAGGGGAATATAAAAGCAAAAGATTTCAGACCAACAAGTCTGTCATCATTTATGCTTAAATCCTTGGAGTGATTATTGGAGATTCACATTAGGATCAGATGCAGTAATCGCTTTTTGATTGAGTCACTTCCTGCATATATGAAAGGCAAATCTGTAGGAACCGCCCTGCAGGAATGGGTAAAATAGAGAAGAGTCTACACTTGGGCGAGTTTGCGATGGCCGCCTTCCTCAATATAGAATGAGCCGTCAATAACCTGGAGTGCACCGCCATTAAAAACGCTCTTGCAGATGCTAATATTGAACAGGGCATTACAAACTGGGTACGCAACATGGTTGTAAGTAGGAAAATAAACTGTTCATTAGAATGTATGTAACCAGGGGAAGCCTTCAAAGGGGAGTCCCATCGCCACTCCTGTGAGTGCTGGTTATCAATGATATCCTTAAAAAGCTTAGTACAATGGGTATAAGTGCCACGGCATACGCAGATGACGTGATAATATTATAATAGTGCAGGTGTTTACGCAACACAATGCTGAACGCGCCCACCCAGAACTAAATGGGAAATTTTTTCTTACTTATACAAAAAAAAATAAAAAAAATTTGTTAACCTATAAAATGACATACATAAACAAAGAATAAAACACAATATTTTATAACGTTGAAAGTTGCGGAGTATTTTTTTTTTCTGACCAATTTATAGCATAAGCGGAAAAAGTAATCAGTAACCCGTTGTTCATAACCCAACATTTTGGTCTTTTTCGAGCCGGATTTCTTGCTTTGTGCCGTATTAATTTGCGAACATTTAAATTTGTAAATACCACAAAAAGTGTGGGATTTTGAGAATATCTGAAATTTATAAAACCCTAAAAATTGTGTTGTGGATTTGCCATCGCTGGAATTTTGCTGCCTGGAGTGCACTGATGCAGATTGCAACTCGTTTCCTAAAGAAGTCTTGTGCAACTACTGTTTTTTTGGACTGCAACAACGATCTGGAGGACTTTGGACAGTCATTGGAATCAACATTTGGAGCACCAGTTGTGATTAGAGGCGAAGACAATTCCTGGAAGGCAACAATTCACAAGTAAGTGGATTTTATTTACTATACATATATATATTGTTTTGCATATATAATATACATACCCGTGTGTGAAATGAGTGTTGCTAAGCCAAAAACTACCAAGTTGAGTCGGGTACTCTCGCAACTCGAACAAGACATGTCCAATTTCTCCAAAAGAGGTCCCAAAGAACGTACTGCGAATTATTTGTCAGGTCGCTTGCTACTTTTAGAAAAAACAATAGACTCAGCGGCTGAAATATATGAATTTTCTATAAATATGCTTCAAGAAGACGATGAAGGTAGCAGTATAGAGTCAACTTACGAGAAGATTAGGGAGCTATATTTCGAGTATCGGGGCGATCTGTTAGACACAATTGACAAGGTGAAAGCAGCTGCCAGTGGTAACACCGACGTCACTAAAACAGGAATGGACAATGAGAAACCTGGTCTCAATGCCGATGTAAGGCTCAAAAATATTCCGGTGCCAGTCTTTTCACAATTCTGCATTATCTGAAATTCAGAAGATGCATTATTTAAAAACAAGCGTATCTGGGGAAGCCGAGAAGCTGTTAGCTCATTTGGGTATTGCTAATGGCAATTATAGCAAAGCGTGGACAATTCTCCAGGACAGGTATGATCATCAGCGATGATCACCCAACTCAAGTGTTTGTTCAGTTTGGCGACCATACAACAGGAGCGAGCTGAATCAATAAAGGAGCTTCTGGATACAGCAACAGAAGTCGTGCACAGTTTGGACAATTTAAAGATGCCCGTTCAACACTGGGACGTAGTGTTGGTGTATATTCTTTTGGAAAAGCTTCCTTCAAAAACGGAACAACTGTGGGACGAGAAACTCGGCTCCAAAGAAGACAGCAAGGAGCTGTTTACGGAATTTACGCAATTTCTCGAGATGAAATTCCGTACTTTGGAAGCAGTCAACTACAAACAGGGGCGATCAACGGCTGACTTATCTAACAGGGTGTCAAAGCGGAACACGTTTCACGTTCAACCAAACGTTGCAAAGTTCAGTTGCAAACTCTGCAATAAGGGTCAGCATGTTATCAGAAAATGCAACAAGTTTTTAAAGATGAGCATAGCTGATAAGTATCAAACTGTGAACAGGGTAGGTCTTTGTATTAACTGTTTAGCATATAGCCATTCTTCCCAACAATGTCCTAGCGCACGAAGATGCTATTACTGTCAACAACCACACCATTCGCTTTTACACAATAGTTCGAACCCCACTTCACATTCACACAATTCAAATCCACAGCTTAACACAACATATATTACCTCCACAGCTAATAGCGAGTATCCAATCATGCGCACCGATGAATAACCGTCAACCAGTTCCGGCGTGAGAAATCACCACTCGACACAGGACAAGACCACACAGGTTCTACTAGCCACAGCCATAGTAAGGTTAAGACTTCTTCGGGAAATAGCTTATCTCTCCGCGCTTTACTGGATTCAGGCTCCGAAGCGTCCTTTATTACAGAGTCTGCAGTCCAACTCCTTTGTTTAAAACCAAAACCCTCTGAAGTTGAGGTGTCTGGGTTAGGGTTAGTCAGCAGTGGCATCTGTAAAAGGATTTTTGAAATCACGGTTGCTTCACAATACACAGATTTTCAAACAACACTACCTGCGTTGATATTCCAGTCACTGTCTGTCCATCTGCCGGCCCAAATCCTTTCCATTGCCGATTGGGGGCACCTTAGCGGGTTACAATTAGCAGACCCTGCCTTTTTCAAGCCAGCTAAAATCGACCTTCTTTTAGGTAGCTACGTACTGGGGGACATTATGATGCCAGAGTTAGTACGCCATCAAGACAAACAGATTCCTGTTGCCCAGAAGACCAAGTTAGGTTGGATTTTGTTTGGCAGGTCACCAAACGAACATCGGACGGTGAGAGCGTTCTTTCAAACAACTGACGTCGATGCTCAGCTTCGAAAATTCTAGGAACTCGAAGAAACTCCGTTCGAGCATCATCAAACCATCGAAGACGTTCAGTGTGAAGAGCATTTTGTTCAAAATATGAAACGCAGCATAGATGGACGTTACCAAGTAGCTCTTCCGTTCAAGGAAGAAACTCATCCTTTGCTAGGTAGATCCCGAGAAGGAGCTCTTCAACGCTTCAAGTCCCTGGAAAGACGTTTAGCAGCAGATCATCAACTACATGACCAATACTCTTTATGCATCGAGGAATATATAGAGATGGGCCATATGAGCGAAGTGGATGAAGAGCAGGTATCCAACAGAGGCCACTACTTTCTTCCTCATCATGCCGTCTTAAAGGGAACCAGCTCTACCAAGCTGAGGTTGGTTTTCGATGCGTCATACAAGACATCTGATGGATCCTCTTTTCGCCTCAAAACGGTAACTTTCGGAACCGCAGCAGCTCCTTATCTGGCGATTCGGACACTAATGGAAACAGCAAAGGCGGCAGAAGTTCAACATAAAAAGGCTGCAAAGATGATTCGTACAGAAATGTATGTCGACGATCTGTTTTCAGGCGCTGATACTCTTGAGGAAGCTGAAAGCAAAAGAAAAGATGTTCTAAAACAAGCAGGTTTCAATCTAAGGAAATGGACCTCCAACGCAAAAGAGCTGCTTAAGGAAATTCCACAACAGGATCGAGAAGCATCTTCAGCAATTCCATCGGAAGGGTCAGACCGAATCAAGATGTTAGGAATTTACTGGCTGCCTGAATTTGACAACTTCTGTTTTCGGTTTACTCATCCAGAGGTTTCACAACCAACCAAGCGCTTCATACTGTCAACGACAGCTCGACTGTTTGACCCCTGGGATGGATATCGCCCTGCATCGTAAAGGCGAAAATCATCATGCAATTCCTGTGGGTCGAAAAATTCACTTGGGATGCGCAACTTGACGAGGAAGTACTAGAAGGATGGAACAAATTGTACAGCGATTTGCCAGCTATAAATGATATACGAATTCCAAGGTGGATCCAAACAGTTGGCAAAAAGAACCGGATAGAGTTGCATGGTCTACCTTCGAGCACAAGACAGCCAAGGAAAGGTCCACATGCACCTATTGATATGCAAGTCTAAGGTTGCACCATTAAAACCAGTCTTTCTACCACGCTTAGAGCTCTGCGGTGCGGTTATTTTGGCTAAACTGCTACACTACACGGTAACCACACTTGAGATGAAAAACACCACGGTGCATACATGGACCGACTCAACCATCACTCTGGCATGGATTCGAGCACCGGCTCCACGTTGGGAGACTTTTGTTCGGAATAGAGTAGGGGAGATCCACCGGCTGACAGACATCAATATATGGAAACACGTTCCAACACAGTTTAATCCCGCAGATTTAACCTCCAGAGGTGCACTACCATCGGCACTAGTTGGGGATAAACTATGGTAGAACGGCCCGGATTTTCTAACTTCGACTTGGATCTTTGAGTTGCCAACACAACCTACAAATCTCACTACCGAAGCAGGCAAAAGAAAGGTTCAGGTTCATTGTTCAGGTCTGAGGGAAAATGCAATTAAGCAGCTGATTCATCGATCATCAAATTTAAGCAAACTTATTCGCGTCACAGCCTGCTGTAAGCGCTTTATCAGCAACGCTAAGGATGTCACCTTTAACCGCCGGTTCGAGTTCCTGTCACCCAACGAACTGGACAACGCTGTAAAAACAGTGTCGCGCCTTGCGCAGCAAGAAACGTTTACCAAAGGCATAAAGTCCAAGGGCAGGGGATCATTAAGCCCATTTGTCGACGGTGAACGAATTCTTCGTGTAAGCGGAAGACTAGCGAATGCTAACATTCCCTACGATCGACACCATCCAATAATTTTAGAACCCCGACATCACTTTACAAAACTGATTATACGCGATGCTCATGAAAGAACTTTGCACGGAGGAATACAGCTTATGATGGTACATATACGGCGAAAGTACTGGGTATTTCAAATCAAAAGAACTGTAAAGGAACACATAAACCATTGTACCACTTACTACAAGTTTCGAAGTCAAGCAGCACAACAGCTTAATGGAGAACTACCAAGACCTCGAGTTACGGTATCAAGACCTTTTTCCCACACAGGAATTGACTATGCAGGCCCGGTCACTGGTCGAACATGGAAAGGTCGCGGAGCCAAATCATGTAAGGGTTACTTAGCAATTTTTGTATGCCTGGCTACGAAAGCCATCCACCTAGAAGCGGTAAGTGATCTTACAACCCAAGGGTTTTTAGCAGCTTTTAGAAGATTTGCAGTACGAAGAGGAGTCTGTGGTCAAATCTACAGCGACTGCGGAACCAACTTTGTCGGAGCCGAGGCAGAACTGCGTCGTCTGATGAAGAGCGCGATCCAAGATTGGAAGGAAATTGCGGACATTTTAGCAGGAGAAGGAAACTTCATTCCTCCGGCTTCTCCCCACTTTGGAGGATTGTGGGAAGCTGGAGTAAAGAGCGTAAAGTACCACTTAAAATGGATCGTCGAAAATGGTACACTCACCTTTGAGGAGCTCACCACGCTTTTGACGCAAATTGAAGCGTGTCTAAATTCGAGACCTCTTTGCCCTTTAACCGAAAACTCCGATGACTTCCAACCGCTTACGCCAGCACACTTCCTAATTGGATCGACGTTATTCACCGTACCAGAACCAGACTTGTCCTTAGGCAAACAAGGACACACCGACAGATGGAAAGCATCTGCAAAACTTCTGGAAACATTGGCAAATAGAGTATTTAACTCGGTTGCAGCAACGCCCGAAATGGTTGAAGTCACAAACGCAACTTCAAGTAGCAGACCTTGTTCTCTTAAAGGATGAACGACTTCCTTCCGCGAAATGGAGCTTAGGCCGTATCCAGGAAACATACCCAGGAAAGGACAATCACATCCGCGTAGTCAAGGTAAAAACTCAACAAGGTATATTAAAAAGACCTATCACAAAACTTTGCCCGCTACCAATAAACGAAACCCAAAACCAAACTCAATTAAATACTGCAGTCAATAATAATTAATCATCAACACTGAATTCAATAAAATTTAATTATCAAATCTTAACAAAACCCGAATTTAAAATTAATTAAAATAAAATTTTAATTGTTCCCCAAAACAACATAAAAACAACATTCACAATGACTTAAATTATTTTAAATATTAAGTTTCACAAAAGGGAATAAAAATATAAAATAAAATATAAACAAATATCAAAATAATTAAAATTAAATCGGTACGAAAATTCATGCACTCTACTGTCATCATACCGATTATAACACAATTATAAAACAAACCCACTAAATCAACACGAAAAACATACTCGCGCATTCAAGCAAACACACACGGCACACACGGCACACACGGCACACACGACACATACGACACACACGACACACACGACACACACGACACACACGACACACACGACACACACGACACACACGACACACACGACACACACGACACACACGACACACACGACACACACGACACACACGACACACACGACACACACGGCACACACGACACACACGACACACACGACACACACGACACACACGACACACACGACACACACGACACACACGACACACACGACACACACGACACACACGACCTCACGCAACATAAAATTCTACGAACACAATCCACTCAGAACTTGGGAACAGATAATACACGCAACACAATACAATACTTTGGTCAATCATGTCATACACAACGCAGAAATCAAAAATATATGCATAATCCACACACGCGAATCATAACTCAAAATATAATAAACAACACAAAATGTACTACTGGAATGGAGCAATGCAACACGTCGACGATTCAACACAACACACACACGCACATGCAACGAGGGACGCCGTCGTTCAAACAAAACAAAACAAAATCTACTACAACACAACTCAAATATGAATTTAAAATTTACGCTTAACAAAATCAAATGAAATTAATAAAACTTACCTGGATTACTCTGGAGCACACCAATAGTCAACACGAATTTAAACAAACTTAAACTAACTAAATAAATAAAACACTCGATTTAAATCCACGCACATCAAACCGATACAACCAATACCGAGTATAAGCAAATCGACTGATTGGACATTTTTCTTATCAGACACACTCAAACATAGTACACAAGGCACCGCTCCCGCTACCCCTCTCAAGAGAATAGCGGCAGCGCCTATCGGTTGCTTAAAGATCATCGCCAGCGACGAGATGAATGGAGAGAGCAAAAACGGTGGCTTGTGTAAAATTATCAATACACCTTGTGTTAATGTTTATGAATGCAGATGTTCACTTTGCTATGCACTATACGTACATAATATACTGTCTCTTTTGTCGTTTTGTTTGTATGTAAGCAAATTACTTATTCTTATCTTCTCTTTTCATGTGCTGTAAATGCATGGAGATTTTTATGTACATACATACATACGTCGACAAGGTTTTCATCAAACAGGCAGCCGCATTTAAGAAGAAGCTACAGTGAGGCAAACGAAGACCGGTAGACATTTTTTTTTGATGAACTTCGCTCATCGGTGGGGGAGAATGTTTACGTAACAACATCACATTACGTATAAAAATTTGTTAACCTATAAAATGACATACATGAACAAAGAATAAAACACAATATTTTATAACGCTGAAAGTTGCGGAGTATTTTTTTTTCTGACCAATTTACAGCATAAGCGGAAAAAGTAATCGGTAACCCGTTATACATAGCCGAACAGCAGGGAAAATATTTTAAGCAAGATTATGGAAGTTGCCTGAAGACGATCAGCACTTCGGCAAAAAGCTGTGGTCTCTATGCAAACTCTTCCAAAAAGGAAACTGGTTCTTTTTACCCGAAAGTGCAATTCAGACTCCTAAAACTCAACGGAGTGGAATTGTCCCTCTTGAACTGCGCGAAGAATCTGGGTGTAATCCTGGACAAAAAACTGAAATGGAATCTTAACCTAGCGGAAAGAATCAAAAAGGCATATAAAGCTCTTTTTATTTGCAAAAGAACGGTAGGAGAAATTTGGGGTCTTAAACCTGCTATGGTGTACTGGCTGTATACGTGGTCGTAAGACCCATACATAGATACTCGTTCGCCGAACTAGTATGGTGGAAAGCAACAAACAAGAAAACGGTTTACGGAAAATTAGCGGCGGTTCAAAGAATGACTCTTTAATCTGGGTTACTACAAGAGCAGTGGTTTCGGACACGATATGGTTCTAGTGGAGCTACTGCCAGGCAATCCAATTCTAATAGATGAAATTCCTTCCTTGGTCAACTTCGACATCCCGTATGATATATCCGGAGAGGAAGGACTGGGAAAAAAATTCACTAATCAGGTCAAATGAAATTGGAATTTTCACAGATGGCTCGAAAACAGGTTTTGGTATTTCTCAGAAGACCCAGAACTAAGAGTGCCTATAAGACTACCGGACGCAAGCAGTGTCTTCCAATCAGAGGTTCTGGCTGTCCTCAGGGCGGCTAAGCTAACGCAGATGAGATCGGTATCCGAAAGAGATATCGCCATCTACATCGATAGCCAGGTCGCACTGAAGGCAATGGAATCGACGACCATAAACTCCGACACAGTCAGAGGCTGTCGCACAATGCTCAAGGCACTACGCAGTCAGAAGCGGGTGAAACTGTGCTGGGTGCCAGGACATTGCGGTATTAAAGGAAATGAACAAGCGGATGGGCTTGCAAGTATAGGAGGTTGCCAACATCAAACCTCCCCTTTGCATAGTGAGGGGCACTATCGAGGAAAAAATCACAAAGACTGCCAATTTAAGGTGGTCAAGTCTTGAAGGACACAGGGTATCCAAGGCTCTCTGGCCACTTTTCGACGGCAAAAGGTCTAGAAAGTTAATAAAACTGAACAGGGATAAGCTTAGTACAGTAATAGGAATCCTGACAGGACACTGTCTGCTCGGGAAACACGCAAATATACTCAGTTACGGACATTTTCAGATTCTGCGATGATCTGTTGAGCTGTTGAGGATATAACACACATACTGTGTGGATGCAAGGCAATACGCATAGTCGAAAGATATTTTTACTTTTACTACTTTTTCGAAAGCCTAGAGGAAATAGACGACACGAAGTTCAAAGGCCTTCTTGGCTTTTGCAAAGATATTGGATGTTTAACCAGAGAGATTGTTTAGGTTCTTGCCATTTGAAAATATAAATTCAACTGGTTCCACAGCGGTCGCAATGGGCTCGTTTTGGTGCCTAGTGTTTGTGTGACGTCATATCCATCACACCCCTGTTTCAACCTAATCTAAACTATAGATGTCTTTCTCATGTTGAGAAAATAAATTTTGATGGAGCATATTGTTCGAGGCCTCCGCTTAATCTGATGTAAGAGATTATTTTTCTCGTCTCGAATTTTGACACATGACAGATAATTTTATTATTTACAAGCCCTTTAAACGATTTGCGTCTCAGTTGGGTTGGAAATTTTTTATCCGCGATGGAATTCAAACGTGATAGTGTGATTGCTTTATACGTATTTGGCTGGAAAACCACAAGTAGCTATCGTCAGAGCCCTCCAGCACCTCAACGTGAATAAATCATTTGTGTCTCGAACCATAGCTCGTTACCGTGATACTGGCAGCGTTGCAAAACGCCATGGAGGTGATCATAAAAAAACAGCAACATCGGCAGAAATGGTTCGGAAAGTGAAGGCTCGAATTGAGCGAAATCCGCGTCGAAGTGGAAGAAAAATGGCTCGTGAGCTCAACATATCGTTGGAACGGATGCAACACATGCTGAAAAATGAGTTTGGGCTCAAGCCACTGAAGTTCCAAAAAGCAGCAGAAAAAAGTTAGAGTCGAAAGAGCGAAGGAGTTGCTACGCTTGCACGAATGTGGTGAGTTGCCGAATTTGGTTATTTCCGATGAGTCGCCATTTGTTATCGAGCAATATGTCAACAAACAAAATGACCGAGTTTACTTGCCAGAGAGGTCCTTCGAAAATTTACACCTTCGGACGGCCACCAGAAAGCAGGCAGCACCGATGGTGATGGTTTGGGCCGCCATAATCGGTCTCCGCTCGTATGTTTGGACCGTAGCGTCAACATTAAGGCGATCGTATACTGTGAAACTGTCTTAGAGGCAGTATTGAAGCCTTGGGCAAACAATCATTTCGGTTGGCGATCGTGGACATTTCAACAAGACTCGGCACCGTCTCACAAAGCGCGCACCAACCAAGACTGGTTAAAAACCAATGGTCAACACTTCATTTCTTCGACACAATGGATTGCAAATTCTCCGGATGCAAATCCGTTGGATTTCTCTGTCTGGGGTATTTTGAAGGCGAAGGTTGGCACTAAAAAATACCAAAGTTTGGACCACCTCAAACAAGCACTTCGCCGGGAATGGGCCAAAATACCGCAGATCCACTTGCGTGCAGAGTGCCATGCTTTCTTCGGCCGTCTCAAGGCCATTATTCGCGCCAAAGGTGGACATATTGAAAACTATTGTGAACATCTGTGAAGTTTCCAATTTTTGAATTTTTTTCCCAGCATTATATGCCTTTTTGATTCTTTCCGCTAGGTTAACATTCCATTTCAGTTTTTTGTCCAGAATTACACCCGGATTCTTCGTGCAGTTCAAGATGTACGGTGATCGTCTTATCGAAAATTTACAAATGACACCACAAACTTCCAAACCTTCCAGTGCCAAAAAAAAATTGGTTAACGTGAGTAATAGCATCATCTCGGAAGAAGTGAACATCAGAAGTGATTAATTTCTGATGTTTCCCGGTCTCACCGGCACGGCTGCATTATGATGTGAATAAGTCAATTCGAAATGTTTCACTAAACGCTAAGTGATTCGGATATTTGCGCACATTTGTATGTCAGTGACTATTGCGATCTTCGTACCGAAATAAATATGGCCGAAACCATAAAATGAATGATGAACAATGCGATTACTCTTTATAAAGGCCCGCACAACGAAGACCCATGCCGTAACTTAGCTATTTACGCACTGCACCAACACAAAAAGACTAAAAGGGTGTGTAGGAAACGATCTCCCGATTAGTATGTATGTATGTCCAAAAATGTATGTGAATATGTATGTCGAATACTGCATAACAATAAAAGCAATAAAAGAAAAAAAAAAATATTTTTATCACCGCGCCATCTTCCATTAAGATCAAAGTTATGTACACACGAGTATATTGTCGATTACAACACCTGCTTGTTCTTGTATTCCTTTTCCATGTACTGGAATGTCCCCATTACCCCCCTTGACAAGGTTCGTGCATACGATATTCATCCAGCATCCAAAGAAAAAAAAAAGTGAATCAAAGATCTAAGGGGAATGACCTTCAATCTATTAATCATAATTCGGTACTTGGAAACATGGAAAAACGGAATTGCTTTTTTTCTAAAATGTCATACGAGGTATCGAGCGAGGATCGGATGACGACAAGGGCCGTTAGCTTGGGCTTGCGGGAGAGTTAGCGTGGTTTGGCGGAAAGTTAGCTTTGGCTGGCGGAGGAGTTGGCTTGTTTTTGCGGTGGAGTTAGCTTGGTTGCGCGGAAGAGTTTAGTAGTGAGAAAAAGAAAAAAAAAAAAGGGAATTGGTTTGGCGAAGAAAATCTGTTCGGTTTTGCGAAGGATGATACGAGTACAAAAAAAAATAGAACTGAGTTACGAAATATAAAAGGAAAGCGTTGTTAAAAATATTAAAAAAAAAAAGAAGAAAAACTGAGTGAAGAAAAGTTGTGTTAATGAAACGAAAATTATCTGAATAAATAAATCGAAAAAGGAAGCCGAGAGTGAAGACGACAAGACAAAAAAAAAAGGGAAAGTGATAAGCGATAGTGAATAAAAGCAATAAAAAGAATAAACTAAGTAAACGAATTATTCCTAACGTAACGAAAAGAGGCAATTCCCACCAGGTCATCCTGGAAGTGTCGACGTTTTATAACCCTTCAGAAGAACGCAGAATGAGAAACCATGTGACAAAATCAGAACCACTGTTGGACGAAACCAGCTATAAACCGAATACCTGATACTCAACTCTTGGTAAAACTATCCGCGCCAAGATCCACGAACCAGCTCCAGCAAAGACCATAAACATTCCCAGACTCCGTAGGTACACAAGAGCTAGCAAGTGTCAAGAAGCCAGCAACTCACCAAATCAAGTATACATATCTGCGAAAAAAGGCGCATCATCCAGGAGCGAAGAGACAAGCAAATCGGAGTACCAGCGAGCGCTCGACCATACTAGAATCAACATGGAATTATACCCCTCTCCCCTTCCCTGTCATTAACCATTTAGTCCTAGCGAGGACATAAGCAGATTGTAGAGTGCATTAGTGTTTATCATTAAACAGAGTCAGCTTCTCTTTCATTTAATTTTATTTCTTTTGATAGTCAATAATGCTCGACCAACAAGAAAAGAAAATGAAAAGACATACAGATCCATTGACAACTAATATTGTACATACATAAATAACATCTATATGGCGAAGGAGTGCACTTCATTCCTACACACGTTTTATCTCCGGTGAGTGATTAAATACTTTAATATTTCTTGACAATGATATAAATTAAATGTTTGAAGAAGCTATGGCTACTCGTACCTATACAGATACTCTCTATATCTAAAATATATAGTTTTTAACGTATACCATGTATGTTATTGCAAAACCATAAATGTACAATACCTATGCATATATAATACATATGGACATACATACGTACATATTATATAGTGATGAACACTCAATTTAAGTAGTATACATATGTACACCTATTCATAGATATATCCAAGTATTTTCAATCTTTGAATCATTTAATTTTATTTTTTTTTGTGATTTCATATTTTTGAATTACTTTTTATTTTCTCGATAATTCTTATCCACTTATGTTGCTATCTAGGTTTAAACTAAATTTTTGTTACTTATTTCCATTCATTCATTTTCTCCTATCCCTTTCAATGAAATAAATTTTATCGATATTGAACCCGATTACTAATTGTTATTTCAATGGTCAATTTGAATCTTCAGAAGCTTAACTTTCTTGGGAAGAGTAGTCCTTTAATGTTGTTTCTATCTTTTAGAATGCATTCCTAAAAGATAGATATGAACGGATAGGAGCGTAAAAGAATCCGGACAGCGCAAAATCGTGTAATTTTTATATAACGTAACTTTTTATTTTTTTTCAAGGGGTAGCCACGCACTATACACACGGAGCAAGTAGCTACCACGGTGTGTTCTAGTGGTCCAAAGCTAGACACAAAGGGGAGGGTAAACTCCGTAAGGGAGCACAACACCTAGCTCTTTTCTTTCTGATTGTTGCGATGGAATCCAGAAGGTCAATTTAGATTTTTTTTTTGTTTTAGGTTCGTAACGACTGGAAGATCACCAAAGTCGGAAATTCGCTCTGGGCAAATTCGGGTCCCTTATTTAAAATTTCAACTCATCTTCCACCTAGAGTAAGGCATGTAAAAATTGTGACTGCGGTTGGCCAAATTTAGCAGCAAGATCCCCCCCCCCCATTCCGACGAGCATAGAACGGAGCTCACGCTAGCATGCCTGCCTCTGCTGAATGGCTAAACCCCCTTCTACTCTTTGCCCGGACTGTCCTTAGAGTCACCTGTGTTCAGAGGACATAAGGGTGAAGAAAAGGTAGTAGGGAGGGTTTCTTTGTGGCTTTATAAATGATATGAAGGACCCTAGGTTGAGTGTAGAATAACTAAACACTACCCCCATTTAATTATTTCCCGAATCTGACGGCGGGATAATGATTGAATACAAATTAAAATTATCGTTACAGGTGTACAAGCGGTTTACTGACAGACATAACTCGGAAGTCACGGCACTAAAGTCGTCATCAAAAAGAAGAAAGCTAAAACGATCTTCCGTGTCCAAAGATCGGAAAAAGATAAACACCAGGACAAGCAGTCGAAAGTGACAATTTTTTGTTATCTAAGTTCGCAAGACCGCAGGACCGCAGGTCACAAACCAGTTTTTCAGACAGTGTACAAGGCGAATAACGTTCTTCAATTTCAGTTTAAGTTTATTAGGACATTATAAATTATTTAATTTACATTAGTATTTTTAATTCGCTGGTCGCATATTTCCCATCACTAACAGCCAGGTTACATAGGTCAGTGAACAGAGACACTGAGAGTGAAGTGAATTCACCCCTCTGCTTGCCTCCTATTACTACTATTACTTGCCACCTATTACTATACGTTAACCCAAATTATTGATATTTTTTACTTTGTTTCTCTTGAGTGATGTTTTTTTTGTTGCTCGTCATAGGGCAGTTTATAAGTTGAAAAATGGGCTATCGAACAGTGAAAATCCCATTAGAATCAGTGCAGCAGGTTTCTTGTGATGCTCGGACAAACCGACAAACGGTACAGACGCATCTATACGACATAACCCAAGTGTTTTTTAAATATTCATCAATGTACAGACACGACTTCATTATAATATGTAGTAGGGACGGTACATTTGATTAAATATGTTAAGTATCAGGAAAACAAAGTAGTAAAAAAGAGGAGAGAAGGCGAAAGAGGAAAAAGATAGGTAAAAAATGGTCGAGGTTGAAGAGGACTGCGCTTTTGAAGTTTGTAGCATTTGATATTCCTCTGATGTGAACGAAAAATAAACGTGACGAACTCCAGCACTTGTATACGATTTGTAAAATGCTTTTCGAGATCGCCCAAATTGTATGTGCAATTGTAAGTGCGGTAAGTATTTAACCTTAATAACTTAATGCAAGTAAATTAAATTTTTGGCATTTTGCTATGCCAAATAATCATATCACATAGTGTCTTTGAAAACCACTTTGAGTTTTTGTTGAGAATGAGATACAAGGTTACTGTACATATACCACCTCGACATAAGTAATTATAGGAACAATAAGAGTTATAACAAGTTTTCGTCGAGTTTCCATTGGAGTAAAGCTAGCTGTAAGCCAGAGCTTACGCAAGCATCCATAGATACCCCATAAATAGATATCCAAATAAGTTATTGCTTATAACAAAACTGGGGCTGGTATGTGATTCTACAAGCTCCAAATAAATATTTTGTGAAAAAAAAATAAAAAATAATAATAATATTGATGTGGTTTCGCGTATCGGGGGGAAAAGATCATAGTGCGGGCACTCCCACATCCCCTGCCATTGGTCATAGTGCTGTTGTTTGTCATACAGCAGTGGCAGTGGCTGAGTGCATGTAACAACTGATGAATAGCGGGTTGCGAGTGTGAATTCTGTTGGTGCACTGTCTCATATTGTTGTAAGGGCATAACACCTACAACAATTTGATTCGGTAAACCAACGTCAGAATTTTCACTTTGCAACCTTACTTAGCATCGTCTGTTTGCGTCTTTTGTGTTTGTTAATTTGTAATGACTCGGGAATTTAGAGTGGACGTAGCACATATACGCGGTGTTTGGGTGTGTAGGGTTTAATTTTGCATTATTAGATAAGTGTAGTGTAAGTGTGGGGTAAAATCCGGGTAGGAAAAATGCGGTTTAATAAAACACGTCTTTTCGGCTTTAAGTGTAACAGCAAATAACTTCCAATTTTAATTACAATACAAAGTGTCATACAATAGAAATCAGAACTTTACGTTACGTTTACTTGTTTACATTTTAGTTCAAGTTTCAAAATTTGAATAAATTCAGTTTTAACAAAGTCAAATGTAATAATTACATATTATATAAAATTCAAATGATATTTTACTTCCGAACATTGTCCCGCCCATTGGACGAATTTCGTCCGCAAGTGTCCTCGATCATGTCCCTTACTGTACCCAATTGCAATTGGAGTATGTCGTACTACTTGCCATAAGAGTTGTGCGTTATGTGCGTGCGATTGTGTTGACTATCTACATGTAAATATGACAAAAACGTGTAAGTTAATAATTTGAAACATTACATAACAAGAATGACGACATAGCAAACGGGCAACAAAAGGAGATGAAATGTGCGATAATTTGCAATAGTGCAATAGTTTGTTTTGATCATTGATCAAAACTGTGTCAATTTCCTACCGCGTGTGTTGTTCGGTTTTCTCTTTTAGTTTTCGTTGGTTTTTACCCTTTTCTGTTTTTTTTTTAGTTTTATTGTGAACAAAAAGGTAAGTGTTGTTATTTAATTGTTTATTTGGCTGCCTCCTCGCGAAAATTACATTTATTTACACCGGTGCGATAACACAATTGAATATACGTATGTGCGTGTGCGTATGCATTTGATGTACACATATGTTTTGTTATTGTTTTCGCGAAAGTGATTTTCGAGTGCAAGTGCGAAAAAAAATAAAAGAAAAAAGAAATGGGAAATGCGAAATGCGAAAAAAGTTCATTAATTTATTTTCCCAACAAAGGTACAATTTGTGGTGTTATTTGTGCAGTAACTGTTCTCCGCGTACGCATTTTTTGGTTGTGCAGTGCGACGATGTGCGACAAAATTTTCGCCAACGTTTTGTTAGTGTAATTATGGCCGAATTAGCTGTCAAAGTGTGTGTGTTTTTACATCTCTAAAGAAACACCAAGAATCCGCCTTCCTATTGAATTGTTGTTGCAATTCATCTGGAGTAAGTTTTTTTTACATATTTTTTGTTTTGTTTATGTAATTTATATGAAGATTATATTATAAATTAGTTTAAGGTATTTATTATTATTGATATATTTTAGTGCAAAATGTAAACCTTAGAATATATATTTTTTAAATTGATAACTGTCGAGGTTAAAGTGTGTGTGTGTTGTGTTTTGAATGGATAAGGTTGGGTGTTCAGTAAGAACTTTCAAATGCCGTCGGGGTTTTGATTCTTCAATTCCCTTCGGCATTTTGGGATTTCGAAAAGGCGAAAAGGCAACGTTGGCCATGATGACTGATTTTGTGTGGTTTAGAGTGGACTGTATGTATGTAGATATGTTGTGTTTTGTAGAAAAATCTAGGGTAAATAAAGTGTAATTATTTGTAATTAATTAAGGTAATAAATTATTGTTAAAAGAAAATAAATGCTTTTAATTTTATACGAATTTATTAAAAGTGTATGTCTTATAAATTTTGTGTTGTGTTGTGTTCAAATATATCGCTTTTCGCTTGCTATACTTGATGGTAAGTAGCAAATTTTCCCAAGTGACCGTTGGTGTACTCCGGCTTTAAATCGTACCGTAACCTCTCGGACAAGTCATTCTTTCCCGGGATGTGTGCCGATGATCCGTCCGAGTCGCCATTGCGATGGCGGTAGTCTCACATCTTTGATGGGAACTGAGTATCCGCGTTTTAGTCCCGGCTTCCGTCTTATCTACTTCGGGCGCTGTTTCATCTTGGACAGGTATTCTTTGCTCCACTTTTGACAAAAGTAGTTTTTCATCTATTGAATTCGCTTCAATCGCTCAAGGTAACTTACCTTCTCCACGGCAGTACGGCAGTGTCTCCTTGAGGAATTCCGAATGTTCTTATGCTGATTGAATCTACCTTTAGTGGACCTCTGTCTCTTTTTCTAGCTTGTGCCCGGCAATTTCGTTCAAACCGTTTGTAGTACGCAGGACTGCGACGAAGCTTCGTAGTTCTGGTTGACTCATTGAATACCGCATGGTGAGTAATGTAGAAATGGTGGCGTGTATCCAGTATGATATTCTTTGCGTCAACTACTGCCATCTGACGAAGCTCCTTGCATCCCTTTAAACACTTGGAATGCTCCTTGTGCTGTGTGGGGTTTTCCTGGAATCTTCCTTCCAGTTGATGAAACCTACGTAAGGCACCTATCTTCGAGTCACCAAACCCAGGCTTACATCCATTTTTAAATGGTTACGATGCCTGATGTTGACTATCAGCTAATCTTCTTTCTGTGTTAATTTTATGCTTTTTACAAGTTTTGTCTTCCGCAGTTTCCTTAGTATTGAAAGGCAAGTGCTCCAGTTCCCAGGACCTTCGCAGCTGAGTGTCTTTATCGAGAACCTGTAAGAAGCTATGGACAGATTCTTTATTTTGCGAAATTGCCTTCCCAAGGAGAAGTCAACCTAACTCTGATTCGTGTGCAATTGGCGATCTTTCATCATCACCGCGTATAATGGATCCTAAAATAGAGTCAGAGTAAACGTCGGCTCCCAGGAGAATACCAACAGTCGAAGGCTTGTCGAATTGTGGATCAGCTAACTTTAAACCCTAGATGTGTTCCCAATTTTGCAGAGCTAAAGGTTTGGATGGCAAAAGGCCAGTCAGGGACTTGAACACATAGGCTGGGGTATTTGTCTCGAAAGGTGTTACCAACCACCCAAAGGTAAGACTTACATACCGCCGACATGAACCACTGCTAATTTTTCGCAATCCAGATACCTTAATGAGTGTTCGCGGTTGATGAAGCCCTAGCAATTGAACAGCTGAGTCAGTGATAAACGTTGCTTCAGATCCAGGATCGACTAATGCTCTCAGGTTAAAATAATTACCATTTTACCACCTGACTCGAACAACTGCTGTTGCCAGAAGAGCACTTGGCTGATGTACTTCAGGAGAGACTACTTTAGGTGGGTTGGTTTTTATTTTAGTATGAAAAGTTTGTGTACCTGTAGTTGTATTTGTATACTCCCTTGTAGGTTTGGAGCTGTTATTATTATAATGCAGCAGATAATGGTGTTTCTGCTTGCAGTAATAGCAGCGTACACTGCTTTGACATTGCTTTGTCGTACGACTATACGCCAAACAGTTCCGACAAACACCGATTCAGTCCACTGCCTCAGATGGTTCACAAATCTCCATGTCAATAAACTTTTGACAAGTCCGAAGGGAGTGCTGACCTCTGCCATATACCTGGCATACCAACTGCTTCTTCCCGACGTGCAACACCGTTTTCTTCTCTATAGCAACAGCTTTGTGTGAAGAAGAACCGCTGCCCTTTGTGCCACTCGTTCCAGCTACAACTTCCAATGTTCGAAAACGTGTTTCCAGTAACTCTTTGAATTGTGTTAGTGTGGCAACTCCTTCGAACTACCTAACTCCCACAAACGCTGAGTAAAAGCAGGTAATTTCTGTATTAGTATATAAATTAATATGTCATCCCAAGAACTAACCGGCACTCCTAAATTTTCTAGAGCATGGAAACATTCCTGGGACGTGTCCAGTAGAGACTTTATGTTACCTGTAGTTTCTTTTGTCAATTGCTGCTGTTCAAAGAAAAGTTGGAAGTGAGCGCTTACCAACGTCATATCTGGCGACAACCGGTTCCCATGCTTTGTCATAATTGTCAGAATAAAACCCAAAATGCTGCAACAAACGAGCAAGAGACGATTTCAAATAGTGTAATTTTTGAATTTCCCCTAGCCGTTTATTACTGTGGACTAAGGACAAAAAAAAATCGTGGAAAGCCGCCCACTTCGTGTACGAGCCTTCAAAATGTGGTATTTGAATTTGGGATAATAAAAGCTCATTATACGAAGCACCTGTGGATTCACCTTCCACAATCTTCTCTTTAGATGCTGACTTGAATTCACCTCGGTAAGTGAAATATGTTTCTTGAAGCAGATCAAAAATTTTATCAAAATCTTCTTCTTCCACACCTTCTTCAATTTCTCCTAGTCGAATCTTCGCTTCAAGACCTAGCCCGTTCTTGAAGATCCCTTCTAGAACAAGAAGACGACCTGAAAGATAGCTGGGTGTACGATGTGATGCTCCAGTCTTTTTGAAGTTGGAGTGGCCACGAATAATCTGCTCCAGAACACCTTTCTGATCTGCACCCGATGACAATTTCGACATTTGGACAGGTTTTATTCGTAAAATTAATTAACCAATAGATATCATATCAATATTTATTAGTAGTTATTAGATACAATTGTTTATAAAATTATTAATTAAGTAATATATTTTATTTCAGCTACTTACGACCTTTGCTCAGCTTTGGCCAGCTGGTGACAGTTGAGGTTAAAGTTAAAAAATTAATTTTTACACGGCGCGGGAATTCTGATTTATGCACAATCACCGAATGAGTCTTTAAAGCTTAAAAAGGAGACAGACTAGGGGCAAGACACAGACCGCGAGGGAATCTATGTATGTACTTTGTTTTATATGTGTATATATCTATATATATACTAGATGGAGTGAAAAGTGACCTCCTTGAGAATGAAAAAAAATTTTTTTTTAATGTTTTTTTTATTTTATTCAATATAGTCCCCTATTAGTTTGATACACTTATTCCAGCGATATTCCAACTTCTTGATCCCGTCCGAAAAGTAATTTTCCGGAAGGTCTGCGTGAGCTGAATTTCTTATTGATGAGCCATCTTTTGAGGTTTGGGAAGAGATAATAGTCCGAGGGATCCAAATCCAGTTACCAATCGACGCCAAAAGTCTGCCCAAGTCCAAACACTCTTTCGCGTTCGTGTTTTTGGTCAGGAGTGAGCATTCGCCGCAACCAACGGCAAGATAACTTTTTCATATGCAGAATATTGCCCAAAATATCGCGTGTGCGCTCAGTACTAATCTTTGTAGTATCTGCTAGCTCGCGCACCTTCACTTTCCGGTCAGCCAACACCATATCATGTATTTTTTTGACATTGCCCTCTGTAACCGCATTGGAGGGCCTGCCGCTGCGGACTTGATCGCTAGTGGAGTTGCGGCCACCACGAAACTCTCGAAACCAATAATTGACGGTGTAATCTGACGGAGCATTAGCCCGATAATATTTATTCAACTTTTCTTTTGTTTCCTTCGCCGTTTTATGTTTTATGAGAGAATAAAATAATGTTTTATAAGAGAATGAAAATCGTTTTTGTCCATACTCAACATGATGCCAAACACGTCAACAACAATCAGCTGTCAAAACAAAACTAAAGACAGTACCGCACTGAAATTTGGCATGTCTGCCTAAATATGAACGTACTTCAAGGCACCATAACCTTTTTTGCAGTAGCAGCGCATTCTGGCGGTCAAGGAGGTCACTTTTCACTTCATCTACGAGTAGTATTTTGTGCACTTGCACTTTGCACTTTTTTATTAATTTTTTCTCTTTTAAATGTTTAATGCCGTGTGTAGTATATTATCTTTATATATATATATATGTATATTTTGCACTTTTCACTTGTCCTTTCTAATTTTTTTATTTTTTTAAATGTTTAATGTTTTGTCTATTAATTAATTATCCGGCTCGAAGGACCAAATGTTTGGGATGTATAGGGTTTAATTTTACTTTATTAGATAAGTGTAGGGTAAGTGTGGAGTACATCCGTGTAGGAAAAACGCGGTTTAATAAACACGTCTTTTTGGCTTTAAGTGTAACAGCAAAGAGAATCTTTATTCTTCCGGAAATAACTTCCATCTTTAATTACACCACTAAGTGTCATACAATAGAAATCAGAACTTTACGTTATGTTTACTTGTTTACGTTTTAGTTCAAGTTTTAAAATTTAAATAAATTCAGTTTTAACAAAGTCAAATGTAATAATTACATATTATATAAAATTCAAATGATATTGTAAGTAAAAGTAAACATTTTTCCGCGTGCGTCCACCTCTGTAAATCCAAACCAGCTGTTTTGGCACTTAGTGAAACGCAGGTAGATTCCTGCCTACACCTTTCAGATCACCAGATCACTCTGATCTGAAGCTGTCTGGCTAGTGCCACTATACTTTCCTCATCGCGGTCTCGCCTGTTTCAATCCGGAATTTAATTTCATGTGGTTAAAATTCCGTCTCCATAAGCAAGTTATACTGTTTTATTTACAGAAGCCCCAAACTGAACAGCAACTCGACCTTTAACGAGTTTGATGCGCTGTCTGTCTCCATTAAAATAATTGTATACAGAAATCGTTATTACGGGCGATTTCAATAAACTAGGGCGTTGTGTTGAGATCTTCCCTGCGGAGAACAACTTAACACAGCTTATAAGTGAGCCCACGTAGATATCAGACGTTGATAGTCATATCGCCAACACCCTGGACGTGTTTTTAACTTCTCTCCCTGATCAGTGCACCGTTGATGTGCTCTCCCCTCTGGACTCGTCGAACCATTGTGTCATATCAGCTAAATTCTCGTACACCCACCACACAGTTAGAGAAAAATTCCTAAAAAAAACCAATACGAGCAATACGAGAAAGCCAATTGGAATGGACTTAACATCTTCTTTAGGAACTTTAACTGGTCGTTATAATTCCTTGATAATGACGTGGATCCCTCTGCTGATATGACCACTAACACTATTCTCCTTGGAATCCCTTACCGGATTAACAGTATCAGACCAAAAGAAAAGGCATGGTATGAGTCGAGCTGTAAACAGGCTGTCAGGGTTAGAGAAAGGTTTTTTCGGTCCTATAAGACCAACCCAATAGATTAAAATCGAAAAAAGTTCAAGCAAGCCAGGAATGACTGCAACGTCTTTCTCAAGCGCGTGAAATTTATATACCAGCGAAAACTGAGGCAAAAAGTACTACAATGTCCTAAAGGTAGTAAACATTTTTAGTCATTCACCTAAAACATTAGAAAAAGCCAATCTGCTTGCTGCACACTTTGCGGCCAGTTCAACACTTCCAAATTGTGCTTTATCTCCGCCAACACTTGAGCGCATCGAATTTTAAATGGGAAGATTCCACATTCGCACTCGTGTGGCAGAAAATGAATATATCTTAACATCCACAAATCCGCTTGTCCAGATTGCATAACTCCCCGTCTTCTGAACAGGTGTTCTTCCTCGCTGGCAAAAGCACTGCGTAAGTTTTTTCATCAGTCCTACTCTTAATTACTCTTTCTGAGCACATGAAAAACAGCATTTGTCCAGCCCGTCCCTAAAGAAGGCGAATCTTCTTCTCTCTCCTCCTATAGACCCATTCCATTCACGTCCCTTCTTTCTAAGGTCATGGAAACCCTCATAAACCGTCAGCTCATAAAATATCTCAAAACTCAAAAGTTTCTCAATGACCGGCAGTACGGTTTTCGTTGCAACAGGTCGACTGGTGATTTGATGGCATGTACCACCGAAAAGGGGAACCAATTTCTACACCAATCTGGCGAAATCAAGATAATTGCACTGAATATTTCTAAGGCATTCAGGCTCTTTTGTCGAAAATACGTGCTTTTGGGATCGACGACTCTCTTTTGAAATGGATTAGAAACTACCTTTCGGAACGCTCAATTCAAGTTGCCTTGGATGGTTTCAAGTTTGATGTTCACAAAATAAATCCTGGTGTGCCTTCGTTCTGTCTCCGAAACTATTTTTAATTTTCATCAACTATCTCTTGTCTGCCACTTCTAATCCAATATATTCCTTTGCTGACGACAGTACTCTCTGTTTTCATATTCGTTCCCGGACTCGCGTCCCTGCTCTTCGGCTATAGAACGGGAATGCCAGCGTATGTTAAGCACATTAAGTTCTGATATTAGCAGCATAACTAATTGGGGAACCACTAACAGAGTAGGATTTAACGCTTCTAAAACACAATGCTCTCTGCTGTCGTTAAAGCGAAATTTAAACACCCAGCCGTTATCCATGAATGGCACTTGCATCGTTGAAGACGAAAAACCTTCCATTCTCGGTATGTGTGTCAATGAAAGCTTACGTTGGAATGACCACATATTTGATTTCTCCAAAAATGCTGCGAAATGTGTAGGTTTCCTCAAACGATGTTAGAAATATTTTACACCCTCTGATCTGGCCTCCAATATATGAGGCGTTTATACGCCCAAAATTGGAGTGCAATGCTCACATCTGGTCAGGTGTTCCTAAAACCTCTTTGCATTTGCTAGATACAATCCACGACCATGCAGTAAAACTCACAGGTGATGAGTCTTACCTTGTGGTATCTCTATTTTTACCACCAGTGCTCCACCGAAATTGCCTTCAAACTTTTAATCGTAACACCCGTCTAGCTATGAATGCTCATCAGTATACCCTCAAGCCCACTTTCGGACGTACTCTGAAATATCGTGATCCGTTCCTAAGCCGTACAACTCGCTTATGGAATGCCCTGTCTAGCTCTTTATTTCCTAGTCTTTATAACCTTCAAACATTTAAAACCAACATTCACCGGTACCTCTCTTTCTATCCCCCCTGATTTTCCTTCGCCCGCGCTGTGTCCAAGGATTTTAAGCGTACCTAAATCCCTTGAGCGCGCGCAAGTTATAAAAAAAATGTATATATATATAGATATGTCCTGAAATACTTGACTAACCAGACAACCGCCAGGAGTTCCTTCTCGATAGTTGAATAACTCGGCTTACGCTTATTGAGTGTTCCCGAAGTTTAACATATCGGATGTCTACCTTGACATAGGAGAACCCCTAGTGCGTAGTTGGATGCGTCAGTAGTCGGGACAAAAGTTCTGTTAAAATCGGCGGTTGTTACAATTGTGTTGGAAGTAAAATTTTTAGGGTGTCAAAGGCTTTAGTGCACTAAGGATCTAACATGTTAATTTTTTTTCACTTCATTAAATATGTACTTAACGTAATCATGGGATAAATTACCTTTGCGTAATCTTTTATAAATTTAGGGTAATAGCCGGTTATTCCTAAAAATTTTTTATTCCCTTGATAGTACTTTGTAAATTGATGGATGCTATTGCTTCTACTTTATTTTCATTTTGTTTAATTTACAATAGTATGCCCTAAGTAATTTGTAGGTAAGCTAGAGAAGCAACATAATGTCTGTAAAAGATTTTTTAGGTAATAATATAATTATTTTATTATTATTTTATTTATTTCATCTATCTATAATTATATACAGTTTTTTGTTTTTTTACCCGCAAAGCAAAATGCTTATCTGCAGGTGGTTGATAACATTGGATTAGTATTTTTAGGTGATAAGTTTATACTATACTTATTCTTTAATTCTCAACGGTTTCATTTTGTGCATAGAAAGGTTTTAATCTTCCCAAGAACGTTGGAGGTTTTATTGACTCCGAGCGCCCCTTTTCGCTCGTTGTTGTCGCCAAAGTGAAACCGTATTTTGGCTATAAATAACTTAATGTAATAAAATTGTGAATATAGGAATATTAGTATTTGAATACAAAATGCAATTACAATATTGAAGTTTAAGCTACGAGTATCTCGAAATAAGAATATACAATGTTAAAACAGTGGTAAGAGATTAATATGTATATATGTGTATGTATAAATAAGAAAAAATTTATGTTTATATAGGAATTAATTTATAGTGGATTAGCATATTACACAAAATATAAATCAATTAGAAATTTCTTTAACATTTTTTTTACGTTTTTTTGAATGTTCGACTTGTTTGATATGGTGAGGTATTTCATTCATAGTTTTTGGAATGACATATCTAAGTTCTCGTTCCCCATACATGTTATATACATCTGGAATTTCGAGCATCCCATGGGGTCGCCTCCTGGTGTTTTGAAAATGGCGTATAGGCTGTAGAAACCTTTGGTCGTCCATGTAATGTAGCAATGATGTCATTCTATAAATCGCGTACACATCTAAGACTTTAAAAGATAAGTTGGTCGGTTTTAAAATTTTAAGAAGGCGGTGCTGTAGATGTAATATCCTATCCATATGCGTTTTGGATGCGTTTCCCCATGCCAGTATTCCATATCTTATTCGCGATTTTGCTAGCGAGTAGTAAATCTGCTTACGTACTTCAAAACTTGAATACTTTTTTATATAAACCATCGCAAAGAGTGAGCTTTTGAGTTGTAAACGCAGCACATTTATAAGAATATCATCCAAGTAGAAGACGCATATTTTGTTAATGAATTCCTTTAAAATGTTATTCATTAGTCTCTGGAATATCGCAGGGGCATTTTTTAATTCAAACGGCATTCATAGAAATTCGGAATTATCGCTTCTTGCTGTAAAGGCTGTTTTGGGGCTATCCCTAGATTCGACCTCTATCTGGTGAAACCCTTTAACAAGATCTATAGTCGAAAAATAATTGCATTTACCCAGCTTATAGAACAGATCATCGATGTTGTACATCGGAAATCTGTCCTCGATTGTTTCTTCATTTAACTTCCGATTGTCCACTACAATTCTCCATTGTTTTAGCCGTTTTTGCCATCCTTTTTTGGGACCAGATAGGAGAATTTTATGGACTATTGCTCGGTGGTATTATTTATTGTTGTACCACTTCTTCGATTTGCCTAGATCGGGACTTCATTTTTGGTGTTAATTTGGTATCTAGTGAAATTAGTAAATGTAAAGAAATCATCGACTTTAAAAAAACCGATCTGGGAGAACACAAGAAGACCTTAGTTTAGAGACATTAGATTTTGTCAGATGCTTTGCAAAAACTTTATCTTCTATCTCATTTTCGAAAATTGTTCCTACAAAACGCCTCTAAAGACGTATCATTAGGAAATTTGTTTTCGGAGACCTCTTCTTTATTAAGGTATATTCAAATACTTGCATTAACTGATGATTGATTTCAACGATAATTTTGTAGACCTCATTAGGCGTTCCAGGATTTCGGCTTAACAGAATTGGCCTTGTGTATTCAATGGACCTATTTGAACGGACCTATGTAGTACCGGACGCAGCACTTCTTATCACTTACTTAAATCAATAAGTCCGGATTAAAACACAGATTTTTTGATAAAAAAATAATTTTATTTTTCAACGTAGTCTCCCTTGAGCTCTATACACTTTGTCCAACGCTTCTCCAATTTTTTTATCCCTTCCAAAAAAAATGATTTGTCGAGGTCCTCAAAATAGGCCTTTGTTTGCGAGATGACTTCATCATTGGAGTCAAATCTTTTTCCACCAAGCCATTTCTTCAGGTTTGGGAACAAGAAGTAGTCGCTCGGAGCCAAATCTGGAGAATAGGGTGGATGAGGGAGCAATTCATAGCCCAATTCATGGATTTTTGCCATGGCAACTGCACATGTGTGCACCCTTGCATTGTCTTGGTGGAAAAGAACTTTTTTCTTGGCCAAATGAGGTCGTTTTTTTTTCAAATCGTCATTGAATCGGTCCAATAAGTTGGCATAATATTCCCCATTGATTGTTCTTCCCTTTTGAAGGTAGTCAATGTGGATTATCCCGCGTGCATCCCAAAAAACAGTCGCCATAACTTTATTGGCTGACAAACCCACCTTGGCCTTCTTTGGCGCCGATTCACCCTTAGAAACCCACTGTTTTGACTGTTGTTTGTTCTCTGGTGTGTTGTGATGGATCCATGTTTCGTCCACGGTTACAAAACGGCGCAAAAACTCCTCCATATTGCGATTAAACAACGCCAAACCTTCCTGTGAAGTTGTTACACGATTGCGTTTGTAGTCGACTGTGAGCAAACGCGGCACCCATCTTGCGGAAAGCTTTCTCATGCCCAAGTGATCATTTAAAATTGAAACCACTGAGCCATGCGAGATCCCTACGGCTTCCACAATCTCTCGCACTTTCAATCTTCGGTCGGCCAACACCATATCGTGAATTTTTTCGATTGTTTCGGGTGTAGAGACCTCAACTGGGCGTCCAGGAGGTTCGGCATCTTCAGTGCTTGTACGGCTACAACGAAATTCAGTAAACCAATTTTTTACCATTGAAATTGATGGTGCAGAGTCCCCATAGTATTTATCAAGCTTAGCCTTGGTCTCGGTAATGGTTTTTTTTCGCAAGAAATAATGCTTAATAAGCACACGAAATTCACTTTTTTCCATTTTCTCCTCAAATTAGTGAGTAGTCTGATAAAAATAGCTGTCAAACACAAACTAACTGACGCAGCAAGTTTAAATTTTGACAGGAGACAACTGACAAATGCCTGTTGACAGGAGCAGTGTTGCTGTTTCAGTAAAGAGGTCAGAAATTCAAAAATGCACCTAATTATTGACCCGCCCTCGTATGTAAGCCGGCCATGGCTAAAAACAGAATTAGGCTGGTCCACTTTGCTTCACAGGAAGCTACATATTACTTGAGGAATTCGACGACGAACCCTCCCCTCCTTCAACCAGCCACCAAAATTGTTGGTGCTGCCGAGCAACATCCCTCCTGTCGCGACTCCCTACCGACCTACTGAACCGGAGACGCTCCGCACCGCCATGTGCGACGTCTCTGTCGTAGTTGAGTCGCCTGTCCGCAGCTGTTCGAGCAACGTGGAAGATTAGCGGCACCGTCAATCTGTCCTGGATCATACCTTTACTATCTAGATAGAGGAACGCTTCTGGAGGAATAAAGCCGTCAAAGCGAACTCTCTCGTGATACATATAATTGGGGTAGTAAGCCCCGGAGATCAGGTTGTTCGGTGAGGTCATTGCTCTTGCAATGTGCCTTCGAGTCAACTTAATGACGAAATTGTCCACTCTTATCAGGTTCGCCCTATTGTTTAAGACCTCATTAGGATAGAATTTTATGTACTCAGACTCTGGTGTTCTGTATAAGCGAAGACAAGTCCTAAGACAGCCCTCTCAAACACCCGAATCTTTTCCAATAAACTTGCTCTAACATTGAACCACAGGACATCCAAATACAAGAATGGGCATGATAAGGGCCATGTAGCAGATTACCTTCACCCTCGCATCGAGTTGACTGTTATAAAACAGTCTCTTAATACAACTATCTCGAAAATAAAACCATGGGAGGTAATAGTGTTTAAATATGAATTAACTATTAGTCAATTGGCTATCAAATGAGCCCAGCTTGGTTGTTCTAGGTTTAATATGTACATTCTAGCGTAGATAATAAACTTACCCAGATGTCGCATCCCCATACAAAAAAATGTTGGTATTTTTTGCGATTAGCAAACAACAATGGACAAACAAAAAGCTTTTCTGCTTCGCTAAGAAAAAAAACGAAAAATAAATTTTTTGTGCGAAAAGCTTTTTCTTTTGCTACTCTTTGTACCGTCTGCGACTGCGAGACACAATTTCATTTATACATACATGTGTATGCACATATATTCATATGTAGGTACGTATTTTCGCTTTTCATTTTGCTATATTGACCGAAGTTTCGATCTGTTTATATCTGTGGTGTGTTAAAAAAATATTTAAATTGTATTTTTTCGAAGTGAAAAGCGATATTTTACTGAGTGTACAGTAATTTTGAAGAATTAATCTAGGAAAGGTGAAATATATTATTTAAGTTTATTTCAGGTTGTACCTTGTACTAGTCAAAATGGCGTGTTTATCCGTCTCAATCACGGTGTCACTGTCTGTCTCGCTCACACTTAGTACTCATTTTAAAAAGAATTAACTATGAATCGGGTTTCTTTAACAAAATATTTCTTTGTCCTTTATTAAGCGTTAGTCTAGTAAGTGTGATACCATTTTGGAATCCCGACCAAATACGCCATCTTTTAAAGTTACTTACCAAAATGGCATAGTACATTTTTTTGTCAGTACAGTCAGTTCAAGTTGGGTGCTTAATGATTTTCAGATACATGGATGGACAAAAAAGCAATATTTTAGTTAAAATTGAAACTTAAATTTTGAACCGTAATTTACAGAAGAGTTTCTCAGGGTTACGTGGCAAAAGCAAAGATTTGCGGTCACAGTACTTGAAAGATCGTCACAACCTGACACCGGTTTTGAATGCCAATAATTTTAAAAGTATGTGATTTAGATTTTTTTTTATAATTTTATGATAATCGACACCACTTGACCTATCACCCGTTTCCGGCTTGACGTTGATTTTTGGGAAACCCTGTATATGTTAACAAGTTCAATCAGGACCCACTAAAAGAAAACCTATTTGGAAAAATAAGACCAAGAAATTTTAATAAAAATAATCCAAGCGCGTCTGAATTTGGCTCATTATTGGCCAAAATTATGGCTCTAAAAATTTTTGTTTAAGTCAACATTTTCTAATTGTGAAGAAGATTCTAAATATTTACAGTTAGATTGGAATGCTATGTTGGATACTCAAAATAAAACAAAAATTGTCCTAACACAGGAGCAAGAGAAAAATGAAAACATATTCGACCTAGCCAAATATTGTGAATCCGAACTTCTAGCGATAGAATTACCAGATTAAGACACAATTTCAATAAAAACGACAGAAATGAATGACATAAACACAAGGTATTTTGCAGGTTACTGTTTTTTGTAAAACACTTAAAAAAATGAATGCAGTTTGTAAGAACTGTGTCAAAGAAATGACAAAGGACAAAAACAATTTCGATCTCACGGAAATATTGATCAAATTGAAAGAATATGAACACTCGAATGAAAATCCAATACTTGTCTAGGCATCAGACAAGTACTTCAAAATATGTCAACTTCATATACAAGTATTTACCACTTGCTTTCAGAAATGTCAATTTGCATCTAATCCTAGAGAAAATATAGTTTATCAATGTATCTCAAAAACAAATTTGCATTATCCAGATTGGTTTGAAAAGACAAATAAATGTTATTCGCACAAAATTGATACAGTCAATTGTAAGTGGTTTATTGATAAGAGCATAAACAAGAAAAGGAATCTCTGTACTCTGTACCATCATTTACCACAGTGATATTTTGGGCAGCTGAATTTAAACGCAGCCGTAAGAGTTTGGGAAATGATGAACGTTTAGGACGTCCAAAAACTGCAACCACTGACGATAACATTGCTAAAGTTCACCAAATGGTGTTAGACGACCGCCGAATTAAAGTGAGAGAGATAGTAGAGGTTATGAAAATGTCCAAAGAACGTGTTTGTTACATATTAAATCAAGATTTAGGCATGAGAAAGCTGTCCGCGCGTTGGGTGCCACGTTTGCTTACGTTAGACCAAAAACGTGTTCGAATGAACAATTCCAACGCTCTGTTGGCGCAGTTTAGGCGCAATAAATCCGAGTTTTGACGCCGATTAATTACTGTAGATGTAACTTGGATACACCATTATACGTCCGAAACAAAAATTCAGTGAAAACAGTGGACTGCAAAGGGCGAGCCGGCTCCAAAAAAAGCAAAAACTGTTTTTTCGGCTGGGAAAGTGATGGCTACTGTTTTTTTTTTTGGACAGTAATGGAGTTATCTTAATCGATTATGTTCAAAAAGGAAAAACCATTACAGGAGCATACTACGCATCATTACTTGCCAAGCTGAAGGCAGAAATTGCGGAAAAACGGCCACTTTAGCAGAAAAAGAAAATCCTGTTTCAACAAAACAACGCGCCGTCTCACACCTCAGCGGTTGCCATGGCGAAAGTCCATGAATTACGGTTTGAACTGCTTGACCATCCGCCTTATTCACCAGATCTAGCCCCAAGCGACTTCTTTTTGTTCCCTCATCTAAAAACTGCCCTCGGAGGACGGAGATCTTCGTCAAATGAGGAGGCAATCACATTCGTGAACAATTATTTTGCAGAGAAAAACGCCAAGTACTATTTGGACGGGTTAGAGATATGAGAGCACCGCTGGGAGAAGTGTTACAAGGAGACTACTATGTAGAAAAATAAAAAAAAAAATGAGAAAAAATGTCTCGTATCATTGTTCGGTTTTCAGACAACCCTCCTAAATGCCTTTAACTAAAGTGGGCTAAGAGCAGAGTTGATTTTGTTTCCTATTGTTTAACGTGCATGAACAAAAAAATAATAAAAAAGTGGCTATGGCTACCTATCAGACCTCTTCTTTTATGTAAAATGTAAGGACCAAACATCAAACATACTCTAAATGAGAGTAGGAGTACCACAAGGATTTGTAAAAGACAGATGTATTCAAACAATTATGAAACAAATAATTATTTGTCTCAGCCTCAATCTTAAACTACGTACATACCTACACACATGAATAAAATAAAGTAAAATAAAGTTAGCCTACAATACCTATAGTACCTACTATTTCAATTGTTTGTACCGTACCTACAAATTCTTAACATCATCGCAGTTCGCATTAAAATTATTCCTGATCTTAACCTACCCTAATTTAATGTACATATGTAGGTATATTTCTGCTCTGTCTGTTCTTCACCGTGCCAAAGTCGCAGGCCAGGACAAAAAATACGAGAATACAAAACAAAATAAAACAAAAAATATATTTCGCTGTGGGTATGTCACAAACTCTACGCTGGTGGCACCTGGTGATGAAAGCTTTTCGCACAACAAAAGAAAGGGCTTTTGCACAGAAAATGTATTTTCCGGTTTTTTGCTTTGCGAAGCAGAAAAGCTTTTTGTATGACCATCGTTGTTTGTTCACCGCAAAAAAAATCAAAAGTTTTTTTGTATGGGAATGCGACATCTGGGTAAGTTTATTATCTGTGCTTCTAGTGTATAATTGTTGGTATGTACAAACTTCTCTGAAGGAAATTTAATAAACACCCTGTAATGCAGTGGGTGTTGGAGATATACCCCTCGGCCTCCCATACGATTTTCTTTCATAACATGAACCAATGAATCATATCCCAAAATATCTGAATCTCAAACCGGACAACTCTGTATAATGTGTTCAAAAGAAACATACCCTAAAAGAACAATGAACAGATCCAAATTAAAGTTTATTAATTTTGTATACCTTCTGGCAACTATTCTCGGAATGATCTGGGCCCAAGTTCTGTGAGTAATAGACGTGTTTCGGCTTCCAAAGTGATAAAAATAAATAAAATATTTTTCTTCAAAAGTATAATAAGAACAATTTGGGTAAGTGCGTCGATAGCCCGGAGGTAATGGCGTAAGCCCACAAAGCAATGGGCGTAGGATGGATCCTCGAAAATGCATTGGACTTTTTATTTTTAAAAATTAAACTGAATCTAAAATTAGAACAAACATACACAGCGTTAGGTAGAATGGCTATTTTGCTGACAATATTGCTTTGCTCAGACTGGAGATTCTTCTCCAAATAAAAAAACGGTATTTATGTCTTCAATGGTACTTTATTAGGATCGATAAAAAAAAGTTAATCAATCGATCTGGCAAAACCGAAATCTAATAAAACGAGAAAAGATGTAAAAAAAAATGTGCAGATTAGCTGGGTGTGTTGTCTTTCCACAAACGGTTAGTATAACCGTGGTGAGGCGGGACACCAAACACAACAATGCACGTAGTAGGCCCAAATGTGATACTTTCCGCTGTTGGACGCTCGTAGGACTTCGCAACTTTTGTGAAATACCAAACACCGCAACACTTTAAAGCTTTTATTGCCGCTTTTCGAACAGCAGAGCTTTTGATTAGAATGGTTTAGAACCAAACTTTTCAGTGATGCCAAGTCGTTACAAGTTAATTCAGAATTTTTGTTTGCTTACAATTAAATAGTTTATAATATATAATTGTTTGGAAGATGTACACATTTTGTTGCTAATAAAGATATAGTTGTTACGCTTTGAACATTATTGATTCGTAAAGTTAAGTAAACGAGTTGAGTAAAATTACTGCTTACTTTCCGCTAATTAAAATAAAACACCGCTTGTCCACTTTTTTCAAACGTAACAAAAAATTTTGTTTATTTTTCGACAATTTATAATGTTTTGTTTGATACATTGAATGTTGCAAGTAATACTCCGAACATAACAATCTATTTGATATTAATTCACAATAATATGAAGTATTTGTTTATTAATATATATTTTACAATTAAATTTGATTTTAAATATATTTTATATTATAGTCGTCTTCAACAACTGCTTTATTTACAGAGGCCTCAAACTGGGCGGCAGTTCGACCTCTAACGATTTCGATGCGCTGTCTCATGCGAATTGTATCCCTATATCCACTCTTTAGGGATTTTAACTGGTCGGTATGTTTCCTCAATAACGACGTGGATATGATTACAGACACGATTCTCTTTGGAATTGTGGTGCGGTACGACTCGATCTGTAAAGAGGCGGTCAGTGCTAGAGAAATATTTTTGCGGTAATACAAATCCAATCCAACAGAGGAAAAAAGAAAAAAATTCAAACGAGTCAGGAAGGGTTGCAGGGTCTTTCTTAAGCGTGTAGAATTACAATATGACCAAAAACTGAAGCAAAAAATATTACAATGTCCCAGGTAGTAAAATCTGTTCATCGTTCTTCAAAAATATTAGAAATTCTGCCTTATCCTCCATCCCAACGCTCATTTACAAAGACATTCCAGCTGTCAGGTCTTTGGACAAGACCAACCTCCTTGATGCACACTTTGCGGCCAACTCAACACTTCCACATTGTTCTGTCTCCGCCTACACTTGAGTGCGTCGAATCTTCAATGGGACGAATCCACTTTCGCACTCGTGTGCGTGCAATAGTACTTAAAAATCTTAAGATTCACAAATCCGCTGGTTCAGAAGGTACATCTCCCTACTCTTGAAGACGTGTTCTTCCACGCTGGCAAAACTACTGCGTAAGCCTTTTCATCAATCCTACTCTTTAAGACTTTTTCCGAGCAGATAGAAATCAGCATTTGTCCAGCCCGTCCCTCAAAAAGGCGAGTCCCCTATCGTCAATCTGGCGATAGCAACATAGTTGTACTTGAAATTTTTAAGGCATTTGACAGAATTTGGCATCAGGCTCTTTTGTCGAAAATACGTGCATTTGGTATCAACGACGGTCTTCTTCAATGGATTACAAATTACCTTTCGGATGCAAGTGGTTTTGGATGGTTTCAAGTCTGGTATTCACAAAATTAATAGTGGTGTGCCCCAGGGCTCCGCTCTGTCTCCGACACTTTTTGTAATTTCCATCAATGATCTCTTATTTGCTACGACAGTACTCTCTGTTTTTCATATTCGTTGCCGAATTCACGTCCCTGCTCCTCGGCTGTAAAACGGAAACGGCAGCGTATGCTAAGTTCATAAAACTCCGATATTAACAGCATAACCAATTGGGAAACTCTCAACAGGGTAGAATCTAATGTTTACAAACAGCATTTCTGCTGTCGTTAAAGCGAAATTTAAACCCCCAGACATTGTCCATGTACTCTTGCACTTGCATCTTCGAAACCGAAAAACTTTCCAATCTCGGTGTGTGTGTCAACAACAACTTGGAATGACGTTGGAATGACCACATATTCGATGTCGTCAAAAATGCTGCGAAATGTCTAGGTTTCTTCAAGCAATGTAAGAAATATATCACCCCTTCTGATCAGGTTTCAATATATAAGGCATTTATCCGCCTAAAGATTGAAGTAGCCCACATCTGTTCAGGTGCGCCTAAAATATCTGTGCACCTGCAAGATAGGATTAGCCGTGGTGATACGTGATATTAGATATACATATATCAGACAATGGACACCCTCAAACACCGACGTAATGTCTCGTGCCTCCTTCTATTCTATCGCTATTTCCACCACCTGTGCTCCATAGAAATCGCCAGTAGCATTCCGCCCGTCGTTGTTTCGCTATAAATGCTAATCACTGCTTTCGGACGTACTCTAAAATATTGTGATTCATTCCTAAGCCGCATAACTCGCTTATGGAAAGCTGAGCTCTCTATTTCCTAGCCGTTACAACTTGAAAACATTTAAGATCAATTGTAAAACTTTAAACATGAAAAATTATTGATTGACACTTTCGGTAATTTTGTTATGCTTTTATCAATAAATAGTTCAATATTAAATAAATAATTGATACAGCTGTCAAACAAAACCTAGTCGGTTTTCGATGCGATAACAATGCGAAAAGGCTATAAGGCTTTGTTAAAACTTCTGTATCTCGAAGATTACGCATTTCTGTCCACCACACCCCATTGGTTAAATTTAAAAATTCCCTCAAATCCTAAGTGCTGCATAGAATTCAGACGAAATGTTTAACGTTAATTTCAATATACATACATTACTTTAAAGAATGCTGCCTGCTTAGCTTTCTAGATCGTGAAAATAAATTTAAAAGTTATCTACCAGCAAACGTGATACTATTGTATATTTAATGTAAAATTCTGGCATTTTAACTGTGGGAATACTTTATTGGCTTTGAAACATAAGACGCATTTTATATCATATTTTTCTGCTAGATATTTATAGTGATTAGGAATCAGTGTTTTTGTTTTTGGTCCTTAAAGAAACATTTTTAAACTTCGAGTAAGATCCGATTTCTTTTGTAATATACTCTTATCCTAGTTTATTAAGTAAAACATTCAATTTCTTAGTTCGGGTAGGATATATTTTACAAAATAATAATTTTAAATGTTATTTAAAAAACAACATAAAATAGAACTGTCTGTCAACAATTTTTGGGCACAATTAATATCTCGTCACCAGACCTTATATTGTAACTATATAACTGCTTATTGGGAAATTTCATCTCCTCAGGTCCCTGTAGGTTCTTTAAGTCCTGGTCTGAATAAAAAAGCCTCATGTTTTTAGCAGGAAGACTAATTAATTTCTCCAAACGAGATTTAAGATCCGAAACAGTTCTGCAAAAATCGGACGTCAGTTATGAAAATATATCAATATATTTTTTACCTATAAACATCTACAAAACGTTCTTCTGTGAAAGTACCATGTACGAAATTTACCTTAACCCTCTTTTCAGGCTTTAGATCAATATTTATAAGTGGATCTAACTTTCCATGTTTTGATATTAGTTCATTATATCGCAGTGGCCTTTCATTTTCTGGACGCACCATATAATAACGAATAAAAGCACGTTCAGCATCTTCCCTCTCATCCATTGTAATAATGCCCCCGCCATTAAGAGTTCGCAGAAAAGGTAAACGAGCAATCAGCAGTTGACGTCGTTCGTGATCTGTAGACTCACATTTATCCCACAATGGCAAATTCTAAGAAAAAATAATGTTTTACTCTTATGAGAACCAAGGTTTTTTGACTTCTACTTGCACACGAAGGTTCTTTAAGCTGGGAAATTTTGAAAGTCTGTCGATATCATCCCAGGTGTTGATATTAGCACTACTCAAATTCAAAAATGTCAAATTCCTGTAATAAAAAAAATAAAATTCACATTTGTATCTATTATATACAATATAAATAAAGGTATGATTGCGTAATGGTTTTAATAATAATATTAACCACGAAAAAAGAAATTCAAAGAAATTAACCACGAAAAAAGAAATTCAAAGAAAGGAACACATTAGCCACAAAATTTATAACCCAATTCTAAATATTCATTTATTACAGGGAGGGCCGGGTGGGGACACAGATATTTAGATATTTTGGGATCTGGTTGATGTTATGAAAAAAAAATCGTATTGGAGGGAGGGTGGGGGAGGGGGGGGGGGAGGGGGTCTATCTTAAGCACTCACTTACAACTTACAGGTGTTGAAAAAAGATACTCCAGAGAAATGGGTACCAACAATTATTTAGTTATAACTTCTAGTAATAGTGTATTAAACTTAGAGCAACCAAGCTGGGCTCGTTTGATAGCGAATAGATTAATGGTTTTTTTTTTTTTTTTTAACTTAACACTCAAGTGGGTATGAATACATTTATTATGCCTCAGCATGTGTTAAGTTTTTTTGAAAAATGGGATAGAGAGAGAAAGAACGATTTTTGGCTCAGTGGTTATTTCGCTCCATGGGTGGAATTAGTGGAAGTTGTCTTGATGTTGATTTCTAGCCAACTGCTCATCTTACTTGATTTTCGTTAACTAAAAAATTGAATATGGTATGTCTTGTCTTTCGGGCGAGGCGAACTTTCCGATTTGGAAGCCGGTCCACTACCACTTGAGACTCTGCCACTCACATATTTATACACTATTACCATCCATGCTTTCTTTTTCGACATATTGGTGTTCAAACCCAATTTTTTTTTTTTTTTATTAATTTTTTGGGAAAATTGCATTTATCTCGGAAAAGTGTGCTTGTATTTCCTTTTTATTACAATATTTTGGTGCGCCATAATGTTACCTACAAGCCCACCATGCAAAGTTTTTACCTTACAGTTTTCCAGCTATTAGGTTAAATAAATTAATCAATCCCGAATATGAACATTTTTTATTATTATTATTAAGAAACACACTCTAAAATAAGTTGACTTTCGTTTTCCGTTATCAGTTGTTTATTTCTTTTTAATAGTGTTTTAAGTGTTTTAGTGTTTAAGTGTTTTTTTAAATAGCAGTGTATTGAAGTGAAGAATATGCAGACATCCATTTTGTCTATGGATTTTGTAATGTAACGTAGGTTTTCTAAATGACGTCCCCTAATCAAAGGGTCTTAACAGTAATCGCAGAACATTGCGAAGAACTGGAACAACTACTTACAATCGAGCGGAACCACATGCGGTAGAGGAATGAATCCTGAATATAGTAGATACAGAGCAGATCAATTAGCACACGTTCTATCTTTACGCCCACCGACGGCACGGCACGGCATTTCGATGACAATACATTTACCCAAAATATTCTATGGACAGATAAGTCACAATTCACTAGAAGTGGCATTACCAACTTCCATAACCTACGTACATGAGTGAATGAAAATCCGCATACAACAAGAACATTGTTTCAACATCGATTCAGCGTAAACGTGTGGGCAAGTGTAATTTTTATAAGTTAATTGAGCCTTTCATACTTCCACACACACTAAACACTGAAACTTATTTGCAATGTTTGCAAAACGAATTGCCAGAATTGCTAGAACATGTTTCACCTGCACAAAGAAGAACTGATTTTTACTAACATGATTTTGCTGCAAATCACTATGGCAGAATAGTTATGAGTAAGGACTACGTGGATGAAAAATTCCCAAATCGATGGTCTGGAAAGAATGCTCCAATACATTGGCCTGCAAGATCACCAGATTTGACAGTTTTGAATTTTTACGTATGGGGAACAATGAAGAAACGGGTATATTCATCTAAAATAAAATTGGCTGAATTGCAAGAACGGATAACAGCAGCGGGAAAACATATCAAAGAGACTTTACCAACTACGAGTATTAATATTGTATAACAATACCCATTCAAAAAACAGCATTAGCTTGCGTTCAGTCTGATGGAAAACACTTGGAGCAACTGTTGTAGATTTAAGATTATGTAAATTACGAATAGCAATAAAATTATTTATTTATTCATTGGCTTTTCTTATGGCTCGAAAAGTGCTCTAGACTTGGTCTCTGACATAAACTGGGATCTTGATTTATTAAGGCATTGGTTTTCTGCTCATAATTTAGTTTTGAGCTCCAAGACTAAATTAATGTATTTCAGTCTCTCCTCGAATTACAGTTGCGAAACTAATATTTACTTTCACTCACAGGAGTGTAGAAGATACTGTCCGCAATCATGCTCGTGTTCGTCTGATTCCTCCGGTTACTCGTATAATAGTAATATAAAATGTAGTAAAAATTGTTTCCTTATAGAGAATGTTGTTGAGTTCAAATATCTAGGATGAGCTTTGTTAACCATATAAATATATTAAAAAATTACTTCCGATACATCCTTCGTCATTTTTATTATATGCGTAACGTTTGTTCAATCAGTCTTTTAAAAACTATATACTATGGCATCTTCCAATCTAGACTTCAATATGGACTTGCCTGTTGGGGCGGTGTGTATCTGCTCGTAAGTAATTTTCAATCATTGATGATATTACAAAAATGTGTTATAAGAATAATTTGTCGTAAACCTGCTAGACATTCTAGTTTTCCGTTATTCTGTTACCTGAAAATCCTTCCTATTCGTCATTTGTTCTGTTTTAAGGTGTTGAAAATGTTCTATATGAAGTCCGGTAACCGTAATTTTCGTTTAATTTCTAGTCACAGTCTCCGTAGAAACCTGTCTTGCACTCATTCCATTCCTTATTTTCGAACCTCTGCATTTCGTAATTTTTACACTGTTTTATCTACTCGTGTGTTTAATAAACTTCCTGCTTCCACTAGAACAATATCATTTACGTCTACCTTTCTAAAGAGAGTAAAATGCTGGCTTTTTACATTTGATCTTAATCAAATTGAATCTCTTGTTTTAACGTTTTGGTTTAAATATATTTTTTGTTCCACCAGTTTTTACTTTTTGATTGTAGGCTTTTAAATTTTGAACTAATATTATTTTTATAAAAAAGGGTCACCCCACCCATAAATATTTATCACTCCTATTTTATTAATGTAATGGATATCATTCAATTCTATTTTATTTAAAATACTGAATGTTAATCTATTTCTTATTATTTAAAAGTTGAATTTGAATTTGTAAAAAATTATATGAAAAACAATATTAATTATAAGAAATAAGAAATAAATAAAATAAATAATTTACGAAGCGCATTCGTTTTCGAGTATTTTTTTTAGTAATAATAAAAAATAGTTATTGTATATTGGGGATTAATATATTTAACCACATAGCTGGAAAACTGTAAGCCCCAGGTAAAAACTTTGCAAGGTGAATTTGTAGGTAACATACAATACATTATAGCGCATTAAAATAATAAAAAAGAAAAAAAATTCCGAGAAATGCGATTTTCTCAAAAATTTACAAAACAAAGTTAAATAAAATTGCGTTTGAATACAACTATCTCGAAAATAAAACCATGGGAGGTAATAGTGTTTAAATATGAATTAACTATTAGTCAATTGGCTATCAAATGAGCCCAGCTTGGTTGTTCTAGGTTTAATATGTACATTCTAGCGTAGATAATAAACTTACCCAGATGCATCCCCATTCAAAAAAATGTTGATATTTTTTGCGATTAGCAAACAACGATGGGCAAACAAAAAGCTTTTCAGCTTCGCTAAGAAAAACAACGGAAAATAAATTTTTTGTGCGAAAAGCTTTTTCTTTTGCTACTCTTTGTACCGTCTGCGACTGCGAGACACAATTTCATTTATACATACATGTGTATGCACATATATTCATATGTAGGTACGTATTTTCGCTTTTCATTTTGCTATATTGACCGAAGTTTCGATCTGTTTAGATCTGTGGTGTGTTAAAAAAATATTTAAATTGTATTTTTTCGAAGTGAAAAGCGATATTTTACTGAGTGTACAGTAATTTTGAAGAATTAATCTAGGAAAGGTGAAATATATTATTTAAGTTTATTTCAGGTTATACCTTGTACTAGTCAAAATGGCGTGTTTATCCGTCTCAATCACGGTGTCACTGTCTGTCTCGCTCACACTTAGTACTCATTTTAAAAAGAATTAACTATGAATCGGGTTTCTTTAACAAAATATTTCTTTGTCCTTTATTAGTCTAGTAGTCTAGTAAGTGTGATACCATTTTGGAATCCCGACCAAATACGCCATCTTTTAAAGTTACTTACCAAAATGGCATAGTACATTTTTTTGTCAGTACAGTCAGTTCAAGTTGGGTGCTTAATGATTTTCAGATACATGGATGGACAAAAAAGCAATATTTTAGTTAAAATTGAAACTTAAATTTTGAACCGTAATTTACAGAAGAGGTACGTGGCAAATGCAAAGATTTGCGGTCACAGTACTTGAAAGATCGTCACAACCTGACACCGGTTTTGAATGCCAATAATTTTTAAAATATTGTGATTTAGATTTTTTTTTATAATTTTATGATAATCGACACCACTTGACCTATCACCCGTTTCCGGCTTGACGTTGATTTTTGGGAAACCCTGTATATGTTAACAAGTTCAATCAGGACCCACTAGAAGAAAACCTATTTGGAAAAATAAGACCAAGAAATTTTAATAAAAATAATCCAAACGCGTCTGAATTTGGCTCATTACTGGCCAAAATTATGGCTCTAAAAATTTTTGTTTAAGTCAACATTTTCTAATTGTGAAGAAGATTCTAAATATTTACAGTTAGATTGGAATGCTATGTTGGATACTCAAAATAAAACAAAAATTGTCCTAACACAGGAGCAAGAGAAAAATGAAAACATATTCGACCTAGCCAAATATTGTGAATCCGAACTTCTAGCGATAGAATTACCAGATTAAGACACAATTTCAATAAAAACGACAGAAATGAATGACATAAACACAAGGTATTTTGCAGGTTACTGTTTTTTGTAAAACACTTAAAAAAATGAATGCAGTTTGTAAGAACTGTGTCAAAGAAATGACAAAGGACAAAAACAATTCGATCTCACGGAAAGATTGATCAAATTGAAAGAATATGAACACTCGAATGAAAATCCAATACTTGTCTAGGCATCAGACAAGTACTTCAAAATATGTCAACTTCATATACAAGTATTTACCACTTGCTTTCAGAAATGTCAATTTGCATCTAATCTTAGAGAAAATATAGTTTATCAATGTATCTCAAAAACAAATTTGCATTATCCAGATTGGTTTGAAAAGACAAATAAATGTTATTCGCACAAAATTGATACAGTCAATTTCCTTCTGGCAGTTCTGCTTTGGAAAAATTGTAAGTGGTTTATTGACAAGAGCATAAACAAGAAAAGGAATCTCTGTACTCTGTACCATCATTTACCACAGTGATATTTTGGGCAGCTGAATTTAAACGCAGCCGTAAGAGTTTGGAAAATGACGAACGTTTAGGACGTCCAAAAACTGCAACCACTGACGATAACATTGCTAAAGTTCACCAAATTGTGTTAGACGACCGCCGAATTAAAGTGAGAGAGATAGTAGAGGTTATGAAAATGTCCAAAGAACGTGTTTGTTACATATTAAATCAAGATTTAGGCATGAGAAAGCTGTCCGCGCGTTGGGTGCCACGTTTGCTTACGTTAGACCAAAAACGTGTTCGAATGAACAATTCCAACGCTCTGTTGGCGCAGTTTAGGCGCAATAAATCCGAGTTTTGACGCCGATTAATTACTGTAGATGTAACTTGGATACACCATTATACGCCCGAAACAAAAATTCAGTGAAAACAATGGACTGCAAAGGGCGAGCCGGCTCCAAAAAAAGCAAAAACCGTTTTTTCGGCTGGGAAAGTGATGGCTACTGTTTTTTTTTTTGGACAGTAATGGAGTTATCTTAATCGATTATGTTCAAAAAGGAAAAACCATTACAGGAGCATACTACGCATCATTACTTGCCAAGCTGAAGGCAGAAATTGCGGAAAAACGGCCACTTTAGCAGAAAAAGAAAATCCTGTTTCAACAAAACAACGCGCCGTCTCACACCTTAGCGGTTGCCATGGCGAAAGTCCATGAATTACGGTTTGAACTGCTTGACCATCCGCCTTATTCACCAGATCTAGCCCCAAGCGACTTCTTTTTGTTCCCTCATCTAAAAACTGCCCTCGGAGGACAGAGATCTTCGTCAAATGAGGAGGCAATCACATTCGTGAACAATTATTTTGCAGAGAAAAACGCCAAGTACTATTTGGACGGGTTAGAGATATGAGAGCACCGCTGGGAGAAGTGTTACAAGAAGACTACTATGTAGAAAAATAAAAAAAAAATGAGAAAAAATGTCTCGTATCATTGTTCGGTTTTCAGACAACCCTCGTAAATGCCTTTAACTAAAGTGGGCTAAGAGCAGAGTTGATTTTGTTTCCTATTGTTTAACGTGCATGAACAAAAAACAATAAAAAAGTGGCTATGGCTACCTATCAGACCTCTTCTTTTATGTAAAATGTCAGGACCAAACATCAAACATACTCTAAATGAGAGTAGGAGTACCACAAGGATTTGTAAAAGACAGATGTATTCAAACAATTATGAAACAAATAATTATTTGTCTCAGCCTCAATCTTAAACTACGTACATACCTACACACAGGAATAAAATAAAGTAAAATAAAGTTAGCCTACAATACCTATAGTACCTACTATTTCAATTGTTTGTACCGTACCTACAAATTCTTAACATCATCGCAGTTCGCATTAAAATTATTCCTGATCTTAACCTACCCTAATTTAATGTACATATGTAGGTATACATACATATTATGTAGGTATATTTCTGCTCTGTCTGTTCTTCACCGTGCCAAAGTCGCAGGCCAGGACAAAAAATACGAGAATACAAAACAAAACAAAACAAAAAATATATTTCGCTGTGGGTATGTCACAAACTCTACGCTGGTGGCACCTGGTGATGAAAGCTTTTCGCAAAACAAAAGAAAGGGCTTTTGCACAGAAAATGTATTTTCCGGTTTTTTGCTTTGCGAAGCAGAAAAGCTTTTTGTATAACCATCGTTGTTTGTTCACCGCAAAAAAAATCAAAAGTTTTTTTGTATGGGAATGCGACATCTGGGTAAGTTTATTATCTGTGCTTCTAGTGTATAATTGCTGGTATGTACAAACTTCTCTGAAGGAAATTTAATAAACACCCTGTAATGCAGTGGGTGTTGGAGATATACCCCTCGGCCTCCCATACGATTTTCTTTCATAACATGAACCAATGAATCATATCCCAAAATATCTGAATCTCAACCGGACAACTCTGTATAATGTGTTCAAAAGAAACATACCCTAAAAAAACAATGAAAAGATCCAAATTAAAGTTTATTAATTTTGTATACCTTCTGGCAACTATTCTCGGAATGATCTGGCCCCAAGTTCTGTGAGTAATAGACGTGTTTCGGCTTCCAAAGTGATAAAAATAAATAAAATATTTTTCTTCAAAAGTATAATAAGAATAATTTGGGTAAGTGAAAGTGAAAAACCCTACAACAGCCAAATCTACATGTCAGTGTTATGCAGATTTTTCTGACTGAGTTCCAATTACACAAATGAAAACTTGCTGTGGCTAGGATTCGAACCTTGACCTTCCGAGTAAGAAGCGATGGCCAGTTTAGTTAGTTTAGTTTAAATGCATTTTTATTATACTTCATTAATTAATTCTTACAGGCTATACAAAAAATGCTTAAAAATTAGCTTAAATAACTTAAAAATAATCTAATTATAACTTACTGGCCCCATGCGGGCACTCTAGGTTAAATATAATACTTAATCTATGTCTTTCGACGTTACTTACAGTCTATTTTGGTTTTTACATTTATTAAAACTAAAAACTAAGAAAATTTATTTTAATTAGAAAAACTTAGTTTCTGGGCTTTTTTTTTTAATTAACCTTACATACTACCTAAAAAATAAATCTTAATCTACTTAACCTACTTACACAATACATTCATACACTTGTATACAATACACAACACATATACACTTATATACATATATGCATATACATATACATATATGTATATATTTATATATATTTTTTTTTTATAATTTTTTATTTTTATTTATTTTTTTTTTGTTTTTTTTTATATTTTTTTTTCTTAAAATCAAACTTAATATTACCTAAAACTATATAAGACGGCCATGGCTAAAAAACAAAAATAAAAACAAAAATAAAAATAATTAGGCTGGCCCACTCTGCTTCACATGAAGCTACCTATCACTGGAGGAGTTCGACTACGAAGCATCCTCGCCTTCATCAAGCCACCAAAACTGTTGGTGGTGCTGAGCAACATCCCTCCTGTCACGACTCCCTACCGACCTACTGAACCGGAGACGCTCCGCACTGCCATGTGCGACGTCGCTGTCGTAGTTGAGTCGCCTGTCCGCAGCTGTTCGAGCGTCGTGGAAGATTAGCGGCACCGCCAATCTGTCCTGGATCAGACCTTTACTATCTAGATAGAGGAACGCTTCTGGAGGAATAAAGCCGTCAAGGCGAGATCTCTCGTGATACATACAATTGGGGTAGTAAGCCCCTGAGATCAGGTTGTTCGATGAGGTCATTGCTCTCGCAATGTGCCTTCGAGTCAACTTAATGATGAAATTGTCCACTCTTATCAGGTTCGCCCTATTGTGCAAGACCTCATTAGGATAGAATTTTATGTACTCAGACTCTGGTGTTCTGTATAAGCGAAGACAAGTGCTAAGACAAGCCCTCTCAAACACCCGAATCTTTTCCAATAGACTTGCTCTCACGTTGAACCACACGGGACACCCAAATACAAGCATGGGCCTGATAAGGGCCATGTAACAGATTACCTTCACCCCCGCATCGAGTTGGCTGTTATAAAACAGTCTCTTTGTAAGGGCAAAAGCACCTTTGGCTCTGGCCAGAGCAACATCTACGAGTATATGTTTGTTAAAATACAGATATTGATCTAGCCAGATCCCAAGGTATCTGACTACATTTCGACAAGCAAGTGGCTGTCCTTGTTGTCCGACGATAGAGAACTTTCGCCAATTCTTTCTGGTATCCCTAGAGGTCCCAGACAAAGGCGTCCTAAACAGAATGGCTTCCGATTTCTACAAGTTGATTTTCAACTTCCAGTCATCGCAATATTGTTTAATTTTATCGAAGTCACGCTGCAAAAGTATGTTAATGACCTCAATCTTTGGACCTGATCTGTACGCGATTAAGTCGTCTGCGTACGCTATGGTATGGTGAAGTCAACCTATCAGATCACTTGTGTAAATGTTGAATAGGATCGGCGAATTTACCGCACCCTGTTGCAGACCGTTTTTAATGTTAAATGATCCAGCAGAAGTCACATCGCCATTCTTCACGATGAACTGTCTACTGGAGAGCATATCAAAAAGAATATACAGAAGTGGTTTACTAATGCCCAACCTCTCCAGCTTGAAAAAGAGTCCTTCTAACCATACGGTATTGAAGGCCTTCTCCAAGTCAATCAGGCAGGCACCAGTGCACTGGTTCTTGCCTTTGTTCCATTGGATATCAGAAACCAGCTTCGACACAGCATGAATGATGTCATGCCCCGCCTTGAAACCGAATTGATTATCCGGAACTATATGTTTGTCCTCAACCCACTTAGTCAGGACTCTATTGATTACCTTCTCGAAAACCTTACTGATGTTTGGAAGAAGACTGATCGAGCGGAGATTCGCCGGATTGGAAGTATCTTTATCCTTTTTAGGTATGGGACGTACCACCGCAGTTTTCCAATGCGCTGGATAATGTGCATTATTCATTGTATTATTAAACAGGGTGGTATAAATGTTCATCGCTTCTACAGGGAGTTGTCGAAGCACGATGTTCGGTATTTCATCGGTTCCCACTGATTTCTTACTTCTAAGCGATTCGAAGATCATTTGGAGCTCCTCCTTTGAAATGAAAGGGGGTAGTACACTATCGTTGGCGATGACGTTATTTGACTTATTCTCATCGCTAAACTGGGTGAAGCCCGAGTTCTCGAATCGCCAATTCTCTATTTCATTTCGAAGATAGAAATTGTGCACAAGTATTTGTTCGTTGTTCGTCGTTCGGGTGATTCTTAGACATGGAAGGTCGTTCTGATTATTTCTCCGAAATATTTTATTTATTTGCGGGAACATATTCGGGTTGCTGGTGTTTACAGCCCGAATTTTATTGTTCCAATACAAACTTACAGAATTTCTGTAATTTTCCTTTATTAATGTCTGGAGGTTTTTAATCGACGACTTCAATGTCATGATCTCCGGGTTATGTCTGTCAGTAAACTGTCTGTACAAGGTTTTTAGTCTTGACAGCAGTCTACTTTTTTGTCGGTGCAGTGCGTCAATAGTTGCGTTGCGGAATAAGTCTTCGTCGTCAGTGTGTTGATAACGAGGTATCGTTTTGTCCATTGTTCGTTTGATTGTATCGTCCATTTGTCTAAGATACCTGTCAATCTCCTCGTTTGACAGATTTCTGTTGGACGGTGGGTAGAGCGAATTCGAGGAGAGTGCTCTTGTCAGTGTTCTGGTGAAGTGTGTCCAACGCACCCTACTATAATTGTAGGAATGCCTTTGAACAAACCCATCCAATTCCGCAATCTCGTTGGGGACAGTTATTTCGGTGCTGAGACCGCAGTGGTCACTGTCATACACGAACGTGCGTAGACAGTTTGTAGTTTGTTGGTTAGTGCATGTCAATTGTATTCGTAAGTCGAACAGTAGAAGATCCAAATAGGACCCGTGTCTGGGAAACGACGGACTATCCGTCGCCTTAAGCCCGAGTCGATACATTATCCTGTGTTGACCCCACCAATTGAATAGTAGGTTCCCTCTAGTATTTGGTGTATTATTTCCCCAATCACTATGTTTGGCGTTGAAATCTCCGCCGATAATGAAATAGTTATCTTCCAATTCCAGCCTCAGGAATCGAAAAAGTGTCTCGAGCTCTGAGATGAATAAGGTGGATTGAGTAGCCTTAGGTGCATAGACAGACACCATGCACAGCCGCTTTCCACTACGGAGGGGAATATACACGATGCATGCTTCCAGCACTTGGAACCTACGTACTACACGACTGTATACTCTTTTAAAACGTATACCTTTTCTTACGAAAATCGCAACGCCACCTCCTTGAATGGAGTTGGGTCGGTTTCTCCGTACTATTTTGTATTTTCTGTGCCTCATTTTGTGTCTTTTGGTAAGCTTAGTTTCGCTAACCAAAAGCACATCAGGGGCTTGGTCTTTAAGCAACTTGAATAGTGCGGCTCGTCATTCGAACCTAATCAGTGAATTCACATTCACTGCAAGGACCTTCAGGGTCTGCTCCGCCACGTGCGTACCCATTACGACAAAAGGTGCGTTAGGCCAGGCAGCAGCGCGTATACTTGATCCACCCGCGCGGTCTGTTCAGTTAAATGACGTTGTAGCTGAGCCATCTGTCCCTGGATAGAGAGCAAGATAGCTAGCATGTCAGGTACTGGTTCAGGTGCTCTAGGCGCTGGGGCCTGAGAAGCAACCTTCGCTTGCTGTACGGTAATTCCCCTACCTGCCGCCATTTGGGCGTAGGTAACATGGGGAGTAACGGCTGGAGTTTGTAAATGCACGGGTGGACGTTTAACTTCCACTTTCTGCTGCCGGGCCAGATTTATTCTTTTAATGTACTGGAATTTGGGACAACCCCGATAATTTGCGGTGTGTCCCGTGTCCCTACATAGCGCGCAAGAGAGCTGGCTCTTTTCTGACGTTCCGTCCTTACCCAGAACACATTCCTCTGACTTGTGGTTCTTTCCGCACTTCACGCATCGAGGCTGCATTTCGCAGTTCGACGCGGCGTTCCCGAACCTTTGGCAGCGAACACATTGTAAAATGTTTTCGCTCCTCTTTAATTTCTCCCAGTGTACAACCTGGTAGTCTAGGACTTTGATACTCCTTAGTCCATCCAGTTTGCTGTCGGGACTTAGCTGAACCAGGAAGAACGGTAGTTTCCGCTTCTCCCTTTTAGCTCTAGCCGTGACAAACGGCTTGACCCCAACGAATTTGAGCCCTTCGCACTCCTTCTCTTTCTCCGGATCAGTCGACGGTTCTATCCCCCTCAGCAGCATTGTTTGCAGCTTGTCCCCCTTCTGGGTGTAGGAGAAGAACTCCGTCGTCGAATCCTTCAATTAATCTTTTATTTTACAGTGGATCGCATGCCTATCTACGCTAAGTCTTTTAATATAAAAATTATTGCCTATGGCCGACTTACATAATTCTATCGTTTCCTTTAGTTCCATCTTGAATGTGTTAATGGGTGGAACCCTTTGTTGCTTCTGATGTTGTTGTTGTTGTTGTTTTTGCTGTTGCCGTTGTTGTGGCTGCTCTTGTTGTTGCTGTTGGTGTTTGCTCAGTGTTTGCTCGTGTTGTTGCAGCACCTGCCTTATTGTTTTTGTTTGGGGTTGATGCTGCTTTTGAGCTAGCTGCGTCTGAGTCTGCTGTTGCTGTTTTGATTGCTCTTGCTCATCCCTCTTCCTTCTGAGCATTTGCAATTCTTTAATGGCAAGAACTCTTTGTTGCAGCATTTTGATGCTGCTATTTAGAGACGCCATTTCTTCCTCTTCATCTTCCGATTCCGATGGAGCCAAGGAAGCGAAGATGTTCTGTCTCATACCACCATCTGGGGTATGTGAGTTGTCGTCAGTGTCTTGCCGTGGACGTTTATTTGCTGCTATTCCTGGTGTTGAATGCGCCCCTTCCCTCACTCCCTCAAGCAGCTTTTCGGCGGAAGTTTGTCGGTTAGGAGTTGGCCTGAGCTTCCTCCTTTTCTTCGTTTTTGGTGATTGGCTTGCACTACTTGAAGCCTCACCAGATGTTCCAGCAGATTCCGCTATTAACATAGCGGACCGCTCTCCAAAATCCATCGCGTGATATTTATTACGGTAGTAGTATGTACACTTTATATCACAACACACAATGCAAATTAAAAGAAAAAAAAAATTACTGTCTGCCCCGACTCGGAGTCGAACTCACAACCTATGTCCTATGCAGCGAACACAGTTCAGTTTTTTTCAGTTTGAATGCATTTTTATTTATATACTTAATTAAATCTTACATGCTAAACAAAAAACGCTTAAAAATTAGCTTAAATAATGCAGCGAACACACTACCACTGTGCTACTTTGGAGCCTATATGGTATTTGGCAAATGTCTCACTTAACAAGTTATTTCACAATTTTTTTCCCCCTTTAAGAAAAGCCGAAACACATCCGCACTCTATGAAAGACCGTGAACGACTGAAGCGATGGCTAGTACCACTACACCACGGCCACCCCATAACAATTTCTGCTTTTTTTCCGTTTTTTGTTCGTTTGCACTAAAAGATATGAAAACGCTTTTTCGTTCGTTTCGTGAATGTAGTTACTGCCAGCCAGGAGTGGAATCAACAAGGAAAAGTTGGGTTTATTTTACATTGAAAACAACGGTTTCATTTGGGTGGATGAGACGAAAATGGTTTTTGATTTTCTCGCAGTACATGATTATACTTTCTCGTTAGTGCTTCTTATTAGTTAGTTAACTAGTTTTTTAAGTAGTTATATTTCTTTAAATAACTGTTTCGTTTCGTTAACACAAAAACCGAAAACGACCCACCTATACTGTATTGGTGGTGACAATACCTTCGCTTCTGAGTCAGGGGCCGAAGAGGAAGAGGTTCAAGCTATAAACAGTACCATCAAAGAGCTATAACAAAAATTACTCGCTATAAAAGGAAAGCAAATTTCAAAGAAAGAGAATGAGCAACAACAACTCCAAGGTCCTCAGCCACAGCTTAAAATAACCGAGGCAAAACAACAAGTACAAAAACAATTGCTACAACAGAAAAATGAAAAAAAAACAGCAAAAGTGCTAATAATAAAACAAACCAACCACAACAAAATTCTTTTATTAAAAGATCAAGTGTAGATAGGCACCCGGTCCACTATAATAAAGTACCATAAAATAAAAAAGTTGTTAAGGGTGGCTTCATCCAACAATCAGCTCTTTACATATTCTACTTGTGTACTTAATTTATCAACTTCCATTGCCTCCAAAGCAATTACCAAGGATTTAAAAGAAGGTGCCATCGTCAGGTGCCAAATCACATTGACCTTTTCAGAGTAGCTCCAATTGATCCCAATTCGCGCACCAGTTTGTCAAACATAAGGACATGTATCACGTCTCCTCCTTCTGAACATTTTAAAGTAATTGGCATTTTGTGAATACACAATTGAGATGAAATGGTTTTCCTTTCGAATGTTTTTCCTTTGCTGATGTTTTAATGTAAACACCAGCAACCAAAATATGTTTCCGCAAATAAAAAAAAAAGAAGATATTTCGGAGAAAAAAGCAAAACAACCTTCCGTGTCTTAAAACCACCCGAACAATGAATGAGTACTTTTAGTAGCAGGCATAGATCCAAGTTAAGCCGCTGATGATGACAACTTCTTTGTGGTCGGGTATAAGAGTGGCTTTCCAGGAAGTACACAATGCGTTCATTGGCCCGAACCACGACCGGAAAGATCGGATCGTGGTGCACAATTTTTACCTACGAAACGAAACAATGAACTGCCGATTTGAAAGCTCGGGTTTCACCTATTTAAGTGACGAAAACATAGCAAATAATTTCATCGCCGATGTGAGGGTACAAAGGCCGTTCATTTCGAAGGAAAAGCTGAAACGATATTCGACACAATCAGAATCAAGAAATTAGTGTGAACCGATGATACCGAACAACGTACTTGGACATCTCCAACTCGAAGCGATGGACATTTATACTACCCTGTTTAATAATGCAATAAATAATGCCCATTGGAAAACTGCGATAGCACAGCCCATCCCCAACACGGATAAAGACACTTCCAATCCGGAATCTCCAAATATCATATATCATTCATGTCGCGTCTAAGCTGGGGTCTGTCTGATATTTAATGGAGCAAAAGCAAAAAGCAGTACACGGGTGCCTGCCTGATTGATTTGGAGAAGGCTTTCGACAACGTGTGGTTCTACAAGTTGAACAGGCTGAGCATTACTGAACCACTGCTACATATTCTTTCAATATGCTCACCAATTTCTGCTGAAATGTTTCCCATTAATAACGGTCTGCAACAAGATGCAGAAAGCTAACCGATGTTATTCAACGTTTCCACAAGTGATCTGGTTCACCTCACCATGCGATAGCGTACGCAGACAACATAGTCGCGTGTAGATCAATTCCAAAGATTGATATCAGGATTGGCCTTATATATATTTATATTATTAATATGGTATTTATATTATATTTATATTATTACTATATTATATATATTGTTATATACATATTTATATTATTACTATATTATATATGTATATTGTTATATGCATATTTATATTATTATTATCATTTATATATATTATTATATGCATATTTATACTATACTTTTGCAATGTAACTTCGACAAAATTAAGCAATATTGTGATTGATTGTTGAAGTTTCACTCATACGCTGATATCTACACATAAGTCTAAGTATTGTACATACAATTCTTTCCTAATGACATCTTGTACAATGCGAATAGACGATTTCGTCATTGAGTTGATTTGAAGGCATGTTGCGTGAACGATGACCTCGTCGAACAACCAGGGAAGCTTCATTAAGAAACAAAGTTGGTAAGAAAATTATAATATAAAAATTTCAAAAAAAATAAATTAAAAATAAAAAATAATCAAAAAAAACAATTCGTTAAAAAAAATTTGCATATTGTTACATAAAGGATAACTACCCCTAGAGGTGTAACTGCAAGAGCGAGTTGTACTTTGCGACACTCAATGTTTGATCGATGCAAACTTTGAGTGTGCGTTGATGCTCTCTTAGCACAATCACGCTCTCCCATCTCTTATCTATGAAAAGATGTTGGGGAGATCAATCTGCGCATCGTGGCAGTCTAATCTTTGTCTCCCTAGAAGCTAGACTAATAAAGATATCGAAAATAAAACTTGTTTCATTTTAATTACCTAAAAGAAATATATAATTGGCGCAGTCGGTAAAACCTAAACTGCTTGGTTTAACAAAAAGTATTACAAAATAAAAAAAAATAAAAAAATTTATCATACATACAAAAAAAAAGAAACACAAAGTCGTTACGGTGTACAAAATTGTGGTGATAATAATAATCAGAGTGCGGCAGCGCTAATGTGAAAAACATTTATACACATCATATTATACTCGTAATTCAACAAAAACCATCTTTCATTGACGGCAAAGCGGAATACACGTGTGTAACACATTAGCAATACCTCCAGAACACCAGCCATTTTTCGGCGACGAGGAAAACACGTGAGTAACACGCTAGCATTACTTTCGGCGTGGGCCCAAAGATCTCGTTTTGAAAACTGCTATAACGGTGGATTGAAATATGGAAGTTCTTAACGCTGCAGATAGGTTTAAGCTTATTTTAGAATCAATTAATAAATTACCTTTGTTTGATGGTTCAACAGAATGTACAATAGATTTTGTAGATAGAGTAAATGCCTTGGAAACCACCTTTGGAGACTTTGAGGAAAATGCAAAAATTCTGCTTATAAGTTATATTAATGATAAGATTACCGGCAAAGCACGTATAGAGTTGCAGAAACATGGGAGGTTCTTGCTTTGGCCTGAAATTAGGGATATATTAAAAAATTGCTTCGGTGAAAGTATGCCATCCCATGTTTTGATTGATCGTATTCGAACTGAACGCATGACTTCCACAATCGAAAATTTTTACGATAATTTAAATGTCCTGTTAAGTAGAATAAATAATTCTCTTTTGTTTAATGTTGATAGAATCGACCAAAATCTAATAGAGTCCAATAATAGAATTGCCCTAGACGTTTTTAAAAATAATCTTCCTGAACCTACTAAGTCCATAATTTTATGTTGAAACCCTCATTCCTTACAAAGTGCTTACAAAATTATAATGGAATTAAATCACCAATAGCTAGGACCCAATGGAATCGAAAATACAGGATTCACAAATAGACACAACAACAATACAACCAGACAAAACGGCAACTATTATCAAAATTTTAATTACCAACCAAGTCAATCAAATTACAATAGAAGGACAGAATATAGATATCCGATTCAACTCAATAACTCACAAAATAACGTACAAATATACCAACATAGACAAAGAAACAATTCAGTACAAACAAGACAACGACAAAATAACTCTTTACCTAGTGGTCATTCACGACAAACAAATATAACGAACCAATGAACCTGGCTTTTAACGAAGAAAATAACGTAATCGACCAAAGTGAACAAAGTTACCACTGTTCACAGAATTGCCCAAATTTTCAATCAGGCTAACCAAAAGACTTCCCTATATAGTAATAAAGAATCATATAAGTCCCCTTAGGTTTATAATCGATTGCGGAGCAGAATTTAGGGTTATAAACAAAAATGTGTGCCACGCAAAATGGCGAATACCATCAAGAGCCCATAAGATTAGAGTTTTCGGCCGTAATATTGACACAACTACACTCTATAGAATCCCCCTATTCCGCGAATTTAAAAAAAAGTAATTACCTTGTAGATTTCATTGAGTATCAATTCCACGAAAAGTTTGACGGATTAATAGGAAACAATATCCTCTTCGACCTTAGCCCAGTTTTTTGATTGCAAGATTTGAAACTGAAATCCCAGACGACGCAAAACACCTTAACCATTCCGATCTATCAAAACTAAAGTCTTTACTGTATTCATTCAAATCAATATTTTATAAAGAAAGTGATCGTTTGAGTTTCACTAACGAAATACGACACTCAATCAATACAAAAGACGAAAGCCCAATTTATATCAAATTCTATCGGTACCCAGAGGTCCATTGCAACGAAGTCGATAAACAAGTGAAAGAAATGTTAGATCAAAAAATAATCAGGCCTAGTAATAGCCCTTACAACTCGCCTATCTGGGTTGTCCCTAAGGATGACAAGAACGGTAAAAAAAACTCTGGCGAATTGTAGTCGACTAAACGGAATCTAAACGCTCAAACAGTAGATGATCGTTTTCCTATGCCTAACATGGACGATTTATTTGACAAACTGGGTAAATGCAGTTACTTTTCAACCATAGACCTTGTAAAAGGATTCCACCAGATAGAAGTTGATCCGCGTGATATAGCGAAAACTGCATTTTCGACAAAAAATGGCCATTATGAGTTTCTGAGAACGCCTTTTAGCCTAAGAAATGCCCCAGCAACATTCCAGAGGCTCATGAACAAGGTTTTTCACGATTTTATAAACAAGATTTGCGTCGTCTACTTAGATAACATTCTTGTTTTTTCTACGAGCTTGGACGAGCATCTTAATTTGCTTAGAAAAACCTTCCAAAGGCTCAAGGAACGACCTCACCACAAATTATTTGGGGCACGTTATAGTAAACAATGGCATCAAACCCGATCCCAATAAAGTTAAAGCTATAACGGAAATGAACATTCCAACCGATAAAAGAGGAATAAAAAGATTTCTTGGTATTACCGGAAATTGATCAGCGACTACGCCCAGGTGGCTTACCCTCTTAATAAATATTTAAAAAAAAATGAAAAAGCTAATGTAGCGGATATCCTATACCAAAAAGCTTTTCAAACATTAAAATTTTTACTTACTAGCGACCCGATCTTGATTAGCCCAAAAACGTTCGTTTTAACAACTGACGCATTAAATTATGCTCTTGGGGCCATTTTGAGTCAAAGCAACCATCTAGTATGCTTTGCATCTCGCACTCTTAACAACCATGACTTAAATTATTCAACGATAGAGAAAGAGCTCCTGTATGGTCCATAAAATATTTCAGAACTTATTTGTATGGGAGAAAGTTTGTAGTGCGTACTGACCATAAACCTCTTGTTTGGCTTAACAATTTAAAAGACCCAAATATGAAACTTCAACGTTGGAAAATACTTCTGAACGAATATGATTTCACTATAGAATACCTAAAAGGTAAAGAAAATTGCGTCGCTGACGGGCTTAGTAGGTGCATTAGCAAAAACAATTAAAACGAAAATCTTGAAAATAGCTGGGAATATCCAACGCGTATGACACAATCTAGTTCATATGATATTGTAAGTTGATATCACTTATCGTACGTTACAATAGAATTCAAATGTGACATCTTTTTAAATTTCATTCGCCAATAAACTTTTACTGCAACAGGTTATGGGCCCAGGAGTGCTTTCTAAAAGTTTTTTTTAAATTGAAAATGAATTATTTCCAAATAGAGAAATTGGACGAATCCAATTACGATGTGTGGAGCATACAGATGAAGGGTGTTCTAGTGCATACAGGATTCTGGGAAGTTGCATGTGGCAAGGTGAAAAAGGAGTCCATCAAGGATGCTGCACGAATTGCAGAATTCAATACCGACGATCAGAAGGCTCTTGCAAATATAATCTGCACAATTGCTTTATATAAAAAACGCAAAGACTTCGTTCGAAGCATGGACAAAACTAAACGAAATCTATGCGCCCAAAGGTCCAATCCAAAAAGTGTGTCTCTACAAACGCCTATTGAGTCTCCACATGGTAGATGGGGGTAATATGGTGCAGCATTTGAATTCGTTCCTTGAAGTGACAGAAAAATTGTCTGAAGCTGGGATACAAATGCAAGATGAGCTTCTTATTGTCATGTTGCTGTCCAGTTTGTCCAAAGAATTTGAGAACTTTGTCATCGCAATGGAAACACGTGACTCGTTGCCTAAATTCAGCTTCATCAAACAAAAACTCCTCGAAGAAGCAGAGAGAAGAAAAGAAGACGCTCATGGAGATGCGCACGAACAAGCGTATGTGGCTCGCACATTCAAAAAGGCGAATAAGAAGAAGAATCAGACCAAGAAACACTTTTCGGGCAAATGCTTCAACTGTGGTGTGCCTGGTCATCGTGCTAGTGAATGTGATAAGGTCAGAAAAACATACACGCGTTCACAACAAGCATTGCCCATGATTGCGGCAGCTGAAACTCAACCACGAAGTGATGCATGGTATATTGACATGGTATTTTGAACAACATAAAGAAATCATTGATTTAGCAGGCTGTTGCCTGTAGGAAAAGGTGATGTATTTTTCCAATACAAGAACAAAGACTTGTTGTTTCAAAATGTTATGTATTCCGCAGAGCTTCAAGCAAACTTCCTATCTGTGAGCAGAATGGTTGACAAAGGTCTAACTGTGAAGTTTAATTCGGAGCGGGCTACAGTTCTTCGCAGAGATGGGTCTGTTATCCTTCATGCGAAAAAGAAAGATGTCCTGTTCCTGGTAGATGAGATCGTTAAGCAAAAGATGCTCGTTTTGCAGAGTAAAGATGACTTGTGGCACAATAGATTTGGGCACCCCAATTACAAGTCTCTTCATGAATTGTGTGCGAAAGGAATGGTAAAAGGGTTGAATGTAAAAGCATCAAAGAAGGAGTATGTAAAACGTGCATGGTTAGCAAGATACATTCATTGCCATTTCCTAAAAAGTCCGAAAAACGATCAAAGAAGCTACTAGAACTTGTACATTCGGTTCTGTGCGGACCGTTCGACACAGAATCACTAGGCGGCTCAAGATATTTCATCATCTTCATTGATGATATGTCCCGTAAGAAATACGTGTCCTTTATGAAGGCAAAAAGCGAAGCCCTAAGTAAATTCAAAGTCTTTAAACTCCAAGTTGAGCGGCAAACGGAACGTAGAATAAAAACTTTACGGACGACAACGGAAAGGAGTACGTGAATGCTGAATTTGATGCATTTCTGTAAAAGAATGGAATCCAGAGACAACTTACTAACATTTACACTCCTCAACAGAATGGCGTTTCTGAGCGCGCCAACAGAACGTTAGTTGAAATGGCACGGTCAATGTTGGTTCATTCCAGTGTGGAAAAGAGTCTATGGGAAGAAGCTGTGATGACGGCGGCTTACATCAGAAACAGATCTCCAACTTATATATTAAATGGTAAAACTCCTTTTGAAATATGGTTTAATAAGAAACCAAACGTGAAACATCTTTGTACATTCGGTTGTGTAGCTGTGAGCGTGAAGAAACCAATTCGCGGAAAATTCGAAGCAAAAGGTGAAACATATATCATGATCGGATTCATAAGCATACCGACTTTTTGATAGACACACCAAGAAAGTCGTAGGGCGGAGAGACGTCGTTTTTGATGAAAAACTTTCCGAGTTTATCGAATCCAGCAACAACAACAACGATGTAAACAAGACAGATGACTAAATTTATTCTCACATCGATGGCGAAAATGACAAAGGACACCATTGAACGAATATAAGTACGAACGATAAAGATGAAGACAACACTGGTGATGATGAAAATTGTCTAAATACGGATGCTAGCATTGATTTAGCCCATGATGTAGATTACGGTGCTGCAGAAACTGAGGAAAAAGATTATCGAGTTTTAAGAGGCGGAAAAACTTATAATAAACTTCATATAATGACAAATGTCAAAGTTCCTCAAACTGTTCAAGAGGCGATTTCATCGGCTGAAAACGATAAGTGGGTTGCTGCAATGAATACAGAGATGACGTCATTAAGAAAAAACAACACTTGGTCCGTAGCTAAACTACCCGCACAACGAAAATCTATAAATTACAAATGGGTTTTTTCCATAAAGCGAGACAAAGAAGGAAATATTGAGCGCTATAAGGCTAGATTGGTTGCAAAGGGCTGTAGCCAACAATATGGTTACGACTACAAAGAGACATTTTCACCAGTGGCCAGATACTCAACAATTAGAATGTTAATGGCTTTGTCAGTGGAATGGAAAATGCATATACACCAAGTCGACGTTGGAAACGCATATTTGAACATGCGAAGAAATCTACATGAAACAACCCGAGTACTTCGTAGACAACAAAAGTCCAAGCAAGGTCTTGCGACTGAACAGAGCAATTTACGGTCTAAAGCAGGCAGGTAGAGAATGGAATACCAAGCTCGATAGCGTTTTGAAAAGCATGGGATTCCAACAAAGTCGAAATGATCCCTGTTTGTATCTTTCCAGAAAGAACAAGGAATTGATAATCATTGTAGTATATGTGGACGATTTATTGAGAGCTTGTAAAAACATGAGCGTATTTGACGTCAAAAAAAAAATCTGTGTACTAAATTTGACTTGTACGATAAAGGTGCAGTTCATCATTACCTCGGCATAGAAATAGAACACGATGGTGACACGGGAGATATCAAGATGAGCGAGAAGCAATATCCTTCAACGATTTGGTATAGACAAGTGTAAAAGTGTGTCGGTTCCCTTGGATCCTGGGCATAAGCTGATATGCAATGGTGAGTGTCAGAAAGTTGATAAAAACCAATATCGATCTATGATTGGTGTTTTAATGTATCTCGCCATAACAATACGGCCAGATATTTTACACTCCGCCGGGAAAATGGCACAATGCAACACAGATCCTCGCATACAACATCTTCAAGCATTAAAGCATATTTTTCGGTACCTATCCGGAACTTGTGAGAAGAAACTCGTGTACAAGCGGTCACAAAATTTTTCCATGAGTGGCTACGTTGATGCTGAATGGGGTGACGATAATTTTGATCGGAAGTCATTCACTGGATTTGTTTTCTTCATTGGCAATTCACCAATAAGCTGGGAGTCGTGAAAGCAGAACTCAGTACCATTGAGTAGCATTGAAGCAGAGTATATGGCTGTGTTGGAAGCTGCAAAGGAATCTGTTTATCTGCGAAGACTGCTGATAGAGGTCGGATGGTCAAATGGCGAAGCAGTAGTAGTACACATCGACAACCAGGGGGCGCAGAAGTTGGCAAGTAATCCAGTACTTCACAAGCGAAGCAAACAGATCGACATAAGATACTATCACATCAAGGAGGTAATAAAGAGTCAGCAAATTGTATTAGAATACTATCCATCAGAAGATAATGTAGCCGATGTTTTAACAAAGAATTTAGAGAGACTTAAACACGATAAATGTGTTAAGCTTTTAAATTTAAATTAACGATTTTTGAATTTAAATTTGAAATAACGATTTTGTTGAATAATGTTTTTGAAATTGAAATGAGAATTTACTGTTATTTTTTTTGGTTTTCAAAATGTAAGTGACATCCACGATGAGGGGGCGTGTTGAAAATAGCTGGCAATATCCAACGTGTATGGCACAATCTAGTTCATATGATATTGTAAGTTGGTATCACTTATTGTACGTTACAACAGAATTCAAATGTGACATCTTTTTAAATTTCATTCGCCAATAAACTTTTACTTCAACAGAAAAGAAACAGACTAGCTTAGTGGGCATTTTCAACAATGAAATAACTCCATCTCATTTCAATGACAACGAAGCTTTGTCCACAGGTGCTACCATTCACAGTGCAAGAGATGATGAATCACTACATATTTACAGATCAGAAAGGCCAGTAAATTTTTATAAAATATCAAATCTTCTTGCCTTATGGTCCAAGAGAACATATTTCAATTATAATAGTTCACAAAAAAATACAAAAAAAAGTTAAACTTAAAGAAGGTAGCACCGATTTATTAGAAATAATGAAGAGATTAATGTTGGATAAAGGACTTATTTGTATTTATTGTGAAAATCTTTGTTTGTTCGGTTTCAAGATCTTTATGTGAAATATTTTTCAATGAACAAAAATCTTAGGCTGATTAAATCAAACATAAGACTTAAGGATATCACAGATAAAAACGAAATGATAACAATAATTAAAAACGAAAGAACCATAGAGGGATAAATGAAATGTTCACAGAATTAAAAACTCGATACTTTTATCCAAATCTGCAAAATGAAATTCATAAAATCGTCAACAACTGTGAAACATGTAATGTCGCCAAATATGACAGGAGACCTCCTAAGATTCAAATGCAACTCACAGAAACTCCCCAACGATTTAATGACATTGTACATGTTGATATTTGGTTTCCTGGGCGAAATAAAATGTTTTTTACAACCATCGATAAATTTTCCAAGTATGCTACAATCCACAAGTTAGAAAACAGAAACTAGTTAGCGATTTTAGAAAGAATACGATACTTAGGAAAACCAAGAAAGCTAGTATCCGATGATGAAACATGCATTCTTCACTCTGCTGTAGAACAGTTTTTAAAAGATCACAACATTGAGTTTCACAAAACTACAGGGTCGTTGAAAACAGGCTATTCTGACGTTGAAAGACTGCAGCACGCTAAACGAACACCTTAGATTAAAAAACGCAGACAAAGATACTTCCAGTTTGGATGATAAAATATTTGACATTCTTACTATTTACAATAACACAGTACATTCAACAACAAAGTTAAAACCAATAGACTATATAACGAAAAGACATTAACATTAGCATCTTAACCAAGAAATATCAAACTAATAAAGAAACAAGGATTGAAAAAACAAATATAAAAATCAAAACAAATAATGTAAAATATTGCGAGCGAATAGTTAAAAATCGAATCGTAGGAAAACCTAAACCGAAATACAAATGTTTAGATAACCCAGAAGTCAAGGAAAATTATGTTGTTGATACATCAAATAAAAGAAATACAAAGTCTAGGAAATATTATCTATCTAGATTGATGTTTAACTTATCGTATTGTCCACTTTGAATCTAAATTAAAAAAAAAAAATAACCGCTTCTACTCACTGTGAATTTGAGACAAATGTTCAAGTGAAGTAAGTTTAGTTGGGTTAGTTTGCTTAGGTTTGTTCAATACAGCAGCGGCTGCTTGTGTAGAGATGGCGGGGGTAATGAAAATGGTGGAAGGTTACGATAGAGGCTGTTGTGTTTTTTCGAGTTTGAGTGGACCGTGTTTTATTTGTAGATAATCTTAAATATTTCATATCATACGAGGGGCGTTCAACATATTCTCGATATCGGGGTGAAGCTGTGGTTGTATATATAAATTGACTTATTTATCAAGTAAGTATTATTTTAGTGCATTCATGTAAAATTTCATATAAATGTGATTATTAATTCGCGTTTTATCTCTAGTTAAACAGAATCATAATGGCAACTGAGGCGATGATGGTGAAAATTGAGCATCGCGCTGTAATTAAATTTCTCACTAAGCAAGGAAAAAGTAAAAAAACTATTCATGAAGAGATGGTGGCTGTTTACCAGGGTTCCGCACCTTCATTATCAACTGTGCAAAAGTGGTCAAGTGAGTTCAAGAGAGGCAGAGAGAGCATTGAAGACGACCCCCGCTCCGGCGCCCCGGCTACTGCTTGTACGGGAGAAAGCATCAAAGAAGTCGAAAAACTTGTTCTTGAGGATGCCCGAATAAAGGTGAAAATGATGGCAGAGATCACCAAGCTTTCAATTGGTACCATTCACACCATTCTTCATGACCATCTTAACCTTTCAAAGGTCAGTGCAAGGTGGGTGCCACGAATGCTCACAGCGCCTCAGAAAAAAGTGAGAATCGCATGCTGTAGAGAGCTTTTGGAGATGTGTAGTGAGAACGCGGACGATGTTATGGATCGAATTGTTACTGGGGACGAAACATGGGTCCACCACTATGACCCTGAAAGCAAACAAGAGTCCATGCAGTGGCATAAAAAAGGAACAGACCCCCCGAAGAAGTTCAAAGTCACTCCGTCTGCCGGGAAGCTCATGGCCACAGTTTTTTTGGACTCAAAGGGAATCTTGCTCATTGAGTACAAAAAAAAGGTGAAACCATCAACGCCACATCCTACGCTTCCACTTTGCATAATTTGCGGGAGGAAATTAAAGAGAAAAGACGGGGTAAACTCGCAGCGGGTGTGTTGCTTCTTCATGACAACGCTCCTGTTCACACGGCGCCAGTTTCCAAGGCTGCTGCGCGAGATTGTGGTTTCGAAGAAATCCAACACCCACCCTATAGTCCAGACCTTGCCCCTAGTGATTATTTCCTGTTTCCGGATTTGAAAAAATGTCTTCGTGGAAAAAGATTTTCGGATGATGAAGAACTCAAGTCGGCAATAAATGGGTATTTTGCAGAGAAAGAGGAAATTTATTTTTTTGAGGGTTTAAAAAAGCTTATCTCAAGATGCAACAAATGCATTGATGTTAGGGGAGATTATATTGAAAACAATTTAAATTGAATTCGCATTTTCCTTCATATCGATACCGAGAATATATTGAACGCCCCTCGTATAAGAAATATATAATTATATATAAAACAAACAATAAAAAAAAATTTGCATATATAAAACTAAAAATAAAAAATAATGTACATATATTTACATATGTATATAATAACTGAGTTTAACTTTCCAGCGGGAGCGCTGTCGTAAAATTCACTACATCTACTGTTAATCACTTTCCCTACTTTTACCAAATACTTGAGAGTATCTAGCTTTGAGTTATTCGAAGGTTAGTGTCTCTCTAAACTACAAACGTACTGGGTGTGGATAAAAGTGTTTTTTTCTTATTGATATTTCGGAAATTTTCATTGAGCGTACATTTTACGACACGACACGCGCATACTAAAGTAGGTAATTTTTTTTTTTTTTATTTATTTCTCATTTATTTCGTCCACTTTGTACGCTTGCGGTAGACGTATCCGTTATGGTACGTACGCCGCTTACACAAAATGAGCTGGAAAATATGGATCAAAATATTTTTGATGCGCCAGAGCAAGATGAGGAGACTTTCTCTCCCACGAGTGACAGCGAATTTTCGGAAGAAGAAATCAAGTAACAAATTGAAGAGCGTGCAACCGAACAAGAATACTCTTCAAATGAATTTGAAGAAGGAGAGGCGGAAGTGCAGGAAGAATTTTTCATTGCAAAAAATAAATCAACTAAATGGCGTAAGACAACATACCACATTTCTAGAAAAACTAAGAAGATAAGCTTAGTCACAGTATCCGCTGGCCTGACTTTCTTTCAAATTATCAATATTTATATGATTGATGAAATTTTGAAGTATACAAATATGTATATCAATCAGCTGAGAGTTGACCACCAATATTCTAAAGATCGTGACTGTAAGAACATTGACATGGCTCAGTTTATGGCGTACTTGGGTCTATTATATTTGATCGGTATAAAAAAATCAAACCATGCAAATGTGAAGAAGATATTTTCCAGTGACGGTACCGGAATTCAGATAACAAGAACTGTCATGAGTTACAAGCGATTTCTCTTCATTACCCGTTGCCTGAGATTGGATGACAAGAGTACCAGAATCGAAAGGAGGACAGTTGATAAACTGGCATACGTGACTTCTTCCAAGCTTTCGTTAGCAACAGTCATTATTCAATTTGAGCGAATATACTACAATCGATGAGATGCTACTTCCATTTAGGGGTCGTTGCAGTTTCATCCAATATATTCCCAGCAAGCCAGCGAAATACGGGGTGATGATTTTTACGTTATGTTATGCCAAAATATTCTACACATCCAATCTGGAAATATACTGCGGAAAACAACCCGATGGACAATTTGTGGCCTCCAATACTCCAACAGATATTGTAAAGCGTTTAGTCACTCCTATAGAAAACTTAAACCGAAATTTGACCGTCGATAATTGCTGCACAAGTGTACCACTAGCTGATTATTTGCTTATGAAACAAATAACGGTAATATAATAATGAAAAAAAATAAATCTGAAATCCCAAAAGAATTGTTTCCAGACAACAGTAGAGCTGTTAAGTCGACTCTTTTTGGTTTTCAGAAGGACATAATGATAGTTTCTTGTGTACCACGGAAAAATAAACCTGTGATACTAATTTCAACTTGTCATTACGACAGCGATATAAATCTCAACACCAGAAAACCTCAGGTAATACTGGACTGTAACGAAACTAAAGGCGGAGGGGATACGGTAGACAAAATGTGTGCCACTTACTCGGTCTCTAGAATAACAAAGAGATGGCAGTGTGTAGTTTTCAACAATCTGATGAATATTGGTGGCATAATTGCGCAAATTTTGGGAGCAAAGGCTCCCAAGCATCGAAGAGTCTTACTAGAAAGATTCAGCATGTTTTTTGCTAAATGGAATAGAAAGTGAAAGAAAGAAGTTCATTCATGGGTGGAATCCAACATTTAATGGGGAGACTAAATTGTAAGTTGGCTTGTTTTTGTTTTCTAGTCAACTACTCATCTTACTTGATTTTAGTTAAATAAAAAAATTAATGAATTTTAGTTATTTAAGCTAATTTTATTGCAAATGTACATATTGGTTGAATGTCAACCATTATTTATTTCTGCTTCCATCTTCTCTTACTCTCTATATTTGCTTGTGAATCAATTTGAACATTTAAACAAAAATCCGATTTGACTCACAATACTATTTAATGCTTATATTTATATGTATGTGTTAGTACATTCTGACACAAAATCTAGAAGCAACATTTTGGTAACAGTGCAAATCTGCTTGCTGTATACTTTAAAAATAGGTCAACACTTCCAGATTACATTGCATTGTTGTCATTCATTAAGTTCAGACGTGCTTAATTTCGCTCCGCTTATTTATTTTCATTTAATTTATTCCTGCCTAATTTGCAATAATTCGCAAAAGCTATTTCTCGGTCATCGCCTTTGTTGTTTATTGTGTAAAAGTGCTTAATAACCCAATTCTCATTCACCGCCCTTTGTGTACATTTTCAACTATTTTGCTGACTCGATCTGTTTGCCTAATAATATTAAAGTTAACCCAATTTTCATTCACCGCCTTTTGCGTAAATTTTCAACTGACCTACCCTAACTTCATCGTCATCATGAATTATGTGGAAGTGCAAATTGCTCTTTAACAAGTGATCCAAATGCTGTTATGGTGATCTGCAGTGGTCTTTGCTGCAAGTCGTTCCACGCCCTATGCATTGGGTTGAGTAAGAGATCCGTCGCGTATTTAAGGGACTTTAAAAACAACTTTTTGTTCTATTGTGATGAGTGCAAGGACATCACTCCGTCCCACATCTTGCTTGCTATTAAGTGTCTCAGTGATTCGGTCAACAATTTTGCGGCGGAAAACAACCATGCATTGAAATCGATTCAAAATCAATTCACCAAATATGATGACATTTTAAAAACAGTTGAAGACTTTTCAATTTCCCTCGAACAATCTGCAAGCTATAATAAGAGTCAATTTAGAAACTTATCTATGCAGTTGGCTCAAAATAGTGATTTAATTAAACGAAACGATAAACACGAAATTAGTGAAGATTTAAAAAATTGTATATCCCACAGTGTTAAATCCATAATTAAATCGTACATCCCCACAATAACAGACTCTTTAAGTTCTCTACGGTCTTCCCTCGATTTTCATCTCCAAAGCACGTCCCGAAGTAGCGTTCCCTCTCCGCCAAATAATGATCAGTTGCTCATAAATATTATGTGCCAAATGAGTGATTTGAGCAACGAGATAACCGAATCACGCGCGCTTTTAAACGAAATTACTGATCACATCCGGATAGCTTCCAGTAAAATCGACGATATACCGGTGCAATCCCAAGCTCTACCGACTGCACCATACAACACCTCGATTCTGACTGAGATGCTTGAATCTGCAATAATGGAACCACCAATAACTCCTGGGTCATCATCTCCTCCACCACAACCCGTTCCGGAAATTCATCCAAATACACCAACTCCTGAACCCACAATCTCACGACTTGGCACCTTATGGACACTTTCGGACTGGAACAATAGAATCAAAAAGTTGAACAATTCCAACAAAGCCGAATCGGTTGCGTTTTTAATAAGAGGTACACATCTCGATCGAGCCAGGCTAACTAGTCTCTTCAAATCTAAATTTAAAATTGATGTCATCAACTGCCGTAAGATTTCCACCAACACCCTCAAGGTAAGCATCCCATTAAAATATGAATGGATGTTCATCAACCCTGCTTCCGACGTCATCAATCTGGGTGGAATAACCATGGAAAGATTAAAACCAAATAGAGGAAACAACAAACATCGCAAGGATACTACCTTTAATTCAAATCCCACTAAACCTAGAAAACAGCAGTCTAACCCTTTACCAAAGCCCAACTCTCACAAAAAAAATCCAAAGCCTAACAAACAAGCTCCCGATCCAAACTGGAGTTTTAAAGTTGGGACATTCCCTTTCTTCACTCCTTCTTCACTTCATACTGCTAATCGCGTATACACAAAACGTTCTTCCACACCGTCTAACCCAATTCCCAAACGTGTATCTTTTAATCTTGATCCTCCTCTCAATCAGTTAAAAAACCCAACAACTTCTCCTCATCCCACTCAAACTAAAACGACATACCCTAACTTTATTCGCTCCCATATTTTAAATCCCTCCCCATCTTCTAAGCTAGAGTCCCACTCTAATACCACACCACCTTCTTTTTTAGACCCCATACTTCCTCCAAAGGCAAAGTTAACCAAGCACCTTATTGATTCAGGGGAAGATGGCCGGTATGTTCTCTCTCGACTACGAGACCGCAGACTATACGATAATGTTCGTTTATATCTCGCATATCTTCATGATAAGTCAGATTCTGTCTGTATAGACGGTATAACGAAAACCAATGCAATGGTTTCCATTCTGCAAGAAGGCCTTCCCACTAATCACAATGATCTGCGACAACTTTTTATACGTTTTCATGAGCAATTAGATATGACTCCTGATGATGTGGCTAATGATCTCTCTTCTTTTGCGTCTCACGTAAGTTCCAAACGCATACTACACCTCCAGCGAACACGGTCTAGTTTCAAAAACTACCATCGCTCCTAACCCACCACTCAATTCTTTGCCGAAGCCTCCCAAATATCTGTCCCTGTATTATCAAAATGTAAGAGGATTACGAACTAAGATTTCTGCTATATATCTTAATTCGCAGATTATGCCCTACGACATTTTTGCACTCACAGAAACCAATCTCACCCCTAATATTAAGAATAATGAATTATTTTCCCAAGACTTTGATTTACACCGTGACGACGGTCTAGATAAAGAGGAAAATTTATATGGCCGTGGGGTACTTCTAGCTATACACTCTCGTCTTGAGTCTAAACCCTTTAAAAAATCGTCCACTGCATTCTTTGAATTTGTATGCGCTAGAATTCCTATTTGCAAGCGCAACCTATATATTTGCTGCTGCTATATTCGCCCCTCTCAACCAATTCAAGGTTACCAGCTAGCATTTTTAATGCTGCTGATTCCAACGACGTAGTTATTTTTTTAGGTGATTTCAATCTACCTAAGCTGGTATGGGCTCAGACTGACCAATGCTACTTTACTGCAACAAATCCCACCTCTGATAAAGAAAATCTTTTCATCGATTGCCTTACTGACTCTGGTCTGTATCAATTAAGTGGTGTCACCAATAACATTGGCAGACAACTCGACCTAGTCTTCGCCACTGATACAGATAACTGCGTCATTTTAGAAAGCAGACATCTTCTTTCTAAGTTGGATAGTTACCACCCTCCCCTTTCTCTTACGTTAGCGTATGACAATGGTCTTAATCGCGTTTCTTATGAGTATTCTTACAGTTTTAATTTTCATAGGGCTAACTACGCCAAACTGAATAACCTCCTCAGTATGGCCAATTTTGAATTTCTTTACGATAATCCCAACCTCACGGTTAACGATGCTCTCGCATCCTTTTATATCGAAATTTTCAAATGTCTCTCCCAATCTGTACCTTTTTTACCCAAAAAGAATCCCTCATCATCACCACCCTGGTATAATAAAGAGCTGCGATCTCTTCGTAATAAGAGAAATAAGCTCTGGCGTACTTACTTAATATCGCGTTCCGACATCGATTTCTTTTACTACCAGTCTGCCCTAATAAATTTCTCTGTACTTTGTCAAACTCTATTTAAACCAAATGGACCGCACACTCATTTCCGACCCCAAGCGATTCTTTCAGTTCATCAAAACTAAAAGTAAATCGGATAACTATCCATCATCTCTGAATTTTCTAGATAAGTCCTCGGAGGATCCCCAAATTATAGCAAATCTCTTCGCAACTTTTTTTAGCCAAGCGTTCGCCATCCATTCCCAAGAGCCAGACCACTCTTACTTTTTCTACTTAAATAGCTGACCACAAACAACTTTAGAATATGTGTCTATAACTTTAGAGCAAGTCAAAGATAAAATAATAAACCTCAAAGATGATTATTCCGCCGGCCCTGATGATCTTCCTCCTATATTTTTAAAGAAATGTGAAATGCACCTAGCCCAACCTCTTACAACTCTATCACCCAGGGATTATTTCCCTCGACCTGGAAAACGTCATTTATTATTCCCCTACATAAAAAAGGCCGAAAAGATGATATTTCCCACTATCGACCAATTGCTAAGCTGTCCTGCATACCTCAGCTTTTCGAGAGCATTATTTATGATATAATGCTTTTCCATTGTAAACCTATTGTTTCCCAAAACCAGCACGGATTTCTCAAAGGTAGATCTACGACCACCAACTTAACGGAATTCGTATCAAGCACTTTATGTGCACTGGAATCTGGAAATGAAGTTGATGTGATTGCCACCGATTTCAGCAAAGCCTTTGATAGGATTTCACATGATATAATCCTTCTGAAATTAAAAGCTCTTGGTTTCCAAATAAACTTTATAACATGGGTTCAATCATATTTAAATGAAAGACAATACTATGTTTTATTTAGGTCCATGATTTCTGACCCAATTAAAGCCTCCTCTGGTGTCCCTCAAGGCAGCCACCTTGGCCCCTTACTATTTATTCTGGCCATTAATGATGTTGATTGCATCATTAAAAATTCATACCTATCTATTTACGCAGACGATATGAAAATCTTTAGATATATAACCTCTTCCTCAGACAGCCTACCACTGCAGGAAGATCTTGACAGATTTTGTACTTGGTGTCAGAAGAATTTTCTTGAGCTTAACGTCAATAAGTGTCAGGCTATAACGTATTCCCGTAAGCGGCCCCCTACTTCACCTCGCTGCTATCTAATCTTTAATCTGCCTATTCCCTTAGTGAATGAGTTGCGTGATTTAGGTGTTATCTGTGATAAGGAACTCAATTTCCGTTCTCACATTGATAATATAATAAAGAAAGCCAACTCTGCCCTTGGCTTCATCAAGCGCTGGTCTAAGGAGTTTTCCAATCCTTATGTTACCAAATCTCTTTACATAAGAGTAGAGGCCTACTCTTCTTGAATATGCAAGCCAAGTTTGGTCACTCTACTACAGAACACACATCCTCCGGATAGAAGCTGTTCAACGCAGGTTTTTACGATTCGCTTTACGTGGTCTTCCCTGGGATGATAGCCAAAACTTACCACCTTATACCGACCGGCTGAAACTTATAAATTTACAACCCCTTTCTATACGTCGAAAAGTTGCCGACATTCTCTTTATTCATCAAATTTTAGTTGGGAATATCGATTGTCCTTCTTTACTTCGACTTATTTCTTTTAATACCAACCCACGCAATCTTAGGTCTGTGCCACTTTTCCGGCTCAATCTTCACCGAACGAATTACGGACACTTGGAGCCAATGTCTAGAATGCTTCGTGAAGTTAACGATATTATGCCTCTCTTCGACTACCATCTCACCAAACTCTCTCTTAAAAACACTCTTATTTCCACCTATGCCTCACATCCTAACTTTTTTTAACCGCTCCCACCCTTTAGTTTTTATCTTTAGTTTTAAGTGAAAATTGTTAGTTCTAAGAATAAGCTTGCAATAAGCAATAATAAATCTGTCCGGGGTTGACCCGGGCCGCAAATAAATAAATAAATAAATACGTCGTTTCACTACCTATGTTTGCATTTATACTAGATGGAGTGAAAAGTAACCTCCTTGAGAATGAATAAAAATTTTTTTTTAATGTTTTTTTTATTTTATTCAATATAGTCCCCTTTTAGTTTGATACACTTATTCCAGCGATTTTCCAACTTCTTGATCCCGTCCGGAAAGTAATTTTCCGGAAGGTCTGTAAAATACTCCTCCGTGGCGTCAATGATTTCCTCGCGTGAGCTGAATTTTTTATTGATGAGCCATCTTTTGAGGTTTGGGAAGAGATAATAGTCCGAGGAATCCAAATCCAGTTACCAATCGACGCCAAAAGTCTGCCCAAGTCCAAACACTCTTTCGAAGTGCTCTCGCGTTCGTGTTTTTGGTCAGGAGTGAGCATTCGCGGCACCCAACGGCAGGATAACTTTTTCATATGCAGAATATTGCCCAAAATATCGCGTGTGGGCTCAGTACTAATCTTTGTGGTATCTGCTAGCTCGCGCACCTTCACTTTCCGGTCAGCCAACACCATTTCCTGTATTTTTTTGACATTGTCCTCTGTAACCGCATCGGAGGGCCTGCCCCTTCGGACTTGATCGAAACCAATATTTGACGGTGTAATCTGACGGAGCATTAGCCCAATAATATTTTTCCAACTTTTTTCTTGTTTCCTTCGCCGTTTTGCCTCTCAAAAAATAATGTTTTATGAGAGAACGAAAATCGTTTTTGTCCATACTCAACATGATGCCAAACACGTCAAACACGTCAACAACAATCAGCCGTCAAAACAAAACTAAAAACAGTATCGCAATGAAATTTGGCATGTCTGCCTAAATATGAACGGACTTCAAGGCAGCATAACCTTTTTTGCAGTAGCAGCGCATTCTGGCGGTCAAGGAGGTTACTTTTGTCTCACCACAAAGTGAAACAAGAGTCTCCACCCATATGATAGTTACACTTAATCTGTCGAAAATGCGTGGAATTTGGAATCTGTTCTTTAATGGATTTAAAATTACATTTCATAACGTCAAATTTAAGTTGGCTTTTATGGGTTCAAGTGTGAAATCAACAAAGTAAATGTTGGTGTGTTTAATGGATCCCGTCTGTCGTTCTCGGAAGAAAAAAGTAACAAATTTCGTAGTTACAATTTTAATCTCTGTTAATACGAATATGTTTGTTATGAGTACAAAAAAGAGACTCTCTTGCGCAATATATTTGAAAGATTGACTTCGAGATATACACTTTTATAATACAATAGTCAGACAATCCCCATGTGCTCAACACATTTAGTTAGCATAACAAATAATTTTAAAGTAAGAATGTGAATGTAAATCCTGAAATTGAATCACAGAAAAATGATTTAATATTGAAGACAATACAAGTATAATGTATATGTTATAGTCAAACATTGAAGCTCCAGCGCTCCTAGGTTTGGCTAATCAAACCTCAGGTCTAATAAGAAGTCTTAATCAAAGTCCAAAACAATATGTTGAGACATTTCTTCAAATCTCGAATTCATGCAAAAATGATGCAAGTCACAGAAGACATGCCAATTAAAAGGCCGACCACCTTTATTGTGGTTTGATTCATCTTCTTTACTAGTACATTTTTGTAAATTAAATGATAAATGATAAATTGCAAGTTTGAAAAATCGAAATTTTTGAAGGTTTTTAAGGATTTTTTTTTGCAGAAAATGAAATACAATCTTCTTATGAGAATTACTATATATGTTATTATTTAGCTATTGAATAATACAAACAAAATTTTGTTAAATAAAAAAAAATATTTTAACGTCATTTTGGTGGGGTAAAATAAAAAAAATAGGTGGTTGGACCCCCTGATTGCTCCTTTTGTAAACATCTGAAATCAAAATTCCAAAAATATTATTATTCAGTAGGGTTGTCATTCCCCGTCCCTAGTAGATTTAAAAGATTTGAGTGAAAAATAACAAAATGCCGGCCTTTTAATCTAAAAAATTTCAATAATCGACTGTTTTTTTTCTGTTCAAAATCGAGATAAAAAAATACTGGAATTACTTCCAGTACCGGACAGAACTATTCATATGTAGACTATTGTGTTAAAATTTTAGCCAGATCGGTTCAATAAGGACTGAAACGAATAAAATTTGGAAACTTCAAAGTAAAAAAAAAATATTTTCATAATTCATGTAAATTTTTTTTATTTGCTTTAAGACTCTGTTTTTATTAAATTCATTCACAATTACAAAAAATAAAAAAAATTATTTGGGTTCCCATTCTTTCCTCAACTGAAGCTAAATCTGTCCAAAATAATGTTGAACCCTCGTGTTTGTTTAAGAAAGGAGTCAACCGTTGTTTTAGGCACTCGGTAATGTACACTTCTCCGTTAATTGTTCCCGTTGTAATAAACGATGAGCTTCAGTGTCCACATTGGCAAATGGCCTGCCAAACGAGATATTTTGACCCGAATTTTTCCATCCCAATCGATATTGTTGATTGCGGAAGAATCTCAGCTTAAAACGAGTTGTAAAACTGCGCACCTGCAAGAGTAGTAAAGTCGGCTTTGACATAAGTTTCATTCAAAACCAAACACGCTTTCTTGTTGCCGATCAACTCGTATAACTTTCGGGCTCGTGTTTTTATGACTTTTTTTTGGTTTTCAGTAACTTTTGGTATTTTTTGTTTTTTTCGTGTTTTTAGGCCGTTATGTTTTTTAGATCTTTGTACCATTGTTTGGTTGAAATTACATTTCCGAGCAACATCTCTGGATGACATAGTCCGGTTTTTTACGACGGCACCCACTATTTTCCTGTCCAAATTTGTATCATGTGCTCCACTTTAAGCTCCACTTTTCTGTTTTCGCTTAACTGTCAACGTCTCCAAATATCGTTTAATAACAGAATCCACTGTACTGCGTGCTATGTTTAAATTTTTTGCGATGAAATAGTTTGGATGCGAAGTATTTTCGAGCCATTTGTCGATGATCTTTTTACGGCGTTCCGCTTGACTCATATTTTATAAATATTTTGAACCGCACCGAACTAAAATCAATAACAAACTAAAACTAGAGAATATACAGGCTAATTTGGGTACAAAATGGGATTGCAATTTTTACGCATTGCAAGTATAGCCCGTATTAAAATTTACAGATTTTATTCGTTTCAGTCCTTAGTTTCTTTTTAATCATCTAGGATAAAAGTAGTTTCGAGAAAAACGCGTTTAAAGTTTGGAGAAGAAAATAAAATGCAGGGTACGCTCTCCCATACTGTAACTTTAAAATGACTTAGTGTATCGGTCTAAAATTTTCACAGTATATTCTCAACTTATTAAACTTTGAAAATATGCAAAAACAAAACAATTCATTATGAACGAATACTTTTTACAATTTAGATGATTACACAAGTGAATCAAAAATTAGACTTCATGCTAGCAATAGAAAATACATATAAGACTATAAATAGTATACAGAATAAAAAAAAAAACAAGTATAATATTATGAACACACAAATATTTTACATTTATATAAAGCAGATTTAGTTATAGCAAAATTAAAAATCTTGTACTACCATACTATAAGATATTAGAAATTGACAACGTTAATTGTGTTATGGAGATTGCAGCAGAACACACGAATCTATACTCGTACAAAATTAGTACCCACAATTAAGTTAAAAAGATAAAAAAAAACCTACATTGTTAGAATACTAGAGACATTATTGTTATGTACATATATCATTTTAATTAAGACTACCTCAAAATGTTAGCCAATTCCTAACATCAAGTTCTCTCTTAAGTGTTATAATATAACTATCAATTACAATATATGGGGTGAACAGATAAGAATAGAAAAAAACATTAAATAAAACAACAACGATATGAGAAATAAAACTGATTTGGCTTTATTTTGAAGCTAAGTTCATTCTATTATGTGTGTAAAAGCATATCATTCAAATGGCCGCCTCGACTTCGCTGAGAGTGTTGCAAGAGGTCGCTCGAATTTTTGATGACTCGGTCCAATAAGCGTGGCGTATGTGGCTCCTCCAAAGCAGTTGGCATGTTAGCGTAGACCAAGGACTTGACGTAGGCCCAAAGAAAATAATCGAGTGGTATCAAATAGCATGATAGTGGCGGCCAATTGATGAACGCTCGCCGAGAGATGACCCAGTCACAAAATTTCTCCTTCACAATTTCGAGCGTTGTGTTGCTTGAATGGCATGTAATGCCATCTTGTTGAAACCACACAGCGGATATGTCGATGTTGTCGAGCTCTGACCACAGAACGGCGGTTAACATCGCTCCATACCTGAGACCGTTGACAGTAACGGTGCCTCCTTCGTTATTTCGAAAGAAATAAGGTACGATGATGCCGCCATACCATAAACCGCACCAAACAGTCAATCTTTGTGGATGCATTGATGCTTGGCCGAATACTTGTGGATTGTGTTCCCTCTAATAACGAGAATTTTGCTTGTTGACATAGCCGCTGAGCCAAAAATGTGCCTCGTCCGAGAAAATGATTTTTTAGCCGGATGGCCAAAGCCAACATTTCCAGCGCCCAATTAGCGAACTCACGGCGTTGGCTGTGTTCGTCGGGCTTTCATCCTTGCGTCAGCACAACCTTATACTGCTGTAAACCCGATTCCAACCGCAAAATAAGCCGGGTTGGCTCTCTGGCGATGCCCAATTCAGTTGACCGGCGCCGAATCGACGATACTGGCCACTACGGCGGCTATGTTTTCTTCATTTCGGATCGTCTGATTGGTGGCATAAATTCCAACCAAGAGTATACTCACGCTCAAACGTTTCCACGGTGCGACGAATTGCCTGCACACTGAAACCATGCTGACGACCGACCCCACAACGAAATTCACGTTGCGTATTTACAACTGAGCCGAAATTTCGATAGTATTTTTTAATAATTTCCACACGTTCAGCAAGCGTAAAACGATGCATGATGAAATGGAAAACCTTGCTGGATATTTTGACAGCTGGATGTTATTGGTAACTTTGACAGCTGTATGTTATTGGTAATTTTGACATCTGCTGGGACATAACAATTGGACAAACTATCATTGCTATCTGGTCACCCTTTATTCAGAGAAAATTAAAATAAATTACAGTAATTGCTTGGGTTTTTTTCAAAAAACCAAATTGCACCATCTTGTTTTAATGCTGACCGAATCCAAAAAGCAAGCAGATAAATCGAGTATGCAAAAAGATAATAGCAGTATATAGTACTCTTCAAATGATTACCTGAAGCAGACAAAGATGTAAAAAAGTAGAAAATTATAGATATGTATGAGTATAGTTCAAAGATAATAATCAAATAATGTGAGAAAAGTGTATCCCTATAAGATCGTTCAATGATCCTGCACTTATTTAATACTTTGTAATCAAGTGATAATGTCTTTACTAGTCGCTCACAATGTCATAGTCCACCAGAATATTCGAAGTTTAAGCGAAGTTAAGCCCGCCTTGATTAATTTTTAAGCATTTCTGTTGCCGTTCAATGAACATAACTTTACTATTATAAAAAGCATGAATTATTTGAATTTTTATTATAAATAAGAATGAATTAATTGAATTTGTAAAAAAGAAAAACTATGTATAAATCTGAAAAAAAAAAAACGATGTAAACGCCCATCAAACGAGAGCATTGCGAAAGCGCCCTCTGATCTCACATTCTACGAACACTCATTTTTTCGTTAAATTTCTGAATTTCCAAACACTTATTTTTTCGTTCAATTGCAAGAGGAGGCGATCGCATCGGAATGCTCTCATTTGATGGCGCGTGCACTTGCCGAAGGGACACAAAATTGTAAGTATTTTAAATTTATATGTACATATATGTAATTTTTAACTATCTTAAACAGAATATTAAACAAGCCAAAGGAAAATTAAATGTTTTTGCGTTTGAATATCGTCCCGCACGACCATCAACAACATCTTTAATATTAATTTTTGATATCAGCTGCCTTTTATAAAATTTCGATATCGGCCATCTTTAGTCGTCGTCCATTTGCAAGGCATTTGGAGCGAAGTTCAGCCAGGATTAAAATAAATAAAAAATTAACAAAATTTAATGCAAGGCCGCATCACAAGAACCAAAAAAAATTATGTTATCGACGTCGCCATCAACTTCTCCAGCGCCACCACCGCCGCCACCACCGCCGCCACCACCGCCGCCACCACCGCCGCCGTCTCCACCGCCTACACAGGGTGAAATTATTGAGGCTGAACACGTGGTGTTAATGAAGGAGCTCAGCAGACAAATTACTGAGCTAAACGCCTCTTTTGCCGCCGCAGAAGAAGAACGAACCTGCAGCAACAAGTTTCCATATACGCCGCCGCCGATTCGCAAAGAATTAACGTCATCAACCCTTAAACCTCATCATCCACCAACACCAGGGAAGTCTACGCATCAGTTACTTTAGCAGCCGCCACATCTGTGCACAAAGAAGTTGCCGTATCCGTAAGCCTAACAACCACTACCACCAGCTTTAACACACCATTGTCAATCGCCGCGCCGCAACTTTACGCCCCACCACCATGTAAGACCACATGTGCACCACAAAATGCAAGCACAGATTTACCAGGTATGTACCATCATTTTAATAATACTTCTATCACAAACAAATACGAACCATATGCTTCCGCGCCTACACCGCCCATGCCCTTGCAATTGCCTGCCACTACTAGCACGTCGATCCCACTGTATCAAACTCACTACCCACCAATTCGAAAGTGCCAAGAATTACCTGTGTTCTCTGGTAAGCCAGAGGAATGGCCCATGTTCATTGTCGAGTTTAAAGAGACCTCAGCGGCTCACGGCTAAACCGATTTAGAAAACCTTTCGCTTTTACAACATATGGGATGCCAAACTTAAGGTCGAAGCGCTTTTATTTCACCCTAATAGTATACGCGCAATAATTAGCACCCTCGAATTTCATTACGGTCGCCCGGAAATATTAATAAGGAGTCAACTGTCCAAGATTAGGTCGTTCCCAACAATAAATGATTCTAAAATCAATGAGATCGTTAATTTCAGTGTTTTGGTATCCAACTTGACGGTTTTTTTAGAAAACGTCTCTGCATCGTCTCATTTAACTAATCCCACCTTACTCGATGAGCTGGTAATGAAACTGCCATTGAATAAAAGAGAAGAATGGGCACGACACACTGTGTCACTTTTGCCACAGTACCCGTCTATTCGCGATTCCAATAGCTGGCTGAAACAAGTAGCGACGTATGTAGCCATTGCCACCGAAATTACATCAAACAATTCTACTGCCGAAAGAAGATTAAAAAACTTAAATACGGTATGCGCCCTTACCGAACATATACAAAAAAAATCAAATTGTGCCGTTTGTGACAAGGATCATCATCTTTACCAGTGTCCCACTTTCAGAAATTTTTCCGTTGACGATCGGTGGAAATTAGTCAAAGCGAATCACATATGTTTTTGTTGTTTGCGTCTTGGTCATGTAGTAGCTAAATGCTCATACCGCCGTGAATGCGGAATATCTGCCTGTCGTAAAAGTCACAACCGTTTGCTCCATGACCCCAATGAAAAGAAATCCATGGAAGGGAATTATTCAAAAAAACAAACTGCCGTTTCAACAGTAGGTAGTATCACTATAACAGATGGACAATTGCAAACAAACGAATACGTACATACGAGTATAGTAGTAAGCGCAATTGGTTGTAAAGAGACAACGAAAAAAAACCCTTTTCAAATTTCTTCCTGTCAGGTTAAGCGGACCGCTAGGTTCTTGTGTCGTCATAGCATTTATAGATGAGGGGGCAAAGGTATCTTTGATCGAAGAAAGGGTAGCTAGATCTATTGGAGTGAAAGGTGTATCAGATTTGCTGTCGTTGAGGTGGATATCGGATAAAATGGCTACGGAAATATCTCAACATGTTCACATTGAAACTTCTGGTGTGTATAATAATGCCGTTAAGCACCAGATGAAAGACGTTCGCACTACAAAAAATTTAATGTTACCAGCTCAGATTTTACGTTTTAGGGAATTTCAGAGGGAATATGCTGAGTTAGGCAAAATTCTTGTGGAAGATTATGTCGATGCTGTACCGCAGATTCTAATTGGTATACCGCACACAAATTTAGTGAGACCCATAAGAATTTTAAACATTGGTAAAGGGTTTGCGGTTCACAACACCAAACTGGGTTGGACTCTGTTCGGTTCTAATGAAAATAGTCATTCAGATATTATTGTCAGCTGTGTCGTTGCAGAGAACAACGATTTAAATGATTTGCATAGACAAGTGGCAGAGTATTTCTCGTTAGAAAGTTTAGAAAGACAGCCGGAAAAGGAAGTAATTTCTGAAAGTGATAAAAGGGCAGAGTTTATATTGAAGGCAACCACCAAGAAAGTAAATAACCAACGTGAAACAGGTCTTTTATGGAAAAGCGACAAAATACAATTTAGTGAGAGTTACAGTATGGCACTAAAGCGCCTCGAGTTTGTAGAAAACAAAATGTTTAAAAATGTTGAATTTGCGGAATGGTACAGATCTAGAATCGAAGAGTATATAAAAAAGAATTACGCTAGAAAGTTATTACAAGAGGAAATCGCGATCACGGAATCTACTTGGTACCTTCCACATTTTGCGGTTTGCAATGTCAATAAAGGCAACAAGATGCGTCTGGTTTTCGATGCCGCTGCCGAAACAAACGGAATGTCATTGAACTCGGTACTGCTGAAAGGTCCTATTAGTTACCAACCGAAGTCATTACTCACAGTATTATTTGGATTTCGCCGATGTAGAATAGGCATATGGAAGGAAGACCAGAATGCACAACGATTTTTATGGAGGGATGGAGATCGTTCTTGGCCGCCAGATACCTATGTGATGAAGGCAATGATATTCGGATCAAAGAGCTCACCGTGTTCAGCCCGGTATATAAAGAACTTAAATGCTAATCAATACAAAGATGTTTATCCGAGAGCTGTTAAAGCGATTATCGACTGTCATTATGTAGACGATTACGTAGACAGATTTGACACGGTTGAAGAGGCAATCGAACTTGCAAGAACAGTCAAAATGATTCATAGCCAAGCGGGATTCGAAATTAGAGACGTTGTGTCAAACTCAAACAAGTTCGTTCAAGCAATGAACAACACATCTGCCGAGACATATCACACAGACCTGAAGGGCATTTGCCGAAGCGATTCAACTACAGAAAAAATCCTTGGAATGTACCGGAACTCGAGCACAGATACGTTTTGTTTTGAACTGAATTTTGCCAGAATACCTCAAGGCGTACAAGATGGATTAGTACGTCCTACCAAAAGTCAAGTGTTAAGCGTAGCTATGTCTATATTCGAACCATTTGGTTTGTTAGTAAATATTACAATATTATCAAAACTTTTATTGCAGAGGTTGTGGAAAGCAAATGTGGGATGGAACGAATTAATACCAGAAGATATTTACATAAAGTGGTATAAATGGTACAAGCAGCTTGACAACGCGAAATATTTAAAGATTCCGAGGTGTTATCGTACGGATATAACCAACTTAGAATCTGAAATTCAACTCCATATATTTGTTGACTCCAGCGAACTAGCCTTTTCTGCAGTAGCCTATTGGCGTGTTAGTCTTAACAACGAGATAAACGTGAGTTAACTGTTCTAGTACGGTTAAAAGAGGCCATAATAAGAAGTCACGATTTCAAGCCAAGTCGAGTCACGTTGTGGTCCGATTCTAAGACGGTCATCCATTGGATCCGATCCGACAGCCGATGCTATAAGCAGTTCGTGGCTCACCGGATCGCGGAAATATTAGACGTTTCAACGGTTAGCAAATGGAAATGGGTTCCAGGCAAAAATAATCCAGCCGATGAAGGTACAAGGCCGCAGACAATATCAGGGGTACTTCAGGAGTCAAAATGGATAAAAGGCCCATTGTTTCTGAGAACTTCTGAAGAATATTGGCCAGTGTTAACAGAGGACATTTCTGCCCACGAACAAAGTGAAGAAAGGCGTCAACATTTACTACTGATTGAAAACGACTTGTCAATTATACCGTTTGAACATTTTTCGAGCTACTACCGGTTGCTTAAGGTTGGATGCTTAGGACCCAGCATCCAACCTTAAGCAGTTGATAAATTTAAACAGGTAATTAAAAATATCGACGCATGCAACGGGACAACTTCAAAAAATCTCACCGTCGAAGAAATAAAACGATCTGAAATATTCCTGTGCCATCTAGTCCAGCGGACTGTATACTCGAATGGAATACGTCTCCTCTTATCAAAACAGCCAGTCTCGAAAAAAAGTTCAATATTTAAACTATCGCCAGTGCTCGATGATGACAACGTTATTCGACTCGTTGGGCGCATATCTGCTTGTCTTACCATACAAAGAGGCCTATAATTCTTCCAAATCACCACATATTTTCAAAAATACTGGTTCAATACTATCATGAAATCTATCAACACCAAAATCAAGAAGCTTCAATTTGTTCAATTCGTTCTAAGTTTTGGATTCCAAGCATTAGTCGACTCCTTAGAAGCGCCAAATCATCTTGCCAACTCTGTAAAAATATGTCAGCAATTCCGGAGCCGCCGCAAATGGGTCAACTACCCTGTGATAGACTTATACCATTCTCATAAACAGGAGTGGATTATATCGGACCTCTGCAGATCGCGATCGGACGTCGACGGGAGAAGAGATGGGTAGCGATATTTACTAGCCTTTCAGTACTAGCGATTCACCTCGAGTTGGCTAAGAATTTATCGAGCGACGCAGCTATTTTGTGCTTGCGCAACTTCATAAATCGGTGAGGCGTTCCTATTCGACTTCGGAGCGATTGTGGCACAAATTTTGTTGGTGCCAGTAAGGAAGACTGGGTAGTGATCAGTGAATCGTTGGAAAAGGAATGAACACGGCGCCGTATTGAGTGGCTATTCAACACAGCAGGAAACCCATCAGCAGGAGGAGTGTGGGAGCGCCTTGTGAAATGTGTTAAGCGCGTTTTGCATTTCACCTTAAGGGAAATGCTTCCTCAACTTGAAACTTTACAAAGTCTTCTAACCGAAGCTGAAAATTTAGTAAATTCGCGTCCTCTTACTCACCTACCGCTTGAAAGTAATGAGGCTGAACCGCTTACACCAAATCATTTCTTACTCGGATGTCCCAACTACATACAAACTCCAACGGTGGATGAAAAACTTTGTCCACGTAAGCAATGGCACATATTACAACAGTTGAAGCAAACATTTTGGAAAAGGTGGATTCTGGAACATCTTCCTACGCTGACACGGCGTACAAAGTGGTATCAAAGAGCTAAGCCTATACAGGTGGGTGATATTCGATGACAATGAAAGCAGGGGTAAGTGGAAGCGTGGTAGGGTGGTAGAAGTATTTCCTACGCCTGATGGTCAAGTTCGGTCTACTGCAGTTAAAACTTTATCAGGCACTATCAGGAGACCAGCGTCAAAATTAGCTAAACTGGATATTGTTAGTGAATCTTCCCCCTAGATTTACGGGGGGTGGGATGTTGCTGTTCTATGAACATAACTTTACTATTATAAATAGCATGAATTATTTGACTTTTTATTATAAATAAGCATGAATTAATTGAACTTATAAAAAAGAAAAACTATGTATAAATCTGAAAAAAAAAAAAACGATGTAAACGCCCATCAAACGAGAGCATTGCGAAAGCGCCCTCTGATCTCACATTCTACGAACACTCATTTTTTCGTTAAATTTCTGAATTTCCAAACACATATTTTTTCGTTCAATTGCAAGAGGGGGCGATCGCATCGGAATGCTCTCATTTGATGGCGCGTGCACTTGCTGAAGGGACACAAAATTGTAAGTATTTTAAATTTATATGTACATATATGTAATTTTTAACTATCTTAAACAGGATATTAAACAATCCAAAGGAAAATTAAATATTTTTGCGTTTGAATATCGTCCCGCACGACCATCAACAACAATTTTAATTACTGTTTTTGTCTGAAATTTTAATTAACGGCTTCGAAAAAAATTATTACTATCTGCCTAGTTGTGAATCCTAATGGAAACGATGCAAGTACTGTTGGGTGTTTTGTTAGAGAGGATAACTACTGATATCCTAAAGGCCTCTATTGAAATTAATAATATATAATAAGACTTTTTGTGTGACCATATATTTAATCTTGTGGCTTACATTGAAGAATTTTTATGCATCTAGGAAATTCAAAATCAAAAACGTTCAACTTTTCTAGTAAGTATCGAGGGCTATGACAATTTTTATATCACTTTTATGAACGATTCATCAGTTTCTCATCAAGCTCCTTAGAGAAATGTATATTCGATTTGAAAATAATCGGCGCTTCAATGACCGGGCTCTTGATAAAAGCAAAACTTATCGAAACAGAAAAATTACGAAAATTAATTTCATTAAGCTCAAAAATAATCTCTTAAAATAGAAGAGTTTTTTTTTTTAAAGTGCTGCTTCTGCTGCACTGTTTATTGATTCCTTATCTAAGAATATTCAAGACCATACCTCCACCGTGTCGTTGAAAACGATTTCTAAATGACTTAAACTTTGGAGTACTACGCAACTTATAGAAGAAGTTAAGAGGAAAAATAAGAGTAATATCAAATGTTCTAAGCTTTCTAACAAACCTCAAAGCAAATCAAATTGTGCTCTAACCTTAAAAAAGGAATTCCCTTTTGCTGGGATAATTATTATCGGAATCAATTTATTTTTGCTGTGGGAAGTTTAAATGTGAAGTTTCTAATAAACTTATCGTGGTTAACGCTCTTCAAAGGTACTTTATTTCAATAGTCAGCAGTCTTACTATGTAAACACATCAAGTAAGTGCTTGATTGTGAAATTATAAGTGAAACAAATGATTACCTCTACGGAAAATCATGTCATTCTTTGTGCGTTGGCTTAAACGACGCACGATTGACCTTAAAAACAAATACACAATCGCCCGTTATATTGTAATGAACGCAATATCTCCCTCTTTCATAATGCCCGCAATTGACTCAATTAATAACATACATGCCACGTAATAACTGAAAATAAACTATACCTCAAAAAAATGCAAAACTAAGTTAGAAATTCGATGATATTCTAAAAAGATCTTACGAACACTATCGAACAATCTGCTAACTTTTTTTCAAATTCAAAAACATTGACAGACAAGCAGTTCACTTAAAATTTACATCTCCTAAAATTTCATCTGTAATTAAATACACCCTTCATTCTTATATCCCGACTGACTGCTTTAGATCTCTCCGATCGGATCTCGATATTTATTTCCAATATCCATTTAATAGTAGTGCCCCCGTCCAATAAGTTCCTTATAAACATTATGAGCACAATGAATGAATGAAAAACAACGTCGCTGAATTCTGTTTGTTACTTACCGAAATCGTTAATGGCATCAGAAAAGCTTCTGGCTTAATCGAATATATACCATTGCAAATCCAATCTCAATCGATCGTAGCGTATATTACTCGTACATCTTTACTCACCGAATTGGCAGTAATTACAACTTCACCACATTTCCCCTTCACCTTAGCCGCCTTAACCGCGTCAGGAACCTGAAGATGTTCCACCACCTCCAGAATCCACATTCTCCTACTTCGTAGTTTCTTGGACTCTATCGGAATAGGAGAGTATACTAAAAATGCTGAACAATGAAGGAATCAGAAGCTATGTCCTTTTCAATTAATCAATATTTATAAAGGCGAGAAGGTGTCACCTGCCAATGTTTCTAACCCTAATTGCTTCAAACTAAGTATTGCATTAAAACACGAACGGATGTACGACAACCCTTTCTACGAAATGTCGATTACGAAAACTATGTCCAAAGATCAATCTAGTCAAAAATCAAACACGAATTTTAAAAAAAGCACATTTCCTTCTTTCTCCCAAGTGATCCGTCTTGACACTCATCAGTCCAAACTTCTCCAAATGAAAAACCTTCACCCGCTCTGACCAACCTACCTCATAAGCATGTGTTCTTCAGCCTCACGCCTAGTTTCTGTAGATTTCTATGACACCCGTTTAATCAAATTTGGTTCGCTTCCACATGCTTAATCCTACCCCAACTCAAGCTCCCAAAACTCAAATTCCATTAAAATATCTTCGCTTTCTCTCATTGATCCCCAACTGTCAAACTTACCAAACAGCTAGCGGATTTGCGAGATGCTGGCCGCTACGTTCTATCCCGGCTAAGAGATCTTAGAATATACGAACATGTTCGGTTATATTTTGCCCACTTACACGATTAGCTTGACTCTATACGCGTCGGTGGAACTACGAATATTTTAATCTCGATTCAAACCCAAAAGACCTTCGCCAAATTTTTGTGCGTTTTTACGAAAATTTTAATATTACACCAACTGGTGTTGCGAATGATCTTCCGTCATATGCCACTCACGTAAATTTTATGCGTATTTGGCACCTTCAAATAACTCGTCCCAATCTTAAAATCTACTATTGTCTCTAATTCATCCAATAGTTTTTTAACCATTTATTCCCAAAACTTAAGGGGTCACGGACCAAACCCTTATCTTATCTCTCAAACTCTTGTGTATAACGTTTATGCACTAACAGAGACCAACCTTTCACAGCGAATGCTTTTGGCAATAACAACTCGTCTTAAAACTGCACTTTATAAAAAGTTATCTACAGCTTATTTTCTTTTGAGTATTTCCATCTCAAAACGCAATTTTGACATTTGTTGTTGTTACATTCGTTCTTGTGGACCTGCCCACAGTGAAATGCTAGCTCTAGATGCATTTGATTCCCAATTACATCACGTCGACATCATAGTGACATCAGTGTTATTTTGGATGATTTTAACTAAACTGGAATGTGTTCTTACGGATTCTGGTCTTCTTGGAAAACAGTTTGATCCTACCGTTTGATCCGTTTTCGTATGACAACGATCTTAAAACTGTGTCCTATGAGCTGGTCTACAGCTTAAATTTACTCGAAATTGAACAATTTACTAGGTACGACTAATTCAAACTCTTGCCTTTCTAAAGATAATTCAACACAATTTTCAACTGTTTTTCACAATGTGCTCCAGTTTTGCCCTAAAAACAACTTCTCATCATCTTTACCCTGGTATAACAAAGAATCATGCGCAATCCGTCATAACTACCACCTTCACTAACATTTGTGAACCACTATATTTAAATTATTTAAGCCATATAATTCCAATTTAATCTCTGATCCCAAACGTTTTTTTCAATTCATTAAGATCTGTGTACTCTGAGCGCTATCACAAGATGGCGAAAAATTGTATGCAATTACTACCGATTTCAGCAAAGATTTCAGATTAATTTCAAAATAAAAGCTCAATCTAATTTCATTACTTCCTACTTAAAAGGAAGACATTATAGAATCCTCTTTAGGTTCGCAGTACCTAAACTCATACATGCCCCCTCTGGCACACCTCAAGGAAGCTATATCGGCCATCTGTTATTCATGCTAACTATTGATGAAGTTAACTGTATCGTTAATATCAATTTTTGCAGATGACATCAAATCATTTGGTTCCCTTTGATTGATTTCCATAAGGTTTCCCACTTGGTGCAAGGAAACCTTCTTCGAGCTTAGTGTCAAACTACACCGGACTTACATACTTTATTTATATAATGAAACTATTCCCATAATAACAGAAATGCCTGGTTTAGGAGTTATCTCTGACAATTAAGTAAAGTTCCGTGTCCACATCGATAACACCATAAGACAAGCCAACTCATCTTTCTGTATTGTCGTTTAAGGAAATTTCCGACTTTAACCTTTGTTCGACCTCTTCCATAAAAAAGTATGGCCTAAGCAAGCATCTTTAACCCCTGGACAGAAAAGAGCCGTCTGACGTACTTCTTCCACCATTTCATATAAAATTAGGTCTTATAAAAATTTTGTTCAGGCGACGGATGCCAATGGAAGCGGATTTTTGTATTTAAAAGAAATTTTTTTTCGAATAAGTGATGTGAAGATAAAAGAGCGTATTTTCGTTGGACCTCAAATCAGGAAGTCAATAAAAGATCCAGTGTTTGAAGAAAAAATGGATGATCTGGAAAAACAAGCATGGATATCTTTTAAGACGATTATTTCAAATTTTCTAGGTAACCATAAGAGTGGCAGCTACAAAGAGTGTGTTAGCGAGCTGTCATTGGCTTATCAAGCATTAGGTTGCAACATGTCACTAAAAATTCGTTTTTTAGACTCGCACTGTTACGTCAGAGACTTCACTTCCGTTTTCCTCTTTCTAACATTCGCTTTTATATTTTCATTGCATTGCATGCCAAGCTACCAATCACGCGTAGAATGCATGACCAACAATGCGCGGATCATTTTAACAAACGTTTCACTTTTGCGCTACACGCGCTGGCAAATATGACACCTTCGTCAAAGCGCATTCCTTTGCCACAGGTAAACCTGTGTTCATCGGAGAAGCCGTGCCAACAAATTTGCCATATAAAATATGCAGATCAGTTTAGTTCGGTTGGCTCTCTTTCGATACCTTCCATAGAGATAAGTGTTGTTTTTTTTTTTTATTAAATTATTAATGGAAGGACATAACTGGCGCAGTCGGTAGACGTGGAGTACGCGAAAAGTGCTCGGTAAAGAACAATATTAATACGCGGTTAATTTTTATTATTTAACTCATGTGAACGTCTCGTTACGATAATACAATTATAATAAGAAATAAACTGGAGCGATTAAGTTCAGTGAAGTACAAGAGAAACTAAAATGTTAACTCTTTAGTGAAGTATAATCGAGAAAGTATTCCACATAAGGGAGAGTGTCTAAAAGCAAACAAAAGAAGATTTTTAAAACGTCCTTTCTGGAAAGAACAAAGAAAAAACAAAACAGTGAAAACTCTTGTGCTTTTTGAGTAGTGTTTCACACTGATATTTGGTTAGACAAATATATATATATATAAAACTGAATTGTAATATCATTGCAACATAAAGTTCGCTTAGACTAATTAGTAACTGTAGTGCATTGTATATTTTAACATTTTCTGCGTCTTTTTCGTTTTTTTTTCGTTTGCACTAAAAGATATGAAAACGCTTTTTCGTTCGTTTCGTGGATGTAAGGACTGAAACGAATAAAATTTGGAAACTTCAAAGTAAAAAAAAAACATATTTTCATAATTCATGTACATTTTTTTTATTTGTTTTAAAACTCTGTTTTTAAATTCATTCACAATTACAAAAAATAAAAAAAATTATTTGGGTTCCCATTCTTTCCTCAACTTCTTTCGACTGTCCTTCATAAGGTTGGTGACAATTACATCCGTTATCTTTTTGGACGCTATTTTCCATTTAGCACTAAAATCTTTTACGTCCTTTACACATTGCTCACTTTTCCTCAATTTAGCTTTGACCAAAGCCCAATACCTTTCAATAGTACGGCACTGTGGAACATTGGGTGGATTCATGTCTTTTGGGACAAAGTCGACATTTTTAGCAACAAGAGAGCTCAACGTTCATAATGTTGAACCCTCGTGTTTGTTTAAGAAAGGAATCAACCGTTTTTTTAGGCACTCGGTAATGTACACTTCTCCGTTAATTGTTCCCGTTGTAATAAACGATGGGCTTCAGTGTCCACATTGGCAAATGGCCTGCCAAACAAGATATTTTGACCCGAATTTTTCCATCCGAATCGATGTTGTTGATTGTGGAAGAATCTCAGCTTCGAACGAGTTGTAAAACTGCGCACCTGGAAGAGTAGTAAAGTCGGCTTTGACATAAGTTTCGTCATCCAAAACCAAGCACGCTTTCTTGTTGCCGATCAACTCGTATAGCTTTCGGGCTCGTGTTTTTATGACTTTTCTTGCTTTTCAGTAACTTTTGGTATTTGTTGTTTTTTTCGTGTTTTTAGACCGTTACGTTTTTTAGATCTTTGTACCATTGTTTGGTTGGTATTACATTTCCGAGCAACATCTTTGGATGACATAGTCCGGTTTTTTACGATGGTCCCCCTAATTTCCTGTCCAAATTTGTATCATGTGCTCCACTTTTAGCTCCACTTTTCTGTTTTCGCTTAACTGTCAACGTATCCAAATATCGTTTAATAACAGAATCCACTGTACTGCGTGCTATGTTTTAATTTTTTACGATGAAATAGTTTGGACGCGAAGTATTTTCGAACCATTTGTTGATGATCTTTTTACGGCGTTCCTCTTGACTCATACGAGTATTTTATAAATATTTTAAACCGCACCGAACTAAAATCAATAACAAACTGAAACTAGAGAATATACAGGCTAATTTGGGTACAAAATGGGAGTGCAATTTTTACGCATTGGAAGTATAGCCCGTACTAAAATTTACAGATTTTATTCGTTTCAGTCCTTAGTTACTGTCAGCCAGGGCCACTATGTATCAGGGTGGAATCATGTTATTCGTTTTTCTCCTTCATGCGTTTTTCATATTTGCGGAACAGAATGATCCGTTCGCATACCTGAGTTGAATTTTGTGTATGCAAATAGATAAATGTAGTTACTATATAAACTGTTTTTTTAACTGGTTTTATTTATACCCACTCCTAATCAGCAGTAACCAGGCAAGTGAATAAACTAGAAAGAAAAGAGAATTTTCGGAAAAAAAGCCCAATTGCCGAGTACCCTATACAATTATTGAAACAAAAAACAAGTACAGGCTAAGAATACTGATCGACATTGGATCAGAGACCAGTATTCTTAGCGCAGGGATATGCCGTCCCAAATGGCAAACAAAACTACAAAACCCACTTAAAATTTTAATAACAAGCACACCCATATATGTAGACAGGAATGTTAAAATTCCATTGTTTAAAGAGTTAGGGAAAATAGGTAAAACTGCGGAGTTTGAAGAAAGGAAAATTGTAATCGATTATAGAAAGCTCAACGAGGTGAGGAAAGCTTCATGTGGCGTTTTGGCAACAGCACGCGGTGTACCTTATTCCCATGTGGTCACCCATCTACATACTTATCGCGTCCAACACTCCTTGATTTCGGTGATCTATAAAATCAAAGCTAGCTTAAGGATTCTCCAATTCATAAGCTAGCTTAAGAATTAAAATTGGTGTAATTCATAACTCACCGACTAGCTTATGCATTGGAATTGGTGTAATTCATAACTCCCGACTAGCTTATGAATTAAAAATTTTTTAATACAAATTCCACCAATTGGCTTGTGAATTAAAGACAGGTTTAAGCTAAAAATGACTTAAGCTTTTGCAACTCTGCTCTGGCATAACTTCCGCTGAATGATTCTTCTCAAAAATGTATGCCGGTTCTGGCCCAAAAGTGCATTCGAACCGTCATAATTACACTGCTCGCTTATTTTTACGGCGTCATCCATACTGAACCAGTATCGCAAGATTATAAAGTCTAATATCTGATTTTAATAATTTTTTTTCAATTAATCGCAAAAACCCAATATTATTAATTTATTGTTTATATCAATCCTATCGCGAGGGTTTCATGGGTGGCTGTTTTCAAAGTTCAAAATATTCTAAAAGCAATTAGCTTTATATCAAATTTAAGAAAAAAATAGTAAAACGTTATGTTAATTAGGCATTTTCTGGAGAAAAGTGACCTCAAAGTCAAAAATTATCATGGGCAATGAAAACGGAACAGGCTAGAACCTAAAGATTCAAACAAGATATCAACTTTATTTAAACGCCGTTATAAAGGCCAGTATTCCTTCTAAAAATAAAGTCATACACGAAGTTTTTACCATTAGTACTAAAAGAGCTATTTCCGTTAACATGGGTCAGGGTACAACAAAGTAAGCCTTTTCTTAAATCCTCGATAAATGATGTCAACATTGGAGATAGACCCTTACTGTAGAACGATATTTTTCTTAGAATATATATGCCCAGGAATGATTTCCCAAATTATCGTCAACGAATTAGGGGACACCCTGTATATTATTATATTGGGTGACCAGATAAGAACGATAGGAAAAAAAAATTTGAATAAAACGACAACGGTGTGAGATATACAATAATATTGATTCTGGCTTTATTTTGAAGCTACGTTCATGTCATACATATGTGTAGGATAGCACATCATTCAAACGGCCGCCTCGGCTTGGCTGGCAGTGCTTCAAGCGGTCGGTCCAATTTTTGATGACTCGGTCTAATATGTTTGGCATTATTTCGGAAATAGCGTGTCGAATGTTGGCCTCGAGCTCGTCTAAAGTGGTTGGCTTGTTAGCGTAGAGGTATCCTCAGAGAATATAATATAGTGGTGTCAAATAACATGATCGCATCGACCAATTGATGAACGCTCGCCGTGAGATGACCCATGATGCCGCCATGCCAAAAACCGCATCAAACAGTCAATCTTTGTGGATACATTGATGTTTGGCCGAACACTTGTGGATTGTGTTTGCTCCAATAATGGCGATTTTGCTTGTTGACATAGCCGCTGAGAAAAAAATATGCCTCGGACGATGGATTTTTTGGCCAAAATCCGGATCTCTGGCTGACATTTCCAGCGCCCAATTAGCGAACTCACGGTGATGTCTATAGTCATCCGGCTTCAATTCTTGCGTCAGTACAATCTTATACGAATGTAGGCCCAAATCCAACCGCAAAAAAAGCAGGTTGACTCTCTGGCGATGTCCAATACAGCTGATCGGCGACGAATCGACATTGGTGGGTCTTCTTCGATACTGGCCGCTATAGCGACTATGTTTTCTTCATTTCCCGCAAATCTATGACTCAAACTTTTCCACAGTGCGGCGAATTCCTGCACACTGAATCCAGGATGGCGACCGAGCTCACGCCGAAATTCACTTGCGTATTTACAACTGAGCCAGAATTTCGATAATATTTTTTAATAATTTCCGCCGGTTCGACAACCCTAAAACGATCCACGATGTATACTCTTGGCTTGGCAGCTGCTGAAACATAACAACTGGAAAAACTATCATTGCTATCTAGTCACCCATTATAAAGATAGGTATAAATGTTTCGAAATGTATGGTATAATAAGCGAAAAACAACATGACGCACACAATATGTTTGTAATGTAGGTTAAATAAACTTTCAATTCCTTTATATATAGAAATTTCTGAGAAACAATGGTCGTTTTTTCCAAATCGGTTAATTTCCATTAAAATGTGTTCAAGAATTTACTCCTTTAAAAATAATCTAGTAAAATTTGTAATATCATATTTACACTGTGATGTGCGTGCGATTGATTGGGAAACTGCTGACTGCCCAATAACTTGCATTGGGCTTGTAGTTCAATAATCAAACTCGGCATGTAGGGCTTGCCTTACCTCCCAGTGGTGGTCCTCGGTAACCGCATGAGTAAACCCTTACTCTGTAGGCTAAAATGACAAGGGTACGAGTATGTTCGGCCAGTAGCATAATACTGGCCCACACCACCATAGGGCTCACAACCTTATACGGAAGACATTAAAAAGATGTGACGAAACAACTAAGGGCCTCGAATAAAAACTGCTGACGACCCTTGCAAACGTTTAAAGGACAAGGACCTTCGGATCTGCACGCGAAATGTTCCGACCCTTAACAGGCCACGTGGATCCGAGCAATTAGCCCTTGACTGCTATCACGCAGATATTACCGCCATCCAGGAAGTGCAATAGGATGGGCCCGAGCATAAGGAGAATGAAAAGACAGCTTTTATTCGGATACGGATTTTCCATATGCGGCAGACTTAGGCAAGAAGTCGTGAGCATCAAGCCTAAATTTGCTAACATAAGCCTAATATGCGCCCATGCGCCTACGGAATACAAGGACGATGCCACTAAAGATTGTTTCGACGAGCTCTTCGCAAGACACACATATGCGCAATGTCCGCAATATGATTTGTACTCGTTGGCTCGATCCACAAAAAAAGGAGAGCTCCTCAACTGCGCGAGCTATAGAGTTATCAGTATCCTCTACATTGCATACAAGATTTCATTTACCATATTGTGTGAAGGTCTGAAACCCCGCTTCGTTAACAACGTGCAGTTTCAAATCAGGAAAGCCCACAATCGACTAAATCTTCATAATTCGGCAGGTCCTGGGAAAGACTCAAGAAGTTCAAATATTTTTTCATCGATTTTAAGGCCACATATGACAGCATTTATATAGAGACGAGCTAAATAGGGTCCTGCCAAATTCGTGTCTTTGTGCAGAATGACGATTGAGGACGCTCGCTGCTCTGTCAAGGTCGATAACGACTTAACCGAAACGTTTGGTGTCAAAAAAAGTTTTAGACAAAGTGGCGCGCTGTCAAGTGACTTCTTTAACAGCATACTTGAAAGAATTTTTTTTCCAAAATTGAATGAATTGGGTCTGGACGATCTCTAGTTTCAACAGGATGGTGCTACCGCCCATACAAGCCATTAATCAATCAATTTATTGCGTACGAAATTTGAAGATCGCATTATTTCGGTTAGAAGAGAAGTTGATTTGCCTCCAAGGTCATACGATTTGACACATTTAGACTTCTTCCTGTGAGGTTATTTGAAGATGCCAATATGCCAATAACCCAGCGGAAATTCAGGATCTCAAACATAACATCCAAACTGTAATTGCGGTCATTGACCCACTTATTCTTCAAAAAGTCATTCGCTTGCAAAAGAAGACGTGGTGGTCACTGAACGATGATGTGTGTCATTCCTGATTGCCATAAATCAAACTCTATTAATCAATAAAATTCTACATTGATTTCAGCAGATATAAATCGAAGAATAACTCTTGCCAATCGCTGTTTCTTTGGGATAAGAAGGTAAGTGGTAGGGCCCTATTCCGAAAAACTAAGGAGACTCTAGTCCAGTCCTACTTTATGGCGCTGAAGCATGTACTCTATTGAAAACAGAAGATATTCACTGCCGTTTTGATAGCAAAGTTCTTAGTAAAATGATCGGTCCCGTTCTGTTGACAGGCTTTGAAGGTGAAGATTCAACGATGAACTATTGTATATGAGCTGTACACCGACATCGACCTAATCAGAAAACTGCGCGTAGAAGGAATGGACACCAGTGCTCCGGCCCGCAGAGTCTTCGAATCTAATTCGGAGGGACAACGCTGAAGATCCCATCTTAGATGGCACGGACGTAGAAGGGGACCTCAATCGATTTGGAATGCGCAACTGAAGGCAGTTAGCAAAGGATCCGGCTAACTGGAGAGCCTTGTTGGTTAAGGCCCAGGTTCACTCCGAACTGTAGCGCCACTTAAAGAAGTAAGTATTTACACCGTGAATAGATATAAATTTATGTTGATAATTTTTTGTCTCGGATTCAATATCACTATTATTATCGTAATTTTCAGGAGATATCGCAATAAGAGCTCTACAGTTGGCCGATCTGATCACTTCTTCACTACTAGTAGAACCACAATCCATTTTTATCAAAATTGTTTGCCTTTCCCGGAAAATTCTTTCATTTGCTCATATTGTCACCCGTATGTATCTGCTTCGGTGATAGTGGTCAGAAAATTCCTATGGGCTTATGATGAAAATTGGTGAGGGAGGCATTTGCTGTGGTCTTGGAGTGGCAAAAGAAGGATGTTATCCCACCGTGGTGCACCCTTAATTAAGTTAAGTTCGTGCATAAACCACATCGATCGCACATTTCGGTGATTTATGGGAAGCGGTGGCTAGGTTAGGTTAGGTTAGGTAAGAGTGGCTGTTGGAAATACCAACCCACTTAGGCCTATTGGCCCATTGTGATGCCACGTGGATCTATGATCTTCTTACTACTGGAACCAGTTTGAGCTTTTAATAAAGCGTAGGAGACTGTTAACGTCTATTTTTTCTAGATCGTTTAGGTCGTTGTAGAAGAAAGCTCCTAGGTGAAGCTTCCTTCTCTGAGAGAGAGCTGGGCATGTGCAGAGTAGGTGGGGGATTGTCTCCTCCTCTTCCTCGTCCATGCAGCTTCTACAAAAATCGTTAGTAAAAGCGCCAAGCCTTCTTGCGTGCTTGCCTATGAGGCAGTGTCCGGTAATGACACCTATTATGGCGCTGAGATGTTTCCTTTCTAAGAGGATCAGACACTTAGATCGACTCAGATCCAGCTTTGGCCAGATCTGTTTTGTCGCTAGACATGTTTGTCCAGCAGTCCACCTAAGGTCCGTTCTTTTATTGGCATCTAGCTTTAGTGTTAGTTTGCACGTAGCGATTGGTATACCTATACTACCTTTGTCTGGTAGGATAGGTAGAGTGGTTCCAATTTTGGCGAGTTCATCGGCTCTGCAGTTCCCTGGAATGTCTCTGTGGCCCGGCACCCAACAGAGGTGAATGTTGAACTGCTCTGCCATCTCCATGAGAGATGATCGGCATTCAAGGGCAGTTTTAGAACACAATGAGACCGAGTCCAGGGACTTGATGGCGGCCTGACTATCCGAAAATATGCGGATATCCTTTGCAGATATCACGTTTTTCTTCAGCCAGGACAGAGCTTCTTTAATCGCCAAAATTTCCGCCTGGAACACGCTACAGTGATTTGGAAGGCGGAAAGAGAGGCTTAGGTTAAGCTTATCTGAGAAAACACCGCCGCCAACTCCGCTGTCGGTTTTAGATCCATCTGTGTAGAGATGGATTGACTTGTCCTCCATGAAAGCATCCTCCTCCCAGAATGATCTAGAGGGGAAGCTTACATGGAAGTTTTTGTCAAACCAAAGTTCAGGTATGGTGTAATCGGTGTTCTCTGTGAGGATTCCTAATGTATTAAGAATGTTGGCGTGGCCAAATGAATTATTTGTCCACTGTTTAGTCGCTTTAAGGCGAATAGCTGCAGTCGCAGCTACTTGCTTGCTAAAAATGTCGAGGGGTGTCAAGTGAAGCAGAATATCTAATGCCGCAGAGGGGGTAGACCGCAAGGCTCCGCTTGTGCATAGACATGCTGTTCTTTGGACTCTGCTTAATTTAATGCAGTTGACTGCATTTTCCAAGGCCGTCCACCAGACAACCACCCCGTAAGTGAGTATCGGTCTTATGACCGAGATGTATAGCCAGTGGGTTATGCGAGGTTGAAGGCCCCATTTGTTCCCAATGGCTTTCTTGCAGGAGAATAAAGCTATTGTAGCTTTATTGACTCTTTCTTGAATGTTAGGTTTCCAGTTTAGTTTCCTGTCAAAAATGAGACCCAGATATTTTGCTGTATCGGAGAAAGCTAAACTGGTACCGTTTATTGAAGGAGGGTCTATGATTGGAATTTTATATTTCCTAGAAAAGAGGACAAGATCAGTTTTATGGGGGTTTATTCCCAATCCACAGCGATCTGCCCAGCAGGTTAATCTGTTAAGATTTACTTGGAGGAGTTCTTTAATGGTATTTAAATGTTTTCCTGAGACGGCTATGGCAACGTCATCCGCATAGGCAATCACTCTGCTACCACCCTCTTCCAGGTATATCAGTAGTTCGTTAACCACTAAGTTCCAAAGAAGGGGGGAGAGGACACCGCCTTGCGGCGTACCCCTACTGACATATCTTTTAGCAGAAGTCTCACCCAGTTTGGAGTTGATTATCCTGCTTGTTAGCATTAGATTAATCAGCTCCCCAAGTGAGTCGTCTACCTGCAGAGTTGACAACGCAGTCGTGATTGCGGATGTGTTGACGTTGTTAAAGGCGCCCTCTATGTCCAGGAAAGCAACCATTGTGTACTCCTTATATTGTAGGGATCGTTCGATGTGGCTAGTCAGAGAGTGCAAAGCCGTTTCCACCGACTTTCCTTTACAGTAGGCATGTTGAGCCGTAGACAGAAGTCTTGGATCAACTTTAGCTCGAATATGGATATCAATCAGTCGTTCTAAAGTTTTCAGAAGGAATGACGATAGACTTATGGGTCTGAGGTCCTTTGGGACCACATGAGAACATTTTCCAGCTTTGGGAATGAATACTACATTGACTTCTCTCCATAACAGTGGAATGTGGATAAGTTCTACACAGCTCCTCATAATATTTTCCAACACTGGTAGAATAATATCTGAGGATCTCTGTAGCTCGGCAGGTATAATACCGTCCGGACCAGCAGACTTGTATGGTTTGAAGCTATGTAGCGCCCAGAGCAGTGGCTAAGTCAGCAAAAAATCTCATCTCAAGGATTTTCGATTTGGAAAGTTGATCTTAAACTCTTCGTTATCGCAACATCAGCTAGCTTAGTGCTCCTACCAAAGCGCTTGGGTATAGTGGTAGTTGGGGGGTTATTGGGGCTTCCCAATCAAAGGACATGTATTTTTTCAGTCAAGTAAAATTATATAAGATGAATAGTTGCATTGTATGAGGGTAGTTGTTTAAAAAGAATGACAATTGTAGAAAGTACCAACCCTATAAAGGTTAAATTTGAAGTTTGACGACAGTATGTTGTTTAAAATTTGTTCGACAGACATCAATCAATTGAAAGGCCTCAATCCAACCAACATCAAAACGGAACTGGATTCTACTCTGGGAGAGTCGGTTCCTTCGTTTACAACAATAAATTATTGGGTGGTAGAGTTTAAGCGAGGTCGTTCGAGTTGCCAGGGCGAAAATCGCAGTGGTGGACTAAATGAGGTGAATTCACCAGAAATGTCGAAAAAATCCACAAAATGGTATTGGATGACCATGGATTGAAAATACGTGAACTAGCAGATATGATAGGCATTTCAAAAAGCACTGTACATCACATGTTGATTGAAAAATTGAACTTGAGAAAGGTGTGCGCAAGATGGGTGCCGCGATTACTCACAATGGAAAAAAAACACCGTAGTGAAGATGTTTCAATCAAGTGTTTGGCAAAGTTTCACAGCAATAAAGCCGAATTTTTGCGTCGACTCATAACCATGGATGAAACATGGGATCTGTTCCAAAAAAGGCGAAGACAGTTCCATCTGCAGACAAGGTCATGGCGTCAGTTTTTTGTTCGCGGATAATTTTCATTGATTACCATCGGAAAGGAAAAACAATGTGTATTATGCGAACTTATTGCAGCGTTTGAAAGATGAGATCTAGAAAAAACGGCCCCATTTGGTGAAGAAAAAAGTTTTGTTTCATCAAGACAATGCACCAGTTCACTCATCCGTCATCGCGATGGTCAAAATCAATGAGTTAAAGTTTGAGTTCCCCCTCGGATTATTTTCTATTTCCGAATTTGGAAAAATGGCTTGGTGGTAAAAGTTTTGCCAACAGTAAACAGGTATAGACTGCGGTTGATGGCTATTTATTATAAACAGGGTATCGAAGCTATTGAACATCGCTGGGAGAAGTGTGTTGAACTAAAAAGAGACTACATAGAGAAATAAAGATGTTTTTCAATGTGTGACAATGATAGCCTATTGACATGACCACATACCACCTTGATCAAAAAGTTCCCGCACCACACCACGGTGTGGCGCTCCCATTGTTCCGATTTGAGTTCTGCTTTTTTTGTTAAGTTGGTAAATCGGTTGTTGACATTTCCTCTAAATCTTGACATTTGCAAAAGTTACGTAGCCAAGAGTACATCTATCCCTGTCTATCTATCTTTTAGAATTTTAGAAATGGATTTAAACTTGCAACAACGAACTTGTATTAAATTTTACGTAAAAAACATATTTAATGGTGCGCGAACGTTGGAAATGTTGGGAAAGTGTAAAAGAAATGTTGGTCAATAACCGCAAATTAACCATCAGAGAGAAAACGGAGGACTTGAACATTGCCTATGGATCTGTCCAAGACATTTTGGTTAATGATTTGCTTTTTCGTCGTGTAGCAGCCAAAAGACCTCAATTTCACGCAAAAAAGAGACGGTGTTGACGTCGCAAAAGAGATGATTTGAGAGGCTGAATCCGATCCCACATTCATGAAATGGATCATTACTGAAGACGAGACGTGGGTTTATGAGTACGACATGCAATCCAGACATCAGCTAAGTGAATGGCGTTCACCAAAAGAGCCGCGACCAAAAAAAACACGTCATTCTCAGTCAAAAAAAAGGCTATGCTCATGGTTTTCATGGATTACAACGGTGTAGTGCATCATGAATTTTTGCCAGAAGGCCAGACAGTAAACAAAAAGTATTATTTGGGCGTTATGAGACGTTTGCGTGAAGCAATTCGCTGAAAGAGACCAGAATTGTGGGCTGAAAACTCGTGGATTTTGCACCTTGATAACGCACCGTCACACAGTGCCATCATTATTCGTAATTTTTTGACGAAAAATGCAACAAATACCATCCAACAGCCACCGAATCCACCTGATTTGGCTCCCTGTGACTTCTTTCTGTTCAATAGAGTTAAAAAACCACTACGGGGAACGCGTTTCAGCAGCCGAGAGGAAGTAATGGAAAATTGGACATACCGAAAACCGAATATAAAAAATGTTTCGAGGATTGGATCAAGCGGTGGCATAAGTCTGTTGCAGTCGATGGGGATACTTTGAAGGGGACAATATAGATTTAGATGAATAAACTTGTATTTTAAATTTTCTGAATTGATTCCTTTTCAGGCAACTAAAATCTTGTGAGATGAATGGTTGCCTAAATATAACATCAAGTCCAATTTACACTAGTAATTTAGTCTCCCCATTAAATGTTAGATGCCACCCATGGAGCGAAATAACCACTGAGCCCAAAAATCTTTCTCTCTCTCTCTATCCAATTTTCCGAAAAACTTAACATGTGCTCCGGCATTTTAAGAGGAGTAATACCCTCTTGAGTGTTAAGTTCTTTATAAAAAAAAAAAAAAAAAAAAACATTTAAGACCAACGTACATCGGCATCTCTTTCTTTCTTTCCTCCCTAATTTTCCTTCGCCCGCGCTGTGTGTTTTAAGGGTACACAAACCCCTTGAGCACGCGCTCATTATAAAAGAAAAAAGAAGACAAATCCATTTAAAATGAAAGAAAAATAAGAATTATAAACTGTAAGCCAACAGATTACATATTAATCGAGTAAGAGTACAGCCTTTCTAATATTTACATGTTATCTATTACGATCTAAATTTGTCATTTAAGATCAGAATGCGTATCCGCCAGATGATCTGGATGTAAATTAGTAATTAGAGCATATTGTAAATTACAATTTTGAGAATTCTTGTTTCTATCGATTATAATTAGTCAAGCAGTATAATTTTTATTTCTTTCACTTGTGATGTATGTAATTAATACTTGTAAAGAAAAACATTTATTTCTTTTATTTCCAACTGATATACTCGTATTTTAGCCCATATAAAGTAAAAGTTTTTCCCAAAAAAAATTTCAAAGTTATTGGTGTCATTGTCAGGTTTAAGCTCTATGTTACCCTATCTGATAAAGATACAGATAAAAAAAAGTATATGTGATTCATACTAGATAATATGAATAATTATTATTATTATTATTATGTATTTATTAACAATATAGTTAATTACAAGTTAATACTTAATATAACGAGCATCTAGCTGTAAAGACCTTCCGCTCTAAAGGGAACAAGAAAACAAAAACTTGTTAAGTTTAATTTATAAATAAATTAAATGACAACCCCTTCCTTTGATAAAAACTTGTTGATTCTGTTTAAATGTAAATATATTGGCTTTTTAAGAATTTCGATTACATCTTCTCCTTCGAATATGTTGTCAATCAATGGCTTTAGTAGTTGCAATCTTAAAGAATGTGTAGAAGATTTAAGATGGTGTGGCAGGTAGGACAGTTTGGCAGATAGGACAGTTTGGCGAGCTTTCTTTTTTTAGGATATACATGGATTACCGAAGTGTGGCCCAGCCGCAGTCGAACTTTGATTTTGGAATGATAGTTGGATAGGCAGGTTTCGATTTATTTGTAGTGGTGGGAGCTTTGTTTGCAAACTTGGGAGCTTCATCCGCCATCTCGTTTCCCGGAATACCATCGTGACCAGGAATCCACATCAATTTTGTTCCATAAGAATATTGTATTAGTAAGCTTCAGATATTACTATAGAATCTGTCTCTACATATCACGTGTTTACCTTTTGCTTTTATGGCTTCTTGTAGACCAACAAAGATGACAAATGTCTCAACAGTAATGGTAGAAGCAAATTGTGGCAGTAAGCCTAGTTTTAATACATTGCCATTCTCGATTGTGATTGCGAACGATGTGTTGTATTCACTTTTGAAACCGTGTGTAAGCAAGAATTTCCAATTTTTGGCTTTGAGATGAGTTGTAATTCCCAGGAAAAGTTTCCGGTATATATCACTATTTGTGTGTTTTGTTGTACAATGTTAGATCCATTATAAAAGAGACTGGGTATATAAGCCATGGAAGGTGTAACGTATATTAATTATGTTTGCCTTATTCAAGAGCTCGACATCTTTGTCGGATTTAGAATGTTGAAATTGACCGATGGAATCTTCTTTACTTGTGTACGTTCCAGCGTAAAGTTTACTTTGTCGATTATTGAGTTCCGTGAGAAAGCGACTTTTGAGTATAATAAGTAACCCTTTCTCTTTGGTCTTCGAAAGTAGGGAGGCCAGCCTTGGCCAAAATGCATTTTATTCTTGCTGTGCGGAAAGCACTGGTACTGTGCGGAAAGCACCAGCCTGCTACATGACAACACATTGGTTTTAAAAGTTGGATAGTTTATTTTGGAGCTTTGCCGTATTCCGCAATCGATTTTACTTAAAATAATTGATTTAGTAATATTGCACGGGGTATTAATGTGTACGATACTCTTTTTAAAAGATAAGTATTTCATAATATTTTATAATATTAGAGCTTTCTTAAGATTCAGACAATAGTTACGCCAGTTATATTTACATTTAAATAAAAGTCCTAGGATACTAAGATTATGAACATTTTCTATTAATTTTAATAACAGGAGGAGTTCAACCTTGTTTGCAACAAACATGTAGGACTTTGGATTTTGATAGTGAAAGTTTATCTCCGAAGAGAATTCCCCACGCTAATATAGCTTTAAGTGCATTAGTTAGGTGCGTTTTTATATCATCCACGTTTTGACTTTTACACAGTATGAATACGTCATCTGCATAAAGGCAGATGTTTAGATAATATTGCACATATGTATGTGCTCAAAAACTATAGAAACAGATAGAGGTGATCCTTGTGGAATACCGTTTTGTAAAGGTCTATCCTAGCAGAAAAGGAGTTAGTGACTTTAATGCAAAAGTTTCTGTTTTTGAGAAATGATCTTACATACGAGGGCGGGTCAATAACTGAATGACTTTTTGAATTTCTGACCTCTTTACTGAAACAGCAACACTGCTCCTGTCAACAGGCATCTGTCAGTTGACTCCTGTCAAAATTTAAACTTGCTGCGTCAGTTAGTTTGTGTTTGACAGCTATTTTTATCAGACTACTCACTAATTTGAGGAGAAAATGGAAAAAAGTGAATTTCGTGTGCTTATTAAGCATTATTTCTTGCGAAAAAAAACCATTACCGAGACCAAGGCTAAGCTTGATAAATACTATGGGGACTCTGCACCATCGATTTCAATGGTAAAAAAGTGGTTTACTGAATTTCGTTGTGGCCGTACAAGCACTGAAGATGCCGAACCTCCTGGACGCCCAGTTGAGGTCTCTACACCCGAAACAATCGAAAAAATTCACGATATGGTGTTGGCCGACCGAAGATTGAAAGTGCGAGAGATTGTGGAAGCCGTAGGGATCTCGCATGGCTCAGTGGTTTCAATTTTGAATGATCACTTGGGCATGAGAAAGCTTTCCGCAAGATGGGTGCCGCGTTTGCTCACAGTCGACCACAAACGCAATCGTGTAACAACTTCACAGGAAGGTTTGGCGTTGTTTAATCGCAATATGGAGGAGTTTTTGCGCCGTTTTGTAACCGTGGACGAAACATGGATCCATCACAACACACCAGAGAACAAACAACAGTCAAAACAGGGTGAATCGGCGCCAAAGAAGGCCAAGGTGGGTTTGTCAGCCAATAAAGTTATGGCGACTGTTTTTTGGGATGCACGCGGGATAATCCACATTGACTACCTTCAAAAGGGAAGAACAATCAATGGGGAATATTATGCCGACTTATTGGACCGATTCAATGACGATTTGAAAAAAAAACGACCTCATTTGGCCAAGAAAAAAGTTCTTTTCCACCAAGACAATGCAAGGGTGCACACATGTGCAGTTGCCATGGCAAAAATCCATGAATTGGGCTATGAATTGCTCCCTCATCCACCCTATTCTCCAGATTTGGCTCCGAGCGACTACTTCTTGTTCCCAAACCTGAAGAAATGGCTTGGTGGAAAAAGATTTGACTCCAATGATGAAGTCATCTCGCAATTTTGAGGACCTCGACAAATCATTTTTTTTGGAAGGGATAAAAAAATTGGAGAAGCGTTGGACAAAGTGTATAGAGCTCAAGGTAAACTACGTTGAAAAATAAAATTATTTTTTTATCAAAAAATCTGTTTTAATCCAAAAGTCACGGACTTATTGACCCGCCCTCGTAATTATATGTTTTGGGGCCAATACCCCATTCATTGAGTTTATTTAGAGCGATATGTATCCCTATCATGTCAAAGGCTTTTTTATTGATAGATGGTTTTTGAGTTCATGACACTGGAGATGCAGTTATCTATATATAGGAAGGCGTCAGTTCAACCTCGATTGGCCTTGAACGCCACTTGATTGGGGCTGAGAAGTTGCTGCTTTTCGCCATACCAGAATATTTGTTTTGCTATAATTTTTTCGAGCACTGTAGATGTAGGGGGCCCCCGCCTAATTATCAAGACTTCGCCCATCAATGACGTTGTCTAGTAAAAAGCGGGGGCAGAGCATATTTACTGGTCTTATCGTAAACATCTGCACATGACGCCACTGAGGGTTGCTACGATTTCATCAGTTACAAGCTGCCGGTCAGGACTTAGAGCACGGTACCATAGGAGTCAGGAGCCCCCGTGATCTCGGTCCGGGCCTGACTTGTTGAGGTAGGCCCCCTTGTGGGAGCGTCATGGTAGCTGTGGTTTAAACCCAAAATCGCGAGAAGGGTCTTACCCAATGTAGAGTTACAATAAGTACTGGGTGTTGTGACCCTAAGAAGAGTAAGAGGTTTTAGGTCGGCTTCGACTTATACCAAGGGTGGAACTTGTGCCTCCAACACAGTTCCAAATAGGTATCAAAAGATTGACGGAGAGCGATGGCTTGTTTAAGAAGGAATACACTAAATGAGGAAAGGTTTTTCCACGGATCCATGAAGGGCAGTCGATGACTCATGAATAACTAATTTTTAAATATTCTTTTAGGCTCACATAGAAGAGAATTAATAAATTACAAGACAGTGCAATATGCTGGAATATAGAAATTTTAAATTATATGAATAACTCTAAGAAGTAATTTCATTTAAATACTCGATATTGGTAATATTATTTTATATAAATATTTCTTTTATATTTATTCGAGTATGTCAATGGCTAATGAAGAAAGTAGATGAAAAAGAAATTAGAGATCTTTGTATTTAATACTATTAGAAGAAAGGTAAGCAAACCAATTTTTTTAACCATATAAACCGCTTCTCTGCCTTGCGTCGTTAATTTATACTAATTTATAATTATTTATAAGTCTCGAACTGGCTTATGAACGTTTAAAATGTATGTATGCATATGTGTGGCGCAACTGGAGTTTCATATCAAAACCATATGGTTACAACTTAGTGTATGAATTGAAAGCATGACGACTGTTTTATTTTAATATTTCTTTTTCGGCGAATTCAAATTATAAAAATCATTTTCTAATTATTCCGCTTTTGGATGTCGAAATTCCAAACAGTAGAAATCAGAAAAAAAAATTTATTTCACCTACCTAAAATATTTGTGAGGTGACTCAGCAATATCGGCTTCGTCAACAGATATCTCCTCAGTTTCTCGACATGTAACTGGTTGAATTGATCTGTTAGAGAAAATCGATAAACAAAAACGAAATTTTCGATTAAACTATTTTAAAAACCTTACTTCAATGGGCACTCTGCCAGTACCAAAGTCTCCAAATTAGGAAAAACTCGTCCTAACCGACATATTTCCTTCCAATCTTCTACAGGATTTCCATTAAAGTGTAGTTTTCTGACACCTTTATGGGCTGAAACCTTTTTATAAGATGAATTTTCCAGGTTGGCACTTTTACAAGTTGCAGTGCCTTCTGTACTGTCCAATTTTGCTGAGTAGATGGTTTTAGTTGCTGGCGTTCTTATTATTTTGTACATATCATTTTCTTCACCATCTATGTGCTTGGATACTATTGCTTCATCTAATTCAATCGTATCGATTAAGACATTCTGATAATCATTTAAGCTGAGATGTAACTCTTCTAACACAGGAAGACATTTAAGCAGCATTTCTATACTGAACCAGTCCAAGCATGTTCCATTCAAGACAACGTTTTTTAAGCTGTTCATGGTAAGAGTAGATATACTGGAAAGCGGTCCACTGAAGCGATTTTTACTTAGATTAAGAAATTCAATTCTCGGCATATGTTGTAGAATATGGAAAACCTCATTCCAATCCCTTAAATTATTTTGAGCTAAATCTAATTCTTTCACAGTCCGACATTTTTCCTTTAGCTCATTTGATTCCCCTGCACAGTCTATATTACAATCATTTAAAACTAAGAGTTCAGGAACGCTAAAAAAAAAAAGTGTGCAAATAGTTTTTATTAACTTTTGTTTTATGAAAAAATATGTATATTTTCTAAGTCTATGGTTTGGACATGTACGAGTATCATGTACCAGATATGATGATAGATAATTAAATAAAATATGAAATAACTATAATTTACAAAACAGAAATTAATAAGACATGTTTAAAAATGACCATCAAAAATATTTGAGCTGAACACGTCCGACAAAATTTATCGAACGAAGACAACGAAAATAGTACCTATGTATATTAAAGTGTAAATAATTACATAAAGACGACAACTACTGTGCCCGGACAGGAAAAAACGTACACGTATTACGAGATACTTCAGTTATTCTTTTTGCGGCAAATAAATATAAATTGTACTTAGTTGTTTGTCGTATTCATTTTTAATCTCTTAAAGAAGTGGGATATAAATGCTATTAAACCGGCAAAATATGACTGTAAAAGTCGATTCAATGAAGGCTTTTTTGGAAGCAGTTTACACATTTATTGATCTCGCTCAATATGAAGTGGCATTAAACAAACGAAGCAGCAGCCTCAACTACTGATTAAGCTAGCTTGCCAAATTCATCGACAATGGCAACAGCAGTCGCAATAGAACCACCAAACGCATCCAGTAGATCGTGCACAACTGCAACGGCAACTGCAATGTCCACAATGGAAATGCAAAATTTGTTTCCAGAATTTAATCCATCAGATGATCTATCTCTACCGCAGTACATCGAACGCATTAAAACGGGTATGGTAGGAATAGCTGAATCGAAAAAAGTGCTCTATACTCGTACATTGCACAAACCGAAATGAGAGATGCGGCAAAACAATGGTCAGATCCATTGCTAGAAAACATTCTGGCATCATCTTGTCAAGAATCAAGCAAAGCAGATGTTCAATTCCATATGACCGCTAACTCACAGAAAAAAAGCGAGAAAATAGTCGATTATTATTGCCGTGTGCTATCACTTTAGGGATTTGGAGATTATGAAATATATTCGCTTTATTATGAGTCATAACTAACTGCAAACAGCATTGGTAACTATGTACCTCACGCATTTAAATGACCTGCGCAACACCATACAGCGATTTTTTGCAAATCATGCGCGAACATCATTTGCAAACCAAAAGCAACGTTCGAAAACGAGAAATTATTAAGTTCGATTGTACCATGGACAAGAGCCCTTGCCCTTACCAAGGCTCCTTCCTTTAATGAGATTGTCTAATAAAAAGCGACGGTAGAGCAAATGACTGGTCCTATCGTAACGGTTTTTAGATGAGGCTACCGAAGGTTGCTACGATTTTACCAGCTACAAGCTGTCGGTCATAGGTCCCGTTGAATCGCAGGACCACCGGTAGTTCATACGTAGGAGTCAGCGCCCCCTGACTTCAGTTCGGGCCTGACTTGCAGAGGTAGGCTCCCTAGTAGAAGTGTCACGGTAGCTGCGATTTAAAGCCTAAAACGCAGGAAGGGTCTTTAATTGGTTTCTACCCGATGTAGAGTTGCAATAAGTACCGGGAGATTAATGGGTATGCCTCGATTCATATCAAAGATGTAACTGTGCCCTCAACACAGTTATGCTTTGGTATCAAAGGAATGCCGGAATGCAGGGTGCACCCTTGTTCCCATGAATGTATGGGCATTCATTGAACTTAAGACTACACTGCAAATGTTCACTTATAATACGACACATGTACAGTCGACAAATACCACATCAATCGGAACCGACCGGAACCGTACAAGTAAGAGTTTGTCCTATTCAATAGTATGTTACGCGAGGATGTCGAGAACCAAGGGAAGATGCTGAAATTGAACATACACGACGCACAGGCATTCATCGACCCCGGCAGCGATCGCTAGGCCCCAGCGCCTAGAGCACCTGAACCTGTACCTGACATGCTGGCTATCTTGCTCTCTATTCAGGGGCAGGTGGCTCAGCTTCAGCGTCAAATACAGGAACAGGCTAAGCGGGTAGATCAAATATACGCGCTGCTGCCGGGCCTAACGCACCTCCAGTCGTAATGGGTACGTACATGGCGGAGCAAACCCTGAAGGTCCTTGCAGTGAATGTTAATTCACTGATTAGGTGCGAACGAAGAGCCGCACTGTTTAAGTTGCTTAAAGACCAAGCCCCTGATGTGCTCTTGGTTAGCGAAACTAAGCTTACCAAAAGGCACAAAATGAGACACAGAAGATATGAAATATTAAGAAGAAACCGACCCAATTCTATTCAAGGAGGTGGTGTTGCGATCTTTGTAAGAAAGGAACTGCGTTTCAAAAGAGTATATAGTCGTGTAGTACGTAGGTTTCAGGTGCTGGAAGCATGCATCATGTACATCCCTCTCCGTAGTGGAAAGCGGTTATACATGGTGTCTGTTTATGCATCTAAGGCTACTCAATCCACTTTATTCATCTCAGAGCTCGAGACACTGTTTCGATTCCTGAGGCTGGAATTGGAGGAGAACTTTTTTATTATCGGCGGAGATTTTAACGCCAAACATAGTGATTGGGGAAATAATACACCAAATACTAGAGGGAATCTACTATTCAATTGGTGGAGTCAGCACAGTGTGATGTATAGACTCGGCCTCAAAGCTACGGATAGACCGTCGTTTCCCCGACACGGGTCCTATCTGGATCTCCTGCTGTTCGATTCACGAATACAACTGACGTGCACTAACCAACAAACTACAAACTGTCTACGCACTTTCGTGTATGACAGTGACCATTGCGGTCTCAGCACCGAAATAACTGTTCCCAACGAAATTGCGGAATTGGATGAGTTTGTTCAAAGGCATTCCTACAATTATAGTAGGGTGCGCTGGGCACACTTCACCAGAACACTGACTAGAGCACTCTCCTCGAATTCGCTCTACCCACCGTCCAACAGAAATCTGTCAAACGAGGAGATTGACAGGTATCTTAGACTAATGGACGAAACAATTAAACGAACAATGGACAAAACGATACCTCGGTATCAACACACTGACGACGAAGACTTATTCCGCAATGCCACTATTGACGCACTGCACCGACAAAAAAGTAGGCTGCTGTCAAGACTAAAAACCTTGTACAGACAGTTCACTGACAGACATAACCCGGAGATCATGACATTGAAGTCGTCGATTAAAAACCTCCAAACATTAATAAAGGAAAATTACAGAAACTCTGTAAGTTTGTATTGGAACAACAAAATTCGGGCTGTAAACACCAGCAACCCGAATATGTTCCCGCAAATAAATAAAATATTTCGGAGAAATAATCAGAACGACCGACGAACAACGAACAAATACTTGTAGCAGCAGGTATCGATCCAAATGAGGCAGTTGATGATGACAACTTCTTTGTGATCGAGGATCCGCAGGAGAAGGTAGAGGCTATAGGAGCGACTTTCCAGGAAGTGTACAAGGCGAATGACATCATTGGCCCGAACCATGACCTGGAGAGTCGAGTCCTTGTGCACAATTTCTGCCTTCGAAATGAAATTGTGAATTGGCGATTCGAGAACTCGGGTTTCACCCAGTTCAGTGACGAGAATATGGCAAATAATGTCATCACCAACGAAAGGGTATTACCACCGTTCATTTCGAAGGAAGAGCTCCAAACGATCTTCGAATCGCTTAGAAGTAAGAAATCAGTGGGAACCGATGAAATACCGAACATTGTGCTTCGACATCTCCCACTAGAAGCGGTGGACATTTATACCACCCTGTTTAATAATGCAATGAATAATGCACATTATCCAGCGCATTGGAAAACTGCGGTGGTACATCCCATCCCCAAAAGGGATAAAGACACATCCAATCCGGCGAATCTCCGCTCGATTAGTCTTCTTCCAAACATCAGTAAGGTTTTCGAGAAGGTGATCAATAGAGTCCTGACTAAGTGGATTGAGGACAAACATATAGTTCCGGATAATCAATTCGGGTTCAAGGCGGGGCATGATATCATTCAAGCTGCGTCTAAACTGGTTTCTGATATCCAGTGGAACAAAGGCAAGAAACAGTGCACTGGTGCCTGCCTGATTGACTTGGAAAAGGCCTTCGACACCGTATGGTTAGCGGGACTCTTCTTCAAGCTGGACAGGTTGGGCATTAGTAAACCACTGCTGTATATTCTCTTTGATATGCTCTCCAGTAGACAGTTCATCGTGAAGAATGGCGATGTGACTTCTGCTGGAACATATAACATTAAAAACGGTCTGCAACAAGGTGCGGTAAATTCGCCGATCCTATTCAACATTTACACAAGTGATCTGATAGGTTCACTTCACCATGCCATAGCGTACGCAGACGACTTAATTGCGTACAGATCAGGTCCAAAGATTGAGGTCATTAATACACTTTTGCAACGTGACTTCGACAAAATTAAGCGATATTGCGATGACTGGAAGTTGAAAATCAACTTTCAGAAGTCGGAAACCATTCTGTTTAGGACGCCTTTGTCTGGGGCCTCTAGGGATACCAGAAAGAATTGGCGAAAGTTCTCTATCGTCGGACAACATGGACAGCCACTTGCTTGTCGAAATGTAGTCAGATACCTTGGGATCTGGCTAGATCAATATCTGTATTTTAACAAACATATAGATGTTGCTCTGGCCAGAGCCAAAGGTGCTTTTGCCCTTACAAAGAGACTGTTTTATAACAGCCAACTCGATGCGAGGGTGAAGGTGATCTGCTACATGGCCCTTATCCGGCCTATGCTTGTATTTGGATGTCCCGTGTGGTTCAACGTGAGAGCAAGTTTATTGGAAAAGATTCGTGTGTTTGAGAGGGCTTGCCTTAGGGCTTGTCTTCGCTTATACAGAACACCAGAGTCTGAGTACATAAAATTCTATCGCAATGAGGTCTTGTACAATAGGGCGAACCTAATAAGAGTGGACAATTTTGTTATTAAGTTGACTCGAAGGCACATTGCAAGAGCAATGACATCGTCGAATAACCTGATCTCTGGGGCTTACTACCCTAATTATATGTATCATGAGAGAGTTCGCTTTGACGGCTATGTTCCTCCAGAAGCGTTCCTCTACTTTGATAGCAAAGGTCTGATCCAGGACAGATTGGCTGTGCCGCTAATCTTCCACGTTGCTCGAACAGCTGCGGACAGGCGACTCAACTACGACAGAGACGTCGCACACGGCAGTGCGGAGCGTCTCCGGTTCAGTAGGGCGGTAGGGAGTCGCGACATGAGAGATGTTGCTCGTCAGCACCAGCAATTTTGTTGGCTTGTTGAAGAAGAGGATGCGTCGTCGTCGAATTCCTTCAGCAATTGATAACTTCTTACGAAGCAAAGTGGGTCAGCCTAAATTTTTTTTTTTGGTTTAGCGTTGGCCGGCTTACATAGTTTTAGATAGTTTTAGGTAGAATTAAGTTAGATTTAAGCGAAAAAAAATAAAAAAATATATATATATATATGTATATATGTATGTACATGTATTTATATATTACGTATATATATATAATGTATATATATTATGTATGTATATATTATGTATTAGATGTAAGTAGGTTAAGTAAATTAAGATTTATTCTTAGGTAGTTTGTAAGTTTTAGTTTTAAGTTTTATAATAAGTTAAAAAAATATAAGTCATGATACTAAGTTTTTCTTAAAAAATGTTTTCTTAGTTCTAATTATAATAAATAGACATAGTATAAACATGTAATGTAAGATACGTCGAAAGACATAATTTAAGTATTAGGTTTAACTTAGAGTGCCCGCATGGGGCCAGTAAGTTAGAATAAGATTATTTTAAGTTAATTAAGCTAATTTTTAAGCGTTTTTTTGTAGAGCATTTAAGTGTAAATTAAGTAATATAAATAAAAATGCATAAAAAACTGAAAAAAAAAAAAACCGGCAGCGATCGCTCGCTTCTACAATATTCAGTTGCAGAACGTTGTGGACAAGTACATACAAAAATGGAACTCTTTCACACTGAGTGGTTTCGGCGGCACAGAATGGAGTAGCAACTATATTATTGCGAATAAACAGGTAGACGAAATAGAAGAATTGGTTTATGATTTTCACCTCGTTCCAGACGAATTGACATTGCACGCATGTTAGTGAACGACCCATCTCCGCTGAAGAGATCATCATAAAAACTTGGTAACACAGACACATCTACGACGTTTAATGGCAGTTCATCTGTCGGGTAGTGAAAAAATTTAATTTATTTTGCAAAAATATTGTTGCGGAATGTGGCAGTGTTGTTGACGGGATATGTCAAATGTTTGACATTTCCGAAAATTCACTGCAAAGATTCATCGTAGTTAGCGTATATAAATTGACTTAGTGTAAATCGCAAAGTTATTGTTGCATTTTACATACAAGTTATTTTTTAACGGATAGCGGATGTGCAAAACAAAAAACACGGCTATTGTACCTGGTAATTCTGAAAATCTGTCTCTAACTATAAACATGGAACAAGATGATATTTTCAAGAACTTGAGTATTGAACATTAAAGAGGACATGCTTAAGTGCCCAAATAAAACCCGCAGAAGCACAACAAAAAGTAGCAATAGCCCAAGAAAAGCACGCTGTAGCACAGAAGAAACTTGTAATTTTAAAAGAAAATCTGTTATTACAAAAAAAGGGCGCACCTGAACATCTTTCAGGAGTCGGAGTCTTTAAAACTGCAGAAAACGAATATACGAGTACTATCTATACATTAAATAATTTTCGAACGTTAACAAATATTGTATGTATTCAATTTTAAATTTTAAAATTATCAATAAATTTTGATTTGTAGGAAGTTGTTTAGCTCCATTTATTCGAAATTAAGATAGGACTTGTCTCAAGTACAACACGTCTGTGATCTGATCGCGTCGCGACACGTTTCCTATTCGTCGAATAGCAAGTGCGTTTATTTCCTAGTCTACTTCCATCTGAGGCTCCTCAAGTTCATCTAAGAAATTATCAGGATCTTGTAGATGCTTCGCCACATTATGCAGGACAAATGCACACATTATAAAAGCTGAAAGCATTGCAAATCGACGTTTTAGCTGACCCAAACAACTTTTAACAATAACACTGTCTTGAGAATATAATATGCAGGGCATCTAGGTATAGCCTTCGTCACTGAGTAAAATAGCATGTACATCACCTCTTGTCATAATGGAATACATTCTGCGTTTTTCCATGTACTGGGTCATGTACGCTTCTTACTATGTCACATCAAAGCTTGTAAACGTTTCATGTGCATCACAAGTAACTTGCACATTTATAGAAAAAAATCCTTTCAGATTTACGTACTCATTAGGCTGCAAAATTAAAGATGGTTTCTGTATGCGGACATGCGTGCAGTCTATGGCGCCGATCACATCTGGAACATTTTTTTGCGAGGACCATTCTTCTATTTCGGTGTCGAACAGTGCTCTCGAGGATGGAAACTTAATCCAAATATTTCTTTTCGCCATAATCCAGTTCTCCCAATAGCGAGACCAGCAAATGGCATGATGTCATCTGACGACGAAGCCGTAATATCGGCCCACCTAATAACTGGGAATCCAGAGGTCAGGACTAAGAGGAGGAGGAAGTTGAAGCCAACTCCTAACTTTGTGAAGCGCCCTTCCCTTTCTGGTCTAGTGAAAAGCTGCCTGGTAGAGTGAGGGAAAAGGCGCCAACAACATCGGCAAGGCCAACAGAAGAACAAAAAAATAAGCCAGAAGCAGTAAAAAATTATTTCCCATAAGTATCCGATGGTGGAGAGGGACGCTATATGGGAGGTGATAATACTTTCGCATCGTTAGCGGCCTCGGAGTCAGATGACGAAGAGGAAGAGATGCAAGTAATATCTAGCAGTATCAAAGAGCTGCAACTAAAGGTACTTGCTATTAAAGCCAAGCAAGTTACAAGAAGACAGAAGGAGCAGCAACTCCAGGATTCTCAGATGCAGAGAGAAATGAGTGAGTCTATACCGTAACAAAACACACGGAAAAGTTCGGTACAACAACAAAACACAGTAATACCAACACAAGAGTTAAAACAGAAACAAGCACAATCACAACAAAAAAGTTTATCACAACATAAGAAGCAATAACAACAAAAATCAGAACAACATAAGCAGCAACAACAACAGCAGCAGCAACAGCAACGACAACAGCAACAGCAGAAACAACATCAACAGCAACAGCAGAATAACCTGATCTCTGGGGCTTACTACCCTAATTATATGTATCATGAGAGAGTTCGCTTTGACGGCTATGTTCCTCCAGAAGCGTTCCTCTACTTTGATAGCAAAGGTCTGATCCAGGACAGATTGGCTGTGCCGCTAATCTTCCACGTTGCTCGAACAGCTGCGGACAGGCGACTCAACTACGACAGAGACGTCGCACACGGCAGTGCGGAGCGTCTCCGGTTCAGTAGGGCGGTAGGGAGTCGCGACATGAGAGATGTTGCTCGTCAGCACCAGCAATTTTGTTGGCTTGTTGAAGAAGAGGATGCGTCGTCGTCGAATTCCTTCAGCAATTGATAACTTCTTACGAAGCAAAGTGGGTCAGCCTAAATTTTTTTTTTGGTTTAGCGTTGGCCGGCTTACATAGTTTTAGATAGTTTTAGGTAGAATTAAGTTAGATTTAAGCGAAAAAAAATAAAAAAATATATATATATATATGTATATATGTATGTACATGTATTTATATATTACGTATATATATATAATGTATATATATTATGTATGTATATATTATGTATTAGATGTAAGTAGGTTAAGTAAATTAAGATTTATTCTTAGGTAGTTTGTAAGTTTTAGTTTTAAGTTTTATAATAAGTTAAAAAAATATAAGTCATGATACTAAGTTTTTCTTAAAAAATGTTTTCTTAGTTCTAATTATAATAAATAGACATAGTATAAACATGTAATGTAAGATACGTCGAAAGACATAATTTAAGTATTAGGTTTAACTTAGAGTGCCCGCATGGGGCCAGTAAGTTAGAATAAGATTATTTTAAGTTAATTAAGCTAATTTTTAAGCGTTTTTTTGTAGAGCATTTAAGTGTAAATTAAGTAATATAAATAAAAATGCATAAAAAACTGAAAAAAAAAAAACCGGCAGCGATCGCTCGCTTCTACAATATTCAGTTGCAGAACGTTGTGGACAAGTACATACAAAAATGGAACTCTTTCACACTGAGTGGTTTCGGCGGCACAGAATGGAGTAGCAACTATATTATTGCGAATAAACAGGTAGACGAAATAGAAGAATTGGTTTATGATTTTCACCTCGTTCCAGACGAATTGACATTGCACGCATGTTAGTGAACGACCCATCTCCGCTGAAGAGATCATCATAAAAACTTGGTAACACAGACACATCTACGACGTTTAATGGCAGTTCATCTGTCGGGTAGTGAAAAAATTTAATTTATTTTGCAAAAATATTGTTGCGGAATGTGGCAGTGTTGTTGACGGGATATGTCAAATGTTTGACATTTCCGAAAATTCACTGCAAAGATTCATCGTAGTTAGCGTATATAAATTGACTTAGTGTAAATCGCAAAGTTATTGTTGCATTTTACATACAAGTTATTTTTTAACGGATAGCGGATGTGCAAAACAAAAAACACGGCTATTGTACCTGGTAATTCTGAAAATCTGTCTCTAACTATAAACATGGAACAAGATGATATTTTCAAGAACTTGAGTATTGAACATTAAAGAGGACATGCTTAAGTGCCCAAATAAAACCCGCAGAAGCACAACAAAAAGTAGCAATAGCCCAAGAAAAGCACGCTGTAGCACAGAAGAAACTTGTAATTTTAAAAGAAAATCTGTTATTACAAAAAAAGGGCGCACCTGAACATCTTTCAGGAGTCGGAGTCTTTAAAACTGCAGAAAACGAATATACGAGTACTATCTATACATTAAATAATTTTCGAACGTTAACAAATATTGTATGTATTCAATTTTAAATTTTAAAATTATCAATAAATTTTGATTTGTAGGAAGTTGTTTAGCTCCATTTATTCGAAATTAAGATAGGACTTGTCTCAAGTACAACACGTCTGTGATCTGATCGCGTCGCGACACGTTTCCTATTCGTCGAATAGCAAGTGCGTTTATTTCCTAGTCTACTTCCATCTGAGGCTCCTCAAGTTCATCTAAGAAATTATCAGGATCTTGTAGATGCTTCGCCACATTATGCAGGACAAATGCACACATTATAAAAGCTGAAAGCATTGCAAATCGACGTTTTAGCTGACCCAAACAACTTTTAACAATAACACTGTCTTGAGAATATAATATGCAGGGCATCTAGGTATAGCCTTCGTCACTGAGTAAAATAGCATGTACATCACCTCTTGTCATAATGGAATACATTCTGCGTTTTTCCATGTACTGGGTCATGTACGCTTCTGACTATGTCACATCAAAGCTTGTAAACGTTTCATGTGCATCACAAGTAACTTGCACATTTATAGAAAAAAATCCTTTCAGATTTACGTACTCATTAGGCTGCAAAATTAAAGATGGTTTCTGTATGCGGACATGCGTGCAGTCTATGGCGCCGATCACATCTGGAACATTTTTTTGCGAGGACCATTCTTCTATTTCGGTGTCGAACAGTGCTCTCGAGGATGGAAACTTAATCCAAATATTTCTTTTCGCCATAATCCAGTTCTCCCAATAGCGAGACCAGCAAATGGCATGATGTCATCTGACGACGAAGCCGTAATATCGGCCCACCTAATAACTGGGAATCCAGAGGTCAGGACTAAGAGGAGGAGGAAGTTGAAGCCAACTCCTAACTTTGTGAAGCGCCCTTCCCTTTCTGGTCTAGTGAAAAGCTGCCTGGTAGAGTGAGGGAAAAGGCGCCAACAACATCGGCAAGGCCAACAGAAGAACAAAAAAATAAGCCAGAAGCAGTAAAAAATTATTTCCCATAAGTATCCGATGGTGGAGAGGGACGCTATATGGGAGGTGATAATACTTTCGCATCGTTAGCGGCCTCGGAGTCAGATGACGAAGAGGAAGAGATGCAAGTAATATCTAGCAGTATCAAAGAGCTGCAACTAAAGGTACTTGCTATTAAAGCCAAGCAAGTTACAAGAAGACAGAAGGAGCAGCAACTCCAGGATTCTCAGATGCAGAGAGAAATGAGTGAGTCTATACCGTAACAAAACACACGGAAAAGTTCGGTACAACAACAAAACACAGTAATACCAACACAAGAGTTAAAACAGAAACAAGCACAATCACAACAAAAAAGTTTATCACAACATAAGAAGCAATAACAACAAAAATCAGAACAACATAAGCAGCAACAACAACAGCAGCAGCAACAGCAACGACAACAGCAACAGCAGAAACAACATCAACAGCAACAGCAGAAATCAACCAAAATACGGGTACCTCCAATCAACACATTTAAGATGGAGTTGAAAGACACGATAGAATTATGTACGAGGGGCGTTCAATATATTCTCGGTATCGATATGAAGGAAAATGCGAGTTCAATTTAAATTGTTTTTATTTTTCAATATAATCTCCCCTAACATCAATGCGTTTGTTACATCTTGAGATAAGCTTTTTTAAACCCTCAAAAAAATAAATTTCCTCTTTCTCTGCAAAATACCGACTTGAGTTCTTCATCATCCGAAAATCTTTTTCCACTAAGACATTTTGTCAAATCCGGAAACAGGAAATAATCACTAGGGGCAAGGTCTGGACTATAGGGTGGGTGTTGGATTTCTTCGAAACCACAAACTCGCGCAGCAGCCTTGGAAACTCGCGCCGTGTGAACAGGAGCGTTGTCATGAAGAAGCAACACACCCGCTGCGAGTTTACCCCGTCTTTTCTTTTTAATTTCCTCCCGCAAATTATGTAAAGTGAAAGCGTAGGATGTGGCGTTGATGGTTTCAGCTTTTTTTTTGTACTCAATGAGCAAGATTCCTTTTGAGTCCCAAAAAACTGTGGCCATGAGCTTCCCGGCAGACGGAGTGACTTTGAACTTTTTCGGGGGGGTCTGTTCCTTTTTTATGCCACTGCATGGACTCTTGTTTGCTTTCAGGGTCATAGTGGTGGACCCATGTTTCGTCCCCAGTAACAATTCGATCCATAACACCGTCCGCGTTCTCACTACACATCTCCAAAAGCTCTCTACAGCATGCGATTCTCACTTTTTTCTGAGGCACTGTGAGCATTCGTGGCACCCACCTTGCACTGACCTTTGAAAGGTTAAGATGGTCATGAAGAATGGTGTGAATGGTACCAATTGAAAGCTTGGTGATCTCTGCCATCATTTTCACCTTTATTCGGGCATCCTCAAGAACAAGTTTTTCGACTTCTTTGATGCTTTCTCCCGTACAAGCAGTAGCCGGGGCGCCGGAGCGGGGGTCGTCTTCAATGCTCTCTCTGCCTCTCTTGAACTCACTTGACCACTTTTGCACAGTTGATAATGAAGGTGCGGAACCCTGGTAAACAGCCACCATCTCTTCATGAATAGTTTTTTTACTTTTTCCTTGCTTAGTGAGAAATTTAATTACAGCGCGATGCTCAATTTTCACCATCATCGCCTCAGTTGCCATTATGATTCTGTTTAACTAGAGATAAAACGCGAATTAATAATCACATTTATATGAAATTTTACATGAATGCACTAAAATAATACTTACTTGATAAATAAGTCAATTTATATATACAACCACAGCTTCACCCCGATACCGAGAATAGTTTGAACGCCCATCGTAAGTCGGCCATAGGCAATAATTTTTTTGTTAAAAGACTTAGTTTAGACAGACCACTGCAATACAGTGGAGCGCTACCATAAAATTAAAAGTTTATTGAAGGATTCGACGACGGAGTTCTTCTCCTACACCCCTAAGGGTGAAAAGCTGCAGACAATGCTGCTGAGGTGGTTAGAACCGTCGACTGATCCGGAGGAGCTCCTTGCACTGATGAAAGAGAAGGAGTGCGAAGGGCTCAAATTCGTGGGGGTCAAGCCATTTGTCACGGCTAGAGCCAAAAGGGAGAAGCGGAAACTACCGTTCTTCCTGATTCAGTTAAGTCCCGACAGCAAACTGGATGGTCTAAGGAGTATTAAAATCCTAGACTACCAGGTTGGGAAAAATTAAAGACGAGCGAAAACTTTCTACAATGTATTCGCTGCCAAAGGTTCGAGCACACCGCGTCGAACTGCGAAATGCAGCCTCGATGTGTGAAGAGCGTCTGAAAAAAGCCAACTCTCTTGTGCTTTATGTAGGAACACGGGACACACCGCAAACTATCGGGGTTGTCCCAAATTCCAATACATAAAAAGAGTAAATCTGGCTCTGCAGCAGAAAGTGGAAGTTAAACGTCTACTCGTGCAGGCACAAACACAAGCCGTTACTCGGCTAGGGTAGGGGAACCACGGTACAACAAGCAAAGGTTCTCAGGCCCCAGCGCCAAGAGCACCGGAAACTGCACCTGACATGCTGGCTATCTTGCTCTCTATTCAGGGGCAGATGGCTCAGTTTCAGCGTCAAATAGAAGAACAGGATAAGCAGGTAGATCAAAAATACGCGCTGCTGCCGGGCCTAACGCACCTCCAGTCGTAATGGGTACGTACATAGCGGAGCAAAACCTGAAGGTCCTTGCAGTGAATGTTAATTCACTGATTAGGTTCGAACGAAGAGCCACGTTGTTAAGTTGCTTAAAGACCAAGCCCCTGCTGTGCTTTTGGTTAGCGAAACTAAGCTGACCAAAAGACACAAAATGAGGCACAGAAAATATAAAATATTACGAAGAAACCGACCCAACTCCATTTAAGGAGGAAGTGTTGCGATCTTTGTTAGAAAAGGACTGCGTTTCAAAAGAATATACAGTCGTGTAGTACGTAGGTTCCAGGTGCTGGAAGAATGCGTCATGTACATCCCGCTCCGTAGTGGAAAGCTGTTAAACATGGTGTCTGTTTATGCACCTAAAACTACTCAATCCATCTTATTCATCTCAGAGCTCGAAACACTTTTTCGATTCCTAAGACTGGAATCGCCAAACATAGATAGAGATTGGGGAAATTATATACCAAATACTAGAGGGAACCTACTATTCAATTGGTGGGGTCAACACAGTATAATATATCGACTCGGCCTTAAGGCGACGGATAGTCCGTCGTTTCTCAGACACGGGTCCTATTTGGACCTCTTGCTGTTCGACACATGAATACACCTAACGTGCACTAACCAATATACCATAAACTGTCTACGCACTTTTGTATATGACTGTGACCATTGCGGTCTCAGCACCGAAATAACCGTTCCGAATGAAATTGCGGAATTGGGTGAGTTTGTTCGAAGGCATTCCTACAACTACATACAGTAGGGTGGGTTGGACACACTTCTCCAGATCACTGACGAGAGCACTCTCCTTGAATTCGCTCTGCCCACCGTCCAATAGAAGTCTGTCAAACGAGGAGATTGACAGGTATCTAAAACTAATGGACGAGACAATTAGACAAACAATGGACTAAACGTTACCTCGGTACGAACACACTGACAACGAAGACTTATTCCGCAATGCTACTATTGACGCACGGCACCGACATAAAAACAGACCGCTGTCAAGACTAAAAGCCTTGTACAGACAGTTTACTGACAGACATAACCCGGAGATCGTGACACTGAAGTCGTCGATCAAAAACCTCCAAATATTAATAAAAGAAAATTACAGGAATTCTGTAAGTTTGTATTAGAACAATAAAATCCGGGCTGTAAACACCAGCAACCCGAATATGTTCCCGCAAATAAATAAAATATTTCGAAGGAAAGATCAAAACGACCTTTCGTGTCTGAAAATTACCCGAACGACGGACAATGAACACATACGCACAACAGCAGGCATCGATCCAAATGAGGCCGTTAATGATGATAACTTCTTCGTGATCGAGGATCCGCAGGACAGGGTAAAGGCTATAGGAGCGACTTTCCAGGAAGTGTACAAGGCGAATGACATCATTGGCCCGAACCACGACCTAGAAAATCTACAAATTCTACCTTCGAAATGAAATAGTGAACTGGCGATTCGAGAGCTCGGGTTTCACCCAGAACTCCAAACGATCTTCGAATCGCTTGGAAGTAAGAAATCAGTGGGAACCGATGAAATTCCTAACATTGTGCTTCGACATTTCCCATTAGAAGCGGTGGACATATACACCACCCTGTTTAATAATGCAATGAATAATGCCCATTATCCAGCGAATTGGAAAACTGCGATCGTACATCCCATCCCCAAAAGGGATAAAGACACATCCAATCCGGCGAATCTCCTGTCGATTAGTCTTCTTCCAAACATCAGTAAGGTTTTCGAGAAGGTGAACAATAGGGTCCTGATTAAGTGGGTTGAGGACAAACATATAGTTCCGGAAAATCAATTCGGTTTCAAGGCGGGACATGATATCATTCACGCTGCGTCTGAACTGGTTTCTGATATCCAATGGAATATAGTCCCCTTTTAGTTTGATACACTTATTTCAGCGATTTCCAAACTTCTTGATCCCGTTCGAAAAGTAATTTTCCGGAAGGTCTGCAAAATACTCCTCCGTGGCGTTGATGATTTTCTCGCGTGAGCTGAATTTTTTGTTGATGAGCCATCTTTTGAGGTTTGGGAAGAGATAATAGTCCGAGGGATCCAAATTCAGTTACCAATCGACGCCAAAAGTCCGCCCGATTCCGCATCAGCAAGTCCAAACACTCTTTCGAAGTGCTCTCGCGTTCGTGTTTTTGGTCAGGAGTGAGCATGCGCGGCACCCAGCGGCAGGATAACTTTTTCTTATGCAGAATATTGCCCAAAATATGGCGTGTGCGCTCAGTACTAATCTTTGTGGTATCTGCTAGCTCGCGCACCTTCACTTTCCGGTCAGCCAACACCATATCATGTATTTTTTTGACATTGCCCTCTGTAACCGCATTGGAGGGCCTGCCGCTGCGGACTTGATCGCTAGTGGAGTTGCGGCCACCACGAAATTCTCGAAACCAATATTTGACGGTGTAATCTGACGGAGCATTAGCCCCATATAATATTTATCCAACTTTTCTTTTGTTTCCTTCGCCGTTTTGCCTCTCAAAAAATAATGTTTTATGAGAGAAGGAAAATCGTTTTTGTCCATACTCAACATGATGCCAAACACGTCAACAACAATCAGCTGTCAAAACAAAACTAAAGACAGTATCGCACTGAAATTTGGCATATCTGCCTAAATATGAACGGACTTCAAGGCACCACAACCTTTTTTGCAGTAATAGCGCATTCTGGCGGTCCAGGAGGTTACTTTTCACCTCCCTTCGTTTTAATATGCTCTCCAGTAGACAGTTCATCGTGAAGAACGGCGGTGTGACATCTGCTGGAATATTTAACATTCAAAACGGTCTGCAACAAGGTGCGGTAAATTCGCCGATCCTATTCAACATTTACACAAGTGATCTGATAGGTTCACTTCATCATGCCAAAGCGTACGCAGGCGACTTAATCGCGTACAGGTCAGGTCCAAAGATCGAGGTCATCAATATACTTTTGAGACGTGACTTTGATAAAATTAAGCGATATTTCGATGACTGGAAGTTGAAGATCAACTTTCAGAAATCGGAAACCATATTGTTTAGGATGCCTTTGTCTGGGACCTCTAGGGATACCAGAAAGAATTGGCGGAAGTTTTCGATCATGGGACACCACGGTCCCATGATACCAGATACCTTGGGATCTGGCAAGACCAATATCTGTATTTTAACAAAAATATATGTAGACGTTGCTCTGGCCAGAGACAAAGGTGCTTTTTCCCTTACAAAGAGACTGTTTTATAACAGCCAACTCGATGCGAGGGTGAAGGTGATCTGCTACATGGCCCTTATCCGGCCTATGCTTGTACATATTTGGATGTCCTGTGTGGTTCACCGTGAGAGCAAGCTTATTGGAAAAGATTCGGGTGTTTGAGAGGGCTTGTCTTCGCTCATACAGAACACCAGAGTCCGAGTACATAAAATTCTATCCTAATGAGGTCTTATACAATAAGGCGAACCTAGTAAGAGTGGACAATATTGATATTACGTTGACTCGAAGGCACATTGCAAGAACAATAACCTCGTCGAACAAACTGATCTCCGGGGCTTAGGGTAGTATATGTATCATGAGAGTTCGCTTTAACGGCTTTATTCCTCCAGAAGCGTTCCTCTACCTAGATATGAAAGGTCTGATCCAGGACGGATTAGCGGTGCCGCTAAGCTCCCACGTCGCTCGGATTTCTGCGGACAGGCGACTCAACTATGACAGAGACGTCGTACATGGCAGTGCGGAGCGTCTCCGGTCCAGTAGGGCGGTAAGGAGTCGCGACGTAAGGGATGTTGCTCGGCAGCACCAACAAGTTTGGTGGCTAGTTGAAGGAGGGGAGGGTTTGTCGTCGAATTCCTCAAGTAATAGGTAGCTTCATGTGAAGCAAAGTCGGTCGTTTGTCTATTTTATTAGTCGTGGCCGGCTTACATAGTTTTAAGTAGGATTAAATTAGATTTATAGAAAAAAATAAATAAATATAAAAAAATAAAAATAAACAAATTAAAAAGAAAAATAAAAAAAATTATAAAAGAACAAAGAGGTGGGTAACCGTCTCTAAAAAAAGGGATAATCCTACAAAAAAAATTTATGTATATGTATATGTATGTGTATATGAATATGAATATGTACAATTAGATAGTTTAAGTAGGTTAAGATTTATTTTTAGGTAGCTTATAGATTTAGTTTTAAGTTGTATACAATATATTATCGAAAATGTCCAGATACTAAGTTTTTACGCTTAACATTTATTTTCTTAGTTTTAGTTTTAATAAATGTAAAAAAAGAAAAATAGACTGTAAGAAATGTCGAAAGACATAGATTAAGTATTCTGTTTAACTTAGAGTGCCCGCATGGGGCCAGTAAGTTATAATAAAACTATTTTTAAGTTATTTAAGCTAATTTTCAAGCGTTTTTTTGTATAGCTTGTAAGAGTTAATTAATGAAGTCAAATAAAAATGCATTTAAACTGAAAGAAAAAAACTGAAAACTGAGCATTAACGGAAGTAACAACAACAGCAGCATAAACATCAATATACATCAAAACAAAGAGTTCCACGTAGAAACACATACAAGATGTAACTCAAGGATACAATAGAGCTATGTAAGCCGGCCATAGGCAAAAATTTTTTGGAAAGATATTAACAGATAGACATGCGATGCACAGTAACACAATGGAGCGCTATCATAAAATAAAAAAATTATTTTAAAGAATCAACGACGGAGTTCTTCTCCTTCACACCGAAGCGTGAAAAGCTGCAAACATTACTTCTGAGGGGGCTAGAGCCGTCGACTGATCCGGAGGAGAAGGAGTTCGAAGTGCTCAAATTCGTGGGGGTAAAGCCATTTGTCACGGCTAGAGCCAAAAAGGAGAAGCGTAAACTGCCGTTCTTCCTAGTTCAGCTAACTCCCAACAGCAAACTAGATTTTCTAAGAAGATAAAAGTCCTAGACTACCAGATTCTGTCATGGGCAAGAGCAAAAAGGAGCATTTTACAATGTATTCGCTGCCAAAGGTTCGGGCACGCTCCATTGAACTGCGAACTGCAGCCACGATGCGTTAATTGCAGAAAAAACTACAAGTCCGAGGAATGCGAGTCAGCAAAAAACAGTGCCAAGTCCCAAGTGTCCAAATGGCAGCAGGTAAGCGAAATACGGTACAACAAGCGAAGGCTGCTTCTCAGTTCCCAGCGCCTAGCGCACCGCAGCCTGTACCTGACACCTTATTAATTTCAGAGCTCGAGACAATTTTTCGATTCCTAAGGCTGGAATTGGAGGAGAATTATTTTGTTATCTGCAGAGATTTCAAACCCAAACATAGAGATTGGGAAAATAATACACAAAATACTAGAGGAAATCTACTAACTGGTTTCCGATATCCAATGGAAACAAGGTAAGAACCAGTGCACTGATGCCTGTCTGATTGACTTGGAAAAAGCCTTCGATGCCGTATGGTTTTTCAAGCTGAATAGGTTGGGGATTAGCAAACCACTTCTTTATATTCCTTGCACAAGCGATCTGATAAGTTCACTTTACCATGCCATAGCGTACGCAGACGTACGTAGACGCAGGGTACAGATCAGGTCCAAAGATTGAGGCCATTAATATACTTTTGCGACATGGCTTCGATAAAATTAAACGATATTACGATGACTAGAAGTTAAAAATCGGAAACCATTCTGTTTAGGACGCCTTTGTTTGGGGTCTACCAGAAAGAATTGGCGAAAGTTTTCTATCGTCGGACAACACGGACACCCACTTGCTTGTCAAAATGTAGTCAGGTAACTTGGGATCTGGCTAGATCAATATCTATATTTATTTAGATGTCTGACCAGAGCCAAAGGCTCTTTTGCCCTTAAAAAGAAACGGTTTTATAACAGCCAACTCAATGCTAGGGTAAGGCGATCTGATTCATGGCCCTTATCTAGTACAAGATAGCTTCACTAGGAAGCAAAGTCGGTTAGCCTAGTTTTTTAGCCGGCTTACATAGATTTAGGAAGGATTATAAGAAAAAAAATTAAAACAAATAAAAAAACAAAAAAAGATTAAAAATTAAAGAAAAATTAGAAACGAACAAAGAGATGGGTAAGAACTTCTCTAAAAGACAGGGTAGTTCATAAAAAAAAAAAATTGTATGATATATAAATAAGCGAGTTTAAGTAGGTTAAGTATTGTAGATTAAAATTTATTTATATGTAGATAATTTGTAAGTTTTTTTAAAAAAAAAAGTCCATACACTAAGTTTTCTCAACTTAACAAAAATTGTTTTCATAGTTTAAATATATATAGAAAAAATAAATAAATAGGAACTGCACGAAACGTCGACAGACATAGTTTACGTATTAGGTTTAATTAGAGTGCCCGCATGGGGCCAGTAAGTTAGCATAAGATATATTTTAAGGTAATTAAGCTAATTTTTAAGCGTTTTTTGTGTAGCATTAATGAATGAAAATAAAAATCTATTGAAAATGAAAAAAAAAAAATAAATGCATCGGTTCCCACTAGATTACCGAAATCAAGCAGTGCTGAGCGCGGTAACTACCTTGATGGTCGACCGCATGGGAACTCGGTACAAATACCGCGTGCTGTTGACAACGCCACGTGGGCATAGTACCCCGGCCCATTATATGACCAAACAGCACTTATCGCGTCAAAAATCTTTTTTTCAAAAGTAAAATTTCAATGTGTATAGCAATGAAAATGTCTAGATGGATGTCTAAGTTATTTGTTTCAATACATTTTTAGCATTTATACTCAACCGTTATACCAAAAACATATGCCTAAAATTCTTGAAAGAAATTATGTCCCACAAACATTTTTGTGAAGTAACTTTTTTAGCACCTTCATTCTTTGTAACCGCAAATGTAACTGCACTTTCTAAATAAAATTGGGACATTCTAATTTAGTCCATTGAGAAATAAAAATTATTTCTCAAATGCCTAGAAAATGTCCGTTGTCTAATGTTTAAAGAGAGATTTGACTGTTAGCTCTATTTGCCGCTGTTAAAATTGCGTTTTATGCCTTAATTCATCAGTAATTATGAGGAAAAGATAAAATGCGTGCTAAACTGCCCTCCTTTATTCTAAATCTACATATTAATGTGTCACTTAGTCACACCTTGATAAAGTAAAATTGCGACCAATTTTACACGTAACGGTGCAACGATTAACGACGGACGTGGTACGTATGTACATATGTATGTAAATAATAGTCAAGTGATCGTCTTATGTATTTCTGGTTAGTTGACTAATAAATATAGTTTTAGTTTTAAATGCATTATATTTTCTAAATCATTAACTCTTACATACTAACAAAAAATGCTTAAACGCTAGCTTAAAATTACTTAACAAACTTATACTCAAACACCCGAATCTTTTCCATTAAGCTTGCTCGCACATTGAACCACACGGGACACCCAAATACTAGCATGGGCCTGATAAGGGCCATGTAGCAGATTACCTTTACCCTCGCATCGAGTTGGCTGCTATAAAACAGTCTCTTTGTAAGGGCAAAAGCACCTTTAGCTCTGGCTAGAGCGGCATCTACATTTTTATCAAAATACAGAAACCGAGATCTGGCTAGAGCCAGATCCCAAGGTATCTGACTACATTTCGACAGGCAAGAGGCTGTCCGCGTTGTCCAATGATCGAGAACTTTCGCCAATTTTCCTGGTATCCCTAGAGGCTCTAGACAACGGAGTCCTAAAGAGAATGGTTTCCGACTTCTGAAAGTTGATTTCCAACTTCCAGTCATCGCAAAATCCTCTTATCTTATCAAAGTCACGCTGCAAGAGAGTATTAATGACCTCGATTTTAGGACCTGTTCTGTACGCTATCAAATCGTCTGCGTACGCAATAGTATGAGGAAGTGAACCTATCAAGTCGTTTGTATAAATGTTGAATAGGATCGGCGAATTGAACGCGCCTTGCTGAAGACCATTTTTAATTTGAAATATTCCAACAGAAGTCACATCACCATTTTTCACGATGGTTGGTTAGCATATTATAAAGAATGTACAAGAGTGGTTTACTGATCACCAGCCTAGTCAGCTTATAGAAAAGACCCTCTAACCATACGGTGTCTAAGGCCTTCTCCAAGTCAACAAGGCAGGCACCAGTACATTGGTTTTTGCCTTTATTCCATTGGATATCGGACACCAGTTTAGACGCGGCATGTGAGATATCATATCCCGCTTTAAAACCGAATTGATTATCCGGAACTATATGTTTGTCATCAACCCACCTAGACAGAGCTCTATTGATTACTTTTTCAAACACCTTACTGATATTCGGAAGGAGACTTATCGACCGGAGATTCGCCGGATTGGATATATCCTTTCCCTTTTTGGGGATAGGTTGAACCACCGCCGTTTTCCAATGCGCTGGATAATGTGCATTATTCATTGCATTATTAAACAGGGTGGTGTAAATGTCCACCGCTTCTAGAGGAAGATGTCGAAGCACGATGTTCGGAATACCATCGGTCCACACTGATTTCTTAGCCCTGATTGTGTCGAAGATCTCATGGAGCTTCGAAATGAACGGGGGTAGGTCACCCTCTCTGGTAATGACATTATTTGCCATATTTTCTTCGCTAAACCGGGTGAAACCAGAGCCCTCGGATCGCTAGTTCTCCACTTCATTTCGAATGTAGAAGTCGTGCACCAAGATGCGATTGTCCAGGTCATAATTAGGGCCAATGGTATCAGTGGCCTTGTATATTTCCTGGAAAGTCGCCCCTATGGCCTCAACTTTCTCCTGTGGATCCTCGATCACAAAGAAGTCGTCATCATCAGCGGCCTCATTTGGATCAATACCTGCTATTTTCAGTAACCGTTCGTTGTCTGTTGTAAGGGCTATTTTAAGACACTGAAGGTCGTTTTGATTTTTTCTCCAAAATAGTTTATTTATTTGCGGGAACATATTCGGGTTGCTGGTGTTTACAGCCCGAACCCTGTTGTTCCAATACAAACTTACAGAAATTCTGTAATTCTCTTTTATTAACGTTTGAATATTTTTAATCGACGACTTCAGTGTCCTAAGCTCCGGGTCTTGTCTGTCAGTTAACTGTCTGTACAAGTTTTTGAGTCTTGTCAGAAGTCTACTTTTCTGTCGGTGCAGTGCGTCAATAGTAGGATTGCGGAACAGGTTTTCGTTAGTCGTACGTCGATATCGCGGTATTGTAGCGTCCATAGTTTGTTTAATTGTCTCGTCCATTTATTTTAGATACTTATCGATCTCCTCGTTTGACAAATTCCTATTGGGCGGTGGGTGGAGCGTATTCGAGGAGAGCGCACTTGTCATGGTTGCGAAGAAGCGTGTCCATCGAGTCTTACTGTAGTTGTAAGAATATCTTTGGACAAACTCCTCCAATTCCGCAATTTCGTTGGGAACTGTAATTTCGGTGCTAAAACCGCAATGGTCACTGTCATACACGAATGTGCGCAGACAGTTTAGCGTTTGTAAATTCGTACCTGTCAGTCATATACGTTCGTCATACAGCAGTAGATCCAAATAAGACCCGCCTATGGGAAACGACGGGTTATCCGTCGCTTTAAGGCCGAGTCTGTACATGACATCGTGCTGACCCCACCAATCGAGTAGTAGGTTCCCTCTAGTATTTGGCAAATTATTTCCCCAATCTCTGTGCTTAGCGTTGAAATCCCCGCCGATTATAAAATAATTCTCCCCCGATTCCAGCCTCAGAAGTCGAAAAAGCGTGTCAAGCTCTGTAATAAATAAAGTGGATTGTGAAGTCTCAGGTGCATAAACAGAGGCCAAGTACAGCCGCTTTCCACTGCGGAGCGGGATGTAAATGACGACTGCCTCCAACACCCGGAACCTACGCAATACTCCCTTGTACACTCTGTGAAATTTTATACCTTGTTTAATGAAGATCGCAACACCGCCTCCACGTTTGGATCCGGGCCGGTTTCTTCTTCTAACAATATAATTATTGTACTCCAGTTTGTGCTTATCGGTTAGCTTGGTTTCGCTAGCGAAAAGCACATCAGGAGTTTGGTCTTGTAGCAATTTAAACATCGCGGCCCTTCGTTCGATCCTAATCAGTGAATTAACATTCACCGCAAGGACCTTCAAAGATTGCTCCACCATGTGCGTACCCATTACGACATGTGTTGCGTTAGGCCCGGCAGCAGCGCGTAGATCTGGTCCACCCGCTTGGCCTGTTCTTGCACCTGCTTTTGCAGCTGAGCCATCTGCCCTTGGATTGCGAGCAAGATGGCCAGCATGTTAGGTGCAGCTTCCGTTGCTCTCGGCGTTGGCGTCGGAGAAGCCACAGTCGCTTGCTGCACCGTAGCACCCCTACCTGCCGCCATTTGGGCGTAGGAAATTTGGGACGTAACGGCTGGTGTTTGAAACCTGACAGGTGAACGTTTGACCTCCACCTTCTGCTGCCGAGCCAGTTTTGCTTTTTTAATGTCAGCGAACTTAGGACAACCCCGATAGTTTGCGGTGTGTCCCACGTTCCCACATAACACGCACGAGAGCTGCGTCCTATCGGATGCTCCGTCCCTACCCAGAGCACACTCCTCGGAACTGTGGTTCTTTGCGCACTTCACGCATCGAGGCTGCATTTGGCAGTTCGACGCGGCGTGCCCGAACCTCTGGCAGCGAACGCATTGTATAACGCCTTCGCTCCTTTTTAATTTTTCCCAGTGAACCACCTGGTAGTCTAGGACATTGATACTCCTTAGACTATCCAGACGGCTTTCGGGACTGAGCTGCACCAGGAAGAACGGCAGACTCCGTTTCTCCCGCCTGGCTCTAGCTGTGGTAAATGGCTTTACCCCCACAAACTTGAGTCCTTCGCACTCCTTCTCTTTGAGCAGTGCCAGGATCTCGTCAGGATCAGAAGACGGTTCCAACCCCTTCAGCAGCATCGATTGCCGCTTTTCACACTTCAGCGTGAATGAGTAGTGCTCCGTCGTCGTTTCCTTTAGGAGCTCTTTGCCCTCCGCATAGCCCTCCACTATATTGCAGTGGATGGCATGGCGGTCATTCCCCAATCTCTTAATGTTAAAATTTTGACCAATGACCAGCTTACACAGGTCCTTGGTAGCATTTACCTCTAGTTTATAGGTGTTGATGGGAGGCACCTTCTCCTTCTTCTTCTTCTTCTGCTGTTGTTGTTGTTGCTGCTGCTGTTGTTGTTGATACTGCTGCTGCTGCTGCTGCTGTTGTTGTTGTTGTTGTTGTTGTTGTTGTTGTTGCTGTTGTTGTTGTTGTTGTTGTTGTTGTTGTTGTTGTTGTTGTTGTTGTTGTTGTTGTTGTTGTTGTTGTTGTTGTTGTTGTTGCTGTTGTTGTTGTTGTTGTTGTTGTTGTTGTTGTTGTTGTTGTTGTTGTTGTTGTTGTTGTTGTTGTTGTTGTTGTTGTTGTTGTTGTTGTTGTTGTTGTTGTTGTTGTTGTTGTTGTTGTTGTTGCTGCTGCTGCTGCTGCTGCTGCTGCTGCTGTTTTTTCAGCTGCTGTGGTTTCAGTTGTTGTTGTTTTTGCAGCTGTTGCTGTTTCTGCTGCTGCTGTTGTTTCTGCTGCTGCTGTTTTGTTTGCTGCAGTTGTTGTTTCTGCTGCTGCTGGTTTTGTTGTTGCTGCATTTGTTGTTTCTGTTCTTGTTGCTTTTTTTGTTGGGAGCTTTCTACTTCTAATTGCTCCTTCTGCCTGCGTGCAGTCTGTTTTTGCCTAATAGCAAGCATTTTTTCTTTCAGCATTTGTGCGCTGCTGCTAATGTCTTTTATTTGTTCATCCTCATCTTCAGACTCAGATGCTGCTAGAGAGGCAAAGTTTTTGTTGCCCCCCTCATAGTGGACCTCATCAGAGATGTACATCAACGCATCATCTGGTTGTTTTTTGGTTTGTTGTGTTGTGGTTGCTGTATCAGTTGTTAAAGCAGCACTTATTTTTATTTTTGATAGATTAGGAGTGGCTTTCAAGCTCCTCCTCCTTTTGATGGCTTTCGCCACAGCACCGGCAACAGTATTGTTGCCTTTTGAAACTCCCGCTATGCGACGAGCGGAAGGCACCCCACCATCCATCACGTGATTTCCACTTTTTAGTTTTGCTTTGATTATTTATTTAAAAATAAACACAGAAAAAAACAAGAAATTTCCAGGTTTGGCCTGGGATCGAACTCGTGTCCCAAGATTTGTTGACCGACGCCGCTAACCGCTTGGCTACCGATTCAACAACGAAATTGCAATTAATAATATTTACAAGGAAAATTGACTCACTATTTTACTTTAAGAAAAGCCGAAACACTTCTATTCACTGCGAAGATCTGCGAACAACTGAGACTAATAAATATTCAACATATTGGGTGTAACATAATTTTCTTTCCACAAAATACTTTTCATAAGTTTGTAAAGTATCTGCAAACATATATATATACATAATTAAATACATACTAAGTATAACTTATTTTCGCAAAATGAGTGAATTCGTGATTTCTAAACGCGATTGTGTAACTTCTTTTTTCATAATGGAACAAATATTTCGGATCTTAAAAAGTACCTACACGACAACCTTAAATTACCAGCTTCAAAAATTCAAATAGTCGTGTCAAATATACAAAAGACTTTGCTTTCCAAATTCAAGGATCGTTGGGTAAAAGTGAGTAGAACTAAAGAAGGTTTTGAAAAATGTAATTCATCGTGGTTGGACGGTGAATTTAAAGTTATATTTAATGAAGAGCAACCGTCAACTTCTGGAGAACGTGGAAGACCTTCAAAGCCTTATGAAGAATTGTCTGAAAAATCTAGGAAACGAAAGAATATAGAGTTAATTTAAGAATACGGGTTAGAACATATACATAACGCATACGTACAAGAACTAAGGGCTTTAGGGAAAATATTGTAGAAGAAGCCTCTCTTGTAGTCACGATACGGACTATGAATAAAGAGGGAAAAAAGAATGAAGCAAATATCGCATAACATCGGAACTGTAACTGCAATCAAGCTGCAGGATCTGTTAGACCATACTGTTAGGCGCATTTAATGATTGGTTCTTGACTCTATTTACGCGCCTACATCGAAAAATCTCAAGCTCTTTACCAAATGGGGCTGCGATGGCTCTTCGGGACAAAGTGAATATAAACAAATATTACCAGGAGAATATCATTTAATTTCTGACTCTAACTTATTTATTGCTTCACTTGTCCCAATAAAGCTTATACGGATACAAACGAGATTCTTTGGCAAAACCGCACTTGTTCTTCAGTAAGATATTGCCGTCCGATTTCCATCGAGTTTTCAAAAGAAACTCCTAACAAAACAAGAGCTGTCGCTAATGATATACGAGTACAGATGAGTTACACGCTATTCTATTGAATAAAGATGGTGAAGGAATCGAAATCAAACAGGAACTGTAGCTCAAGTCGTTACTGATACAAGTCCTAGTGCTGTGTGTACTATTTGTGAACCAGGAGATATGAATGACTTAAACAAAGTGAGATCTAAATCAGAAAATAAAAATGCATATCAACTTTGCATGCTTGGATCTGGTGTATGAAACTGATATTACATATATCGTACAATTTATCTTTCGGGAAATGGAAATCGTTTCCGGACTGAACTGGGTTTACACATAGATAAACCATCGCTCGTCGATTTTTTCAAAATCACCACTTTTCGGCAACATAACAGGAGTTGATGAAAAATTAATAAGAAGGTTTTACGTTATCTTGCAAACATTTTCATCAGCCATCGCAATCAATCCAGAGCTATTTGGCAAGCATAGGCTCAACACTGCACAATTGTATTTGGAGAAATATAAAATACTGATCCATGGTTAAGCATTTCGCGGTATTGCCAGGTCAGTTGTCCGAAGATACCCAGGAGTCGCGCAATAAAATCTACAAAAAAATAAGATTGAGCCACTCCAGAAAATGGTCGAGATCAGCAACAAATGAAGACATTTTCCATACTTTGTTATTTACATCAGATCCATTTATATCAAGTATGAGAGAACCGAATGAAAATGTTTCTAAAGAGCTGTTGGAGGAAGCTAAACTGCTCTTATATTCTTTTGGTGGATCTAATCATTGAAGGTATGATAATTTACTGTATCGTAAGCCTCAATTGTGTACTAAAAATGTGGCATTTAAATTTGTGTGCATTATTTTTATTACAACAAAACAAACGGTCGTTTGCCTCTTTACAAATTCATAAGCTTTGAGTTTTTCTTTCAATTCACCTGGAGTTTTGACCTCATAGAGTATAATTTTACTTTTCGCATAGTCAATAATTCCGTTGACAATATACGTCACCAAACTCTTGTTGTCGACATTTCCCTGTGCCTTCTAAAGCTTGATGAATGCTGATAGTGGGGAGCGGAGTATTGAGTTCGCTGATGAGAAAAGTTTTTAACGCTTCCCAACTCAGTACGCCGGTTTCGGGTTCCACTGCCAACTTCGCCGCGCCATTTATTAATGGTCTACAGAACAAGTATCTTTGCACCTCCGCCCAATTGCAAACAGTAGCAGTATCTTCGAAGTTCGTCAGCCAGATTTTAATGTTTTTTCCCGTTTCGCCGTTGAACTTTTCTAATTTCTGAAAAGGATAGAATTATTTACCGCTGTTCTAGTCGACTCAATCTCAGTTATCTAGTTTATATGGCAGCTTAATACGCATTGATTCAATTCGCATTAGTTCAATAAGCTCATATAAACACCATTTCAAACCGCATTGGAATACTCAATAGGCATTCGTTCATTCCTGTTTCTAAACCGCATTAAAAATTTCGAACCGAATTGAAATATCATATAAGCACTTTTAAATCGCATCATTCTCTCACCTCCGAATTAATTTACACGCAATTCGAATTTACAAAACTGTCAGTTCAATCAGCCGTTTGTTAAACTCATCAATTTTTTCTCGCTCATTTTGGGTTCGATTTTGGATAATTTCATATAAACACCACCCTTTCTAGGCGTATTGAGTTTTTTCTAGAAATTCCAGCCAAGCTCTAACCAAGTCTCTCTTTCTTTTATATAAGTACTTTACGTTGTTATTATTTAAAGAAATTTTAAATGTCTTGTCGTGAGCTTATCGAAATTGTTCATTAAGTGAAAATCATGGTATGAAAACAACAAACTCCTTTTTTTTATATTTATTTTACAGATACCACTTTTTGTTGACATTTTTCGTTTTTCCATTTCTTCTCTTCTTTACTACAACTTTAGTCTTCTATTACAATTTCTTCCCTTTTTCTAAATTCAAAATTCCTACATTTATACCTATATACGAGGGGCGGTATCGATATGAAGGAAAATGCGAATTCAATTTAAATTGTTTTTATTTTTCAATATAATCTCCCCTAATATCAATGCATTTGTTACATCTTGAGATAAGCTTTTTTAAACCCTCAAAAAAATAAATTTCCTCTTTCTCTGCAAAATACCGACTTGAGTTCCTCATCATCCGAAAATCTTTTTCCACGAAGACATTTTTTCAAATCCGGAAACAGGAAATAATCACTAGGGGCAAGGTCTGGACTATAGGGTGGGTGTTGGATTTCTTCGAAACCACAATCTCGCGCAGCAGCCTTGGAAACTCGCGCCGTGTGAACAGGAGCGTTGTCATGAAGAAGCAACACACCCGCTGCGAGTTTACCCCGTCTTTTCTTTTTAATTTCCTCCCGCAAATTATGCAAAGTGGAAGCGTAGGATGTGGCGTTGATGGTTTCACCTTTTTTTTTGTACTCAATGAGCAAGATTCCCTTTGAGTCCCAAAAAACTGTGGCCATGAGCTTCCCGGCAGACGGAGTGACTTTGAACTTCTTCGGGGGGTCTGTTCCTTTTTTATGCCACTGCATGGACTCTTGTTTGCTTTCAGGGTCATAGTGGTGGACCCATGTTTCGTCCCCAGTAACAATTCGATCCATAACACCGTCCGCGTTCTCACTACACATCTCCAAAAGCTCTCTACAGCATGCGATTCTCACTTTTTTCTGAGGCGCTGTGAGCATTCGTGGCACCCACCTTGCACTGACCTTTGAAAGGTTAAGATGGTCATGAAGAATGGTGCGAATGGTACCAATTGAAAGCTTGGTGATCTCTGCCATCATTTTCACCTTTATTCGGGCATCCTCAAGAACAAGTTTTTCGACTTCTTTGATGCTTTCTCCCGTACAAGCAGTAGCCGGGGCGCCGGAGCGGGGGTCGTCTTCAATGCTCTCTCTGCCTCTCTTGAACTCACTTGTCCACTTTTGCACAGCCACCATCTCTTCATGAATAGTTTTTTGATTTTTTCCTTGCTTAGTGAGAAATTTAATTACAGCGCGATGCTCAATTTTCACCATCATCGTCTCAGTTGCCATTATGATTCTGTTTAACTAGAGATAAAACGCGAATTAATAATCACATTTATATGAAATTTTACATGAATGCACTAAAATAATAGTATTACTTGATAAATAAATTTATATATACAACCACAGCTTCACCCCGATATCGAGAATATGTTGAACGCCCCTCGTATGATATGAAATATTTAAGATTATCTACAAATAAAACACGGTCCACTCAAACTCGAAAAAACACAACAGCCTCTATCGTAACCTTCCACCATTTTCATTACCCCCGCCATCTCTACACAAGCAGCCGCTGCTGTATTGAACAAACCTAAGCAAACTAACCCAACTAAACTTACTTCACTTGAACATTTGTCTCAAATTTCTCCCATAAAGCACATAAGCCTGACAGAAACAAATTATGTCAGTACCCACGCTACATTATCTCACTCTAACTTACCCACCTCATAAATCTCCTCTCAAAGTATCTTCTCCTTTATCTAAAACAATTCAAGCTCTTATAAAGAACAACAAATACTTTGTTCCTACGGAAGATGATGATAATACAAGAAAAAAACTAACCTCAATAAATAGGATCTGATATTGAATCGAGCAAGCTCCTGGAAAACAAAATATTTTTTTGTCCTCAATTAAGCGTTAGTCTAGAAAGCGTCATACCATTTTGGAGTCCAGACTAACTACGCCATCTTTTAAAGTTACTTGCCAAAATGGCACAGTACATTTTTTTGTCAATAGAGTCAGTTCAAGTTAGGTGATTAATGATTTTCAGATACATGAATGGACAAAAAAGCAATATTTTATTGTACAATATTTAAAACCGATATAATTATGTTTACTCAGGGTTACGTGACAACAAAAAAAAACGAAGAAAAGTAAAGATTTGCGGTCACAGTACTTGAAAGATCGTCACAGGGTGTCAGATTTCTCGATTTTCTTTAAGTGCCAATAATTTTAAAAGTACATGACTTATATTTTTTTATAATTTTATGATAACCGACACCACTTGACCTATCACCCGTTTCCGACTTGACGTTGATTTTTGAGACACCCTGTATATAATAAAAAAAAATATTTAGTGACCCATCATAATTCAAAATTTACAGGAGCTCTTCCAAAAAAGATAGGTCCTCTGCGAAACGCTGCACAGCCGCCATTTTTAAATAAAATTATTGCACAAAAACTCTGTTGTAAAGTCAATTATATGTACAATAAACTTCTACCTTTGTAAACTGGTTTTATTTTATATTATTCCTTAATAAATAATCACAAACAAGCCTATTTTTACGTCCTCTAGAGTGACCTAACCCCGTAATATTAAATACCACTACACTGCTCTTGACAAAATTAACCGTACACCCATTATCAGTGACTTTTGGGACTGATGTCATGTTAAGTCGCTAGGCATATACAACACAATCTTAATGTCTGTGAATTTATTTTGAGTTTTTATGTGTATAATAGCTGTACCCGATGCATGCGTATTTACAGTATCATAACCTTCCATTTTAATAATCGGTTTGTCTCTATTCTGCCACTGATCTAATCTGTTTGATTTATTACACATATGAGCACTTGCACAACGATCCAAACACCAATCATACTTTTTTAACTTTGTCATATAAAAATCTTCATATTTCATAGACAATGTAGCAGCACTTCGGCCAACTGTTTTTTTTTTGTCTATGTTCGTATTTGTCATATGTATTTAAAACAGGTACCATCGAATCTATTCGTATGTGTTTGTTTAACGTTTTTGTGATTTTCTCCGGGAGTTTGACCTTTTTTCCACATTATCTTTTCGTTTAAATAAAGTGAACTTCATATCTTCCATGGCAGTCGGGCCTCTGTGTACTTCTTCTTCGAAGAGTTTTGCTTTAAATATTCTTATTTCGGGAAGCTCTTCACGAGTCCCAATTGCATTATACACAGTAACTACTTGGGCATAGTTATTCCAGCTTTTTCTAGTGCGTCACAATAGCTTTGAAAATCCTTCAGATGCTCGGTCATAGATTGAACTTTCCTCTTTTTGATTTCGAAACACGACAGTAAAGAAATATTTTCTGGAGGGACCCTTGAACAGTGCAGTTCTTCGATCGATCCTTACATTCAACGCAAGAACTTTAAGGGTTCGCTCCGCCAGGTTCATACTATTCAACGCAAGAACCTGAAGGGTTCGCTACGCCATGTTCGTAATCATCAAGACTAGAGGTGCGTCAGGGTCACGTAGACTTGATCCACAATCATAGCCTGTAACGTTGTTATCTGACGTTGAAGCTGAGCCATCTGCTCATGGATAGTGAGCAAGATGGCTAACATGTCAGATGCAGATTCCAGTGCTCTAGGCGCTGGGACCTGAGAGGCTATCTTCCGTGTTGTGCCGTACATGCTCTATCTACCGCGATTTGGGCGTAGGTAAATTCAGGAGTGGCAGCTGGTATTTGAATGAGTACGGGTGGACCTTTGGTATCCACTTTTTACTGTCGAGCCATATTGGAACTTGGGACAACCTCGATGGTATGCATTGTCTCCCGAGTTCTTGCATAAAACACACGAGAGCTAAATTTTTTCTGTCGTTCAATCTCTACCCAGAGCGCATTCCTCCGATTTGTGTTCCTTTCTACACTTCACGCATCGAGGCTGCATGTCGCAGTTCTAAACGGGGTGTCCGAACATTTGCCAACGAACGCAATTTTCGCACTGTATAGACTGATAGTATAGGAATTTAATGCTTCTTAGACCATCCAGTTTGCTATTGGTAGTGAGCTGAACCAAGAAGTACAGTAGTTTAACCGCTACGAATTTAAATTCATCACACCCGTTCTATTTGAGCAGCGCAAGATCCTTCGGATCTGTTGGTGGTTCTAGCCCCCTCAGCGGAATTGAGTGTTGCTTATCACCCTACGGGGTGAAGGTGAAAAACTCCCCCCCCTCCAACTTGCAGTTTTTCGATTGGAGCCGATAGGAAGAGGCGTTGGACTACATTAGGAGTTGATTTTTGTTTCATTTTCCGTTTAGGTGTACTCTCAGTAGTTGGTGAATTTTTTTTGTTATTTTCTTTTATTGCTCCTTCATGTTGTTTTATCAATTTACACCCTTGTCCCGTTACGTGGAGAGCGGGCTGATCATTATCATCCATCTCGTGATGGACCTTTCAATTGTTGTTTTTAATTTAATTTAATTTTCTTTTTAATTAATAGGAAAAAAAAATGAATCCGTGGGCCTGAGTTTGAACCCGTAGAGGAAAAAAAAACGAAACACGTTTGCCTGTCACAGAGGTTTATGAACGGCTGAACGCCTGGGATCGAATAACACTAAAAGCAAATAACAAATGCACAAGCAGGATATCTACATGCATATGTATGTCACTTTTATTTTTTACAACACCGACAGATGCATACATCCATACTTCGTCATATACACGTGCAAAACTTAATATCGTGGTACCAACTTTTTACGAAATTCTTCACACTAAAGTTTTGTACAATTGAAAAAAATAAATTAAAACCCTTAAACAAGCTTAAATTTTGTTTGAGACCAACTTGCCACTCAATGTACATTCGGCACATTCCTATCAGTAATAATAAACAACGGCTGAGGGAAATATAGGGTTTCCAAAAGCACAGCGAAAATATGTAGAACAAGCCCAGTATCCCTACTTGTCTGAAAGTCTTACTCACTTTTGTACTTCTCAAGACGCAATACCGAGATGGGATTGGCGGTTTGGATTTATCAATCGTGATAGGTGATTTGGCATATATGTTATTGTATAATATGTATATCTTTCTTCGTTTGTGCAGATATATGCACATATACCTAGTCCTGCTATAAGTTCTGTTACAAATATAAAACAGAAGAGAGATTTTGGAAAGAGGGATTTTGGAACAGGCGATTATGGGAAAGGGATTTTGGAAAAGGGGGTATCATCACCAACCCATATAAAACGCTATTAAAAAAAAAAAAAACAGTAAACATATTTTATTCAAAATTGTTTCATTTATTAAATCACAATATTGATTATTAAAAAAAATTGAATTCACTCGAATAACACAAGCTTCTAAACAGTGTGGCCATTGGGCTATAGCGGCAAGTATGGTTTCCATGATGATCGTGTTTTAAGGCTTTCCAAATTTCTGTGGGGAGTCTTGCAGGCCATGTTCTCCAATTTTGACCACAAACCATAATCCAGTGTATTCGGATCTGTACTCCTCGACGGCCAATCTTCTGCTGCTATAAAGCCAGGAATATTGACTCTAATCCACTCCTGCGGGGATCCTGTTGGAAGATCCATCTGTATCCATTGAAAAGGGTATTGATCAAATCCTTCAGAACACCTTCTAGCACATCTTCTTGGTAAACCTTTGCACCAGTTTTTACGTCTTTTTCACAGACATGGAGGGATGTGACACCATGGTGAGAGACCCCCACCAAACCATTACGGAAGCGGGATGATGTCCACGTTACGTTGAGCCCTTGGAAAAACTTTTTTCGCTTCCTTAGATGAAGAGGCATAAATTTTGTCATTTTGTTTGTTGAAAACTTCTTCAACGGTAAAAAATTATCAACCTCTGTAAATTATTAACCAAACTATGTTAATAATTTACAAACTGAAACCAAACTGACTAGTACTCTTCACTGATCAGTGTATGTATTCTGAAAAAAAAGTTAACGGTTCTATTCCCGCAGGAAGTTTTGAACGATAAGCACTGGAAATTATGCAACAGAACTTATGGCAGGACTAGGTATAAAACCACGCAAGCTAAGAAGCTTGTCTCGCATCATTCTAGTAGTTTTGTGAAAACCAAGACGCGCTAGTATACAATATTTAAAAAATCAACTTAAATAGTGGAAACATACCATAAAAGAGGGGGCAGTTTGGGAACATATATAGATACTAGCGATTCCTCCTCAATGTTGAAGTTAACTCCGAGACCATACTTTTGCTCCAAAGCTTCTAATAATGATGGCATTTTGAATCTTCCTTACTTTTTGAAAAGTAAAAATCTAAAATGAATAGCGATAAAAAAGGAAATTATTTAAATTATGTATTACCTAGAACAACTCCATGCAGAACTTGATTTTTTTATGGCCAAGATCGTTTACTTGTTATGAACATACGAGTATGTATGAATGTCCCGCTTGAAATGGGGTTGCCAGTAGAATCTAAAATAACAAAGTAAATGGTTAAAAAACAACAAATAAGCTATATCCCTACTTAACGCACTTAATGCAATTAATTAAGGGTCTTACATATACAAACATTTATACATGTATAATTAAATTTTCCTTCCCACTCAAAAAAGAAACGTCTGGGTGATGGTCTGTTGTGCAGTCTTACTACAATAGGTATAGGAGCGCTGCCTGAGTTGACAATTTATTTCCGTGCATTCTCGGAATGGGCTAGATGCACTGATGTAGTAAATTCGAATCTATGCACCCGACACCTATGCTGACAGTACCGAAGAAAATCGGGCCGCAAACAAAGCGCTCAAAAGACCTTAACACAATGCTGAAAGAGGGAAATGAGTGTAAAGACGAAGGAAACGTGTTTAAAAAGGAACAAAGTAAGGAAACTAATCTAAAATCCGATACTGTTATATAAAGAAAAATTGCAAAACCTATTGTAGAAAATTTGGGGGAAACTCACTTTCCTGGATCCATCATCACGAGGGGCTCAGACAGTCAATGATCAACAGAGATCAACAGTGCATATACTGTGCGAATGTGATTATACATATATCACGAAATCAAAGGAAGTTATTTCTTCAAAAATTTTGAGAAAATAAACTACAGGAACTACATGGTCTTCCAATAGGGACTTCCGAACAGTTGATAGCGGCCGTAATGTTGAAGCTACATCTATCCAATTGGCTGTCATTTATTCAGTCTGCTTTGCCAAATCACCATGGACGAACATAGCGTTCAACAACACGTGCAACTGATAAAATTGTTTCATCAAATGGGTGTTCGCCCATTTTACGGTCGCCATAATCGCGGTCGCCATAAACCGAGAGGACTATTTGCAGTGTGGTGGATAAATTTGTGTCCACCGGTTCTGTAAACGATAAACCAACACCCGTAAGTCGACGAAGCGCCAGATCTGCCGAAAAAATCGCCGCTGTCCGTGAGAGTGTGCAGGACTTGGCCTTTCGGAGACCACAACTTAGCGAATTTTGCGACGTGACTTGGACCTGCACCCGTACAAAATTCAACTGACCCAGGAGCTGAAGGTAAACGACCATAGACAACGACGTGTGTTCGCTGAATGGGCTCTGTAGCAGTTGGAAACTGATCCTAATTTTCATCGAAAAATCATCTTTAGCGATGCGGCGCATTTCTGGATGAATCGGTACGTCCACAAACAAAATTGTCGCATTTTGGGCTATACCAATCCACATGAGATCCAAGAGCGTCCAATGCATCCTGAAAAAGTCACTGTTTGGTGTGGATTTTGGGCTAGCGGCTTCATCGGTCCATATTTCTTTGAGAAGGACGTTGGCCACGCCATCACCGTCAACGTCGATGATTACCAACTTCTTTTGGCCTGAATTGAATGATGTGGACACCAACGAGGACGGCGCTACGTGCCACACAGCTCACGCCACATTGGAAATTCTGCACGAGCGATTCAAGGGCATGGTCGTCTCACGTGGAGGTGATGTGAATTGGACAACGAGGTCGTGCGATTTGACCCCGTTAGACTTTTTCTTGTAAGATTGTCTGAGGTCGCAGGTCTATGCGAATAAGCCACAAACCAGCGGCCCATGCCATCGGTCAAATTCAGCCTGATTTATGCTCCAGAGTTATGGACAATTGGACATATCGGATGCGCGCCACCCAGAAAAGCCGCGGCGGACATTTGAACTATGTTATATTCCATGCATAATGGTATCGATAGGCCTTTCAAACGAATAAAAAATTTCGATGATATCTCACACACAATTTATTTGTTGCATGCTTTCAAGGGAAAGCGTTTAGGTTTTCTCCCGGGATCGCGATCGGCCAATTCTGGCGCTTATATTAAAACCCAAACTTTATAACCCAGGATAGAGGAAAATATCAGATGGGGTGTACCGAAAATTGTTCTATGATATATGTTCAATAATACTGGTCAACACGACTTTTTGCCGTTAGTCCAATTATACTTTTTCAGTATCTCTCATGTATAAGTATTAATAGAAAAATAATAATAAAAATTGTATTACATCGAAATATTTAAATATATTATAAACTTGTTATACGAATATACTCGTAGCATAGTTTTTGACGGTATATCGAAAAAAGTATTGTAACTTTCTTTACTAACAAAAACAAGATTGCTATTTGTAAGTGCACTTGTATATTGTATATTTTCTATACGATATTGTTGGTTTATCGACGTTGAGTATTGATTTTATACTTACTACAGTTAACGCCGTGCTATTTCTAGTGTTTTTTTCAACGGGTTATTGTAATTGTGAAGTTTTTTTTTTGTTAATTTTCATACATTTTGATTTTGAAGAAGTATACTAAATATGTATAGTTTACAATATGAATCGAAAACGCGCAAATTTAACGGATCCCTTTTGTTTTGTTTGTGGGGAGTTTATTTCAAGTTCCAATCGAGAACGCCCAACGTCATTACTAAACAACATTTACAATTTGTATTTTGGTTTCAACATTTCTGAGAGTACTATATTAATAAACCTTGGGCACCAAGTTTTTTTTTATTTACATCGTTATTTAAGAGGATGGTTTAGAGGTGCTCACCCATCAATGCCTTTTTCTAAACCTGTAATTTAGGGGGAACAAAAAGATCATGTGAATGACTGTTATTGCTTTGTTAACGAATCTGAAGGGATATTCTTAAAAAACCAAAGGTAAAATTGTGTAACCTGATGTGGAATCTGTAACTAAACCGCTTCCTACTGACAGCCCACCACCGTAACCACCAATGAAAAAAAAGATGCAGAGGCCAACGTAAGCGATATCGAATCAGAATCTTCAACACAAACCACCTTGTGTAAATGAAAATAGACCACATTTAATACGTCAAGGTGAATTATATAAATAATTTATTGTAATTAGACCTAAACTTGTCTAAAGCTCAAGCTGAACTCGTAGGTCCCAGACTTCAGCAATGGAATTTATTTCATCTTAGTAGACAAGTTTTAGTGTATCGACAACGCGATGATGAATTTGTAGACTTTTTTTTAAAGAAGAAAGTGGTCTTACAGATTAAAGTGATGTACAGGGGCTATTGAATAAATTAAGTTATGACTAGATCAATGGAGATTATTCATTGATTCTTCCAAATTATGTTTAGAAGCAGTCTTACTGCATAATGGCATCTGTACCTTTAGTACATGGCATCCATATATAAAAAAAGAAACATATGCTAATATAAAAATCCGCTCGAGAAAATCTAGTACAACCGCAATACAACGATGCAAAGTTTTTTTTTTCAAAGAACTTAACACTCAAGTGGGTGTGAATACACTTATAATGCCTCAGCATGTGTTAAGTTTTTTTTAGAAATTGGGATAGAGAAAGAAAGAAATACGCTCAGTGATTATTTCGCTCCACGGGTGGCATCCAACATTTAATTATTATTATTATTTACCCTTAAAAAAATTATAAATATTTCAATTCAATTTTTCAATATTTTAGTTGTGCAAGTTAAAAATTAACATATTTACATATATTATTATTATTATTTATTTATTAACAATTAGTTCAAACTAAATGCTAACTGAAACTAATAAGCACTAGCTGCAATGGCTATCGGCTTTAATTTAGTTCTTAGCGGTTTAAATATTCAAGTTGAATATTTGAACTAACATATGTTACAGATACGGAAAATGTTTCCCCGTGAATGATTCGTGTGAAGTAGCATTGATTTTTAAAAGATGTTTAAATAGTCTGCTGATGAGCAGTCTAACTAGACCAAGTAAGAACGATCTGTCAACTATTAAAGAGCATACGGGCAGGCTGGTGGTGTTTCCTTTTTTAAGAAATCCTAATGGGTTGAGCCCTACGCGTAGTCGGACAAACGTCGTAATTGCAGTTTTTGACATAGCATGGTAGTTAGGAAAGGACCTGTCTGCATTAATTGAAGTGTAGTAGTGTCTGTATTGGAACAAATCTGCGAGCAATTATGCCTTAATTTTTATGTTTATTTCCTTTAATAAGTCAATCTTGCTGAGATGTTGGAAAAGGAAAACTGGGTTATTGTGAGCATATTTGGCGGCAGCATCGGCTTGCTCATTTCACAAAATGTCAACATGGCCTTTTATCCACATACTCGTAAGTCTAAATTTGTTGTGGAGTCTTACTATTGTAGATAAGGACTGAAACGTATAAAATTTGGAAACTTCGAAGTAAAAAAAAAAAATATTTTCATAGTTCATGTAAATTTTTTTTATTTGCTTTAAAACTCTGTTTTTATTAAATTCATTCACAATTACAAAAAATAAAAAAAATTATTTGGGTTCCCATTCTTTCCTCAACTTTTTCGAATGTCCTTCATAAGGTTGGTGACAGTTACATCTGTGGTCTTTTTGGACGCTCTTTTCCATTTAGCACTAAAATCGTTCACGTCCTTTGCACACTGCTCACTTTTCCTCACTTTAGCTTTGACCAAAGCCCAATACCTTTCAATTGGACGGCACTGTGGAACATTGGGTGGATTCATGTATTTTGAGGACAAAGTCGACGTTTCTAGCAACAAGAAAGCTCAACTGCGCATGAGCATAGTGAGCTGAAGCTAAATCTGGCCAAAATAATGTTGAACCCTCATGTTTGTTTAAGAAAGGAATCAACCGTTTTTTTTAGGCACTCGTTAATGTACACTTCTCGTTAATTGTTCCCGTTGTAATAAACGATGAGTTTCTGTGTCCACATTGGCAAATGGCCTGCCAAACAAGATATTTTGACCCGAATTTTTCCATCCGAATCGATGTTGTTGATTGTGGAAGAATCTCAGCTTCGAACGAGTTGTAAAACTGCGCACCTGGAAGAGTAGTAAAGTCGGCTTTGACATAAGTTTCATCATCCAAAACCAAGCACGCTTTCTTGTTGCCGATCAACTCGTATAGCTTTCGGGCTCGTGTTTTTATGACTTTTTTTTTGCTTTTCAGTAACTTTTAGTATTTTTTATTTTTTTCGTGTTTTTAGACCGTTACGTTTTTTAGATCTTTGTACCATTGTTTGGTTGGTATTACATTTCCGAGCAAAATCTTTGGATGACATAGTCCGGTTTTTTACGATGGTCCCCCTAATTTCCTGTCCAAATTTGTATCATGTGCTCCACTTTTAGCTCCACTTTTCTGTTTTCGCTTAACTGTCAACGTATCCAAATATCGTTTAATAACAGAATCCACTGTACTGCGTGCTATGTTTTAATTTTTTACGATGAAATAGTTTAGACGCGAAGTATTTTCGAGCCATTTGTTGATGATCTTTTTACGGCGTTCCTCTTGACTCATATTTTATAAATATTTTAAACCGCACCGAACTAAAATCAATAACAAACTGAAACTAGAGAATATACAGGCTAATTTGGGTACAAAATGGTATTGCAATTTTTACGCATCGGAAGTATAGCCCGTATTAAAATTTACAGATTTTATTCGTTTCAGTCACAGAGGAAGCAGTTAGTTACTGTGTGCGAGGAAATTTTTTTTTTGCAGTCTCAGCTACTTTTATTTCTTCTTGTATTGGATTAGATTTGGAGTTTTGTCCTAAATTGTTAGAAGCGGTATTCTTTACTTGTGCGTTAATTGAACTACTCTTTGCCTCTCCCATGAAGCATTTGCGTTTGGTTTAATAGCAAGCATTTCTTTTGCTTGAACAAAGCTTGCCCAGCTTTTGTTTGATGAACGGTGAGGGCCAAAGCAGTTTGTACACATAAAACGCGTAAGTTATGTACATCAAATTGTGTACATCAATAAGTTATATGTTACATACATACTAATAATACTCTTTTGTCAAAGTTATGTTATACATACATATGTTACTCTTAATACTTTTTTGTAAAATAATTAAAGTGCTTGCTTTTCAAAATTCATTTATTGTAACACTAAACCTTTTCTTGATAACATGCTTGCTTTTCACAACTTGTAAAATTAAACCATAAGAAAAACCGTGTGAGAACCAAATTCAAGCTTCCGTTCCCACAGTTTTTCATACTTTGTTGACTTATTATAAATTGCGAATAAAATCAAAGATTCATTGTCATTTGTTGGTTGTAAAGAATGGAATAAAGTTGTTTTTTTTGAAACTCCGGAGGAACGTTATATTAATTGGCGCAGTCGGTAGGATACAAGTGTATCCATTTTAAAATTAATCGGAATACGGGAGTGCGATATATTAAATGAACATTCAATACCAATAACGACGGTTTATCGTTATTCTTGCGGTTAGTGTGTGGACATTTAAAGACTGTACAAAGACTCTTGGTGATTGCAAGTGCATTTGTAACGACGGCAATCGTTATTTGAGAAAGTGATTCTCGTTAATGCAAGTGTTATTATAACGAAGGTTTATCGTGTCCAAGAAGTGTGCAGATCCTGACTCCTGGTGGTTTTCAAATCTTTAATTCCTGGAACCTACGGCTAGAGAATGATAATGACTATAATCATTTGCATGTAAGTCTGTTAATTGGTTAACATTCGTTCCTTTCTTCATCCTTTATAATCCTTATGCCCAAAAATAGAATAAGTAGAAATAAGATTCAAGAACCTTATTGTTCATCCTTAGATAGATTTGACGAATTTCAAAACAATTTTACAACTTTAGAATCGAATCGGTGCGAGTTCCTAGAGACAAATAATCTTTCAAAACTTAGTGCAATAGTAAAAACCAGTTTTCCAAATCTTTCCGAAATGAATTTAGATAGTTCAAGCTCAAGCGTAAACGCTAACGTTGTTACAAACGTTGGTAATAGGAACACAAGTAGTAGTCAATTAAGTAGTTTAGATATTAACAATATATTTAATGGCTTACGTATACCAGATGCCGTTAAAGATCTGCCACATTTCGACGGTAACCCCCGTTCTCTGTATGATTTTATAAATAACGTAGAGGAAATTTTGAAGCTTATACCTCAGTTAGACGGCACATCATATGCTATCATTATATTACGAGCTATTAGAAACAAAATCATTGGCCAGGCCAATGAAGTGTTAAATATGTACGGGACTCCGACGGAATGGGAGCAAATACGAGCTAATTTAATTTTGCACTATTCAGATAAGCGGAATGAATCATCTTTGATTCGAGATTTGCATGGATTGAGACAAGACAATGATACTGTTGAGAGATTTTACTCAAAGATCATTGAGTTGTTGTCAACAATGACAAACCATATCCGTATACATGAAAAACATATAGCTGTAATAGATGCAAAAAAGTCGCTGTATTCAGAAATGTGTTTAAATACATTTCTTATAGGATTAAAAGAACCATTGGGCTCAACAATCAGAGCCATGAGACCTGAAACCTTGGTGGAGGCATTAAATTATTGTATCAAGGAACAAAACGCATACTATTTAAAAAATACAAACCCGAAACCTCCTGTTTTACCAAACCCACTACCATTCCCCAAACTGACACAACGACCCCCACAAAATCAACGGCTCCAACCATACCAACCAGTTACACAGCCATATAGTTCCTTTCCTCAATACTTACCTCAGTTTAAACCATCTCAACCTTATCAACCCCAAATAAGGCCCTTACAGCAAATACCCCATCTTCAGTCTCCCAATCAGCAAGAAAAGAGATTCAATAACCCTATAGTAAACATTTCTGCATCCAAACCACATTTCAATTACCAACAGCAACGTCCAATTCCAATGGAAATATCTAGCGGTAATGCTAAAACTCTTCCGAAACCAGTACAATCCCAACAACCCTATCAAAGAAACAATTTAATGCAAAATCCCAGATACATTATAAGAGAAGTACATAGTTTTTCACAAAATCAGGAAAATTATGGGGAAGAATATCCCACATATGTGTTACCTGATGGATACTACGACCACCAACCTAATTTGGACCATTATACAATTGAAGAAATTCAAAATGATGAAGTTCCACAGGTCACTGGAAATGAAACAATACATGAGAATGAAATTGATGACAAAAATTTTCGTTCCAATGCCTCGGAAAACAATACGGGTTCCTAGAAATTAATCAACACGGTAGCAATCTTCTCCCTTACATAAATGTGACTTCACCTTTTGGTCGACAACTAAAGTTTCTCATAGATACAGGAGCCTCTGCTAATTTTATTGACCCCGAACTTACTAATCCCCAATATCATGAAAATATTAACACTGTTAAAATCACCACTGTTTTGAGTACACATGAACTCAATAAACAAATCACATTTCCGGCATTCTCTGAATTCAATTCTAACGAACAGTTTACATTTCTTTTATTTAAATTTCACAATTATTTTGACGGCCTGATAGGATTAGAAACATTAGCGAAATTAAATGCTTCAATAGATCTTAAGAATAAACTATTAAAAACTCAAAGTGCAGCTATTCCCTTATTGCTTAAACCCAATTTAATGTCAAAAATCTATATGATACCAGCAAGATCCAAAATGTTGGTTACATTACCGGTCGATATCCAAAATGGCGAAATATACATCAAGCCAACAAAAATAAATGATTTTCTAGAAATACCTGAAGGAATATATACATCTGAAGAATGGTACAGTCAATTGGAGGTAATAAACAACTCTAATATGGAACAAAAATTATTTGTAGAACAACCGATAAAGGTAGAAAAATTTAAAAATTTCGAAGAATTTAATAATATAAATATTTGTCAAACTGACAATCAAATTGAGCTTCTATCTGGAACCGACATAACTAAATTACTTCGGGTCGATCACCTTAATAATGAAGAAAAGAAATTGATTCTTAGACTGTGCAAAAATTTTGATGATATTTTCTTCATAGAAGGGCAGAAGTTATCATTTTCCAACGTAATTAAACATCGTATACAAACAAAAGACGACGTTCCAATATATACGAAGTCCTATCGATATCCAGAGATACATAAAACAGAGGTACAGTCTCAAATTCAAAACCTATTGCAGCAAGGTATAATAAGGCCTAGCTATTCCCCATGGAGTAGTCCCATATGGATCGTACCCAAAAAGCGAGACGCATCAGGTATTCAGAAATGGAGACTTGTTGTCGACTATCGTAAGGTTAACGAAAAAACGATAGACGATCGATATCCTTTACCTAATATAACGGAGATTCTCGATAAATTAGGGAAATGCATGTATTTCACTACGTTAGATCTGGCCTCCGGCTTTCACCAGATCGAGGTAGATCCCAGAGACATTCAAAAAACCGCATTCTCGGTTGATCATGGACACTATGAGTACATTCGAATGCCGTTTGGACTCAAAAATGCCCCATCAACCTTCCAGAGAATAATGGACAATATCTTACGTGATTTACAAGGCAAAATTTGCCTAGTATACATGGACGATATTATAGTTTTCTCAACCTCGCTGCAAGAGCATATCGAAAATTTGGCAAAGGTCTTCTCAAAATTACGTGCAGCCAATCTAAAAATTCAATTAGATAAGTCAGAATTTTTACGTAAAGAAGTAGAGTTTCTTGGTCATGTAGTTACACCAGATGGTGTTAAGCCCAATCCCAGTAAAATTCATGCAATAAAAAATTATCCGATACCCACTACTCAAAAGGAGATTAAGTCCTTCCTTGGCCTGCTAGGTTACTACAGAAAATTTATTAAAGATTTTTCAAATATAACAAAACCATTGACTGAATGCTTAAAGAAAGGAAGAAGCATAACCCTCAACGACCGTTATGTTAAATGTTTTGAACATTGTAAGGATATATTAAGTAACGATCCACTATTACAATACCCTGATTTTAGTAAGAGTTTTAATTTGACGACCGATGCTAGTAACGTTGCAATTGGTGCTGTTCTTAGTCAAGGCCCAATAGGATCTGACAAGCCAATTTGCTACGCCTCAAGAACTTTATCTCAAACAGAACAGAATTACAGCACAATAGAAAAGGAACTTTTGGCCATAATTTGGTCTACTAAATATTTCCGCCCGTATCTGTTTGGTCGAAAATTTAAGATTATAACTGACCATAAACCCCTCAACTGGTTATTTTCACTAAAAGAACCGAATTCAAAATTAGTCAGATGGCGGTTAAGGTTAGAGGAATTCGATTATGAAATAGTATATAAAAAGGGCACGGCCAATACAAATGCCGACGCACTCAGTCGTATCGAACTTAATCTTAATGAATCATCTACTGATACAAATTCTCTTGCAAATTCCAATATATACTTACACAATAACGCTAATGATTTAGAAAACAGTTTAAGCTTGTCTACCATTCACTCTGCACATGAAAATCTCGACGACGGAATATATATTTCAGAAAGACCCCTCAACGAGTTTACGGAACAGTTGGTTTTGATTAAAACAAACTGCATTGTTAAGCCTTCCATGATTTATAATATCCTTTTCGAAACAAAACGTAGACGTATATTTAGGCAACCTGATCTCCATAACGAAAAAATAATTGTATCAATCCTCAAAGAATATCTAAACCCCCATAAATTAACAGCCATTTACACAGACGATGATACTTTCAGAATAGTTCAAGAAGTATACTCCAAATACTTCGCCAATAGTAAAGTGTTTAAATTAATACGATGTATGGAAAAACTAAACGATATTACTAATACAGATCAACAGGACGCCCTTATAAATAAGTATCACATAGATAGCAACCACCGCGGCATTAATGAAACCTGTAATCACCTCCGCAGAACATCTTATTTCCCGAAAATGAAAGAGAAAATAACTAAAGTCATTAACAACTGTGAGAAATGCAAATTATATAAGTACGATAGACATCCCCCGAAAATAAAATATGAACTTTCTGAAATTCCAAATAAGCCTCTCGATATTCTGCACATAGATGTTTACAGTATTCACAATATACAAATACTTACAATAATCGACAAATTTTCAAAGTTCGCTTCTGCTTTTATCTTAACTGCCCGTAATAGTATCAATATAATCAGTTCTTTAAGGCAATTCTTTTCCCAACACGGTACACCCAAAAAAATTGTATGCGATTCAGCCGCTGAATTCACTTCAAACTTATTTAAAGAGTTTTGTGATCAATACCAGATTCAGTTACATATAACCTCTCCTCAAAACTCTACAGGCAATTCTCCTGTCGAGAGATTTCATTCAACATTGACTGAAATTTATAGAATAATTTACGACAAAAATAATAGACAAATACCGGCAGACATACTGAACGAAGCATTGACTACATATAACAATTCAATACATTCGGTTACAAATTTGACACCTTTCGAACTCATAACAGGAAGAACATATAAATTTAGGAAATCAATACAGCATGTCTCTGAGCACGATTATATAAATAAATTAAGATCTTATCAAGACAAACTATATAGCGAAATAACAACCAAGCTTGAAAAGCATAATAGATCAATCATTGATAGACTAAATAGGAATCGTGAAGAACCACCCAACTTTAGTATAGATGATATAGTATATGAATATAATAATAGAAGAAATAAAATAGCTCCTAAAGCAAAGAAGTTACAGGTAGTCACTAACAATAAAGTCACTGTACTAACTAAAAATAATAGGAAAGCTCATAAAAATAAATTACCAAAAAAAACGCAAATTTCAGGTTAGCACAGGCCATGAGTCAACGAATCGAAATTCAAGACCTCTCGAAGAGTCAAGGTCTTCTTCCCATGAAATTAGGCCCGGTACGGTTAATTGATACACATACAAAATTCATACACATTATAAATTTGACAGCTTATGAAGAAAATGTTAGCAATATCAAAAGATCTGTAGAACTTATTAATAAAAATAAAAACATTGGTCCAATGAAAGAAGTCACAAATATGAAATTTAGGGAATTAGAAAATAAATTTCTAACACTTCTTCCTCGATATCGAAATAAAAGAGGGTTTATCAACGGAATAGGATCGCTAATTAAGAGTATCACAGGGAACATGGACGACAATGACGCTGTACAAATAAATAATGACATTAAACTATTACAATCTAATCAACAGGACATGAACAAAGAAATGACAAAACAGGTCCAGATTAATAACAAAATGATAGAAAGGTTTAGTAACATAACCGAACATATAAATTCACAACAGAAGGATTTGGAAGATTATTTAACAAAGTACCAATTAGCATTGTCCCAGAGAATTCGTACCGATCAAGAAAACTTTCAATATATGCAATATGTTTATCAAACTAACTACAACATTGAAATACTAACGAACCATTTACAAGAAATCGCTGAATCTATAACTCTTGCAAAACTTAATATAGTCCCTAAACAAATTTTAAATCCGAATGAATTAGAATTTATACATAAACATATCGCAAATCAGAAAATAAAGTTCTCTTCGGATGAACAAATATACGAATTCTTGAGTCTACAGGCCTACTATAACCATACAAATATCATATTTAATATTAAATTACCAATCCTGTTCGAAGAATCCTTCACCTTGTACCATTTAATCAAATTACCTATAAACAAAACCCTTACAATTAATATAACCAAACCCTATGTCCTAATAAACGACCGTTATATCCAATTGATTGACGAACCATGTTTAATGATTGAACAAGTTTTCTACTGCACAAAAGGAAACCTAAAGAATATCACAACGGAGAAGTGCATTTCAAACATAATCAAAAACAAAAGAGCCACCTGTTTCTTAACGGAAGACCTGAACCAAGCCAACATCATGCAACCAGAAGAAAATTATATACTTTTAGTAAACTCTCCCAATATAGAAATGTCCTCCACGTGTGGAATCGAAACCAAGTTAATATCAGGAACACTTTTACTGCACTACGAAGAATGTGATGTAACCCTAAACAACGTGGTATATAAGGGCAACACAAACTTATTTTGGGATAGAATACAAATTATATCCTCAATATTCACTAATATAAGTTCATATTATCCTATAGATCGATTAAACACCAGTAGACTAACCCCGGACAACTTTACTAACACAGAAGTTATTACCCTGGCAGAAACCACTAAACAACAACAAAATCATTCACTTTCAATGTGTGTTGTAGTAACTATGATCCTGCTAATTTTGTACCTGATCAACTATACAAAGAAATGTCGCCAGAATCATGCAGCCTCCAGTCAACAAACAGATGATATAAATTTAGAAGCTCCAGCTCATGATAAGTCTTCAAGTAACAGCCTTTCATGGCCATCGCTTCATCTTAAGCGGGAGGAGTTATGTACATCAAATTGTGTACATCAATAAGTTATATGTTACATACATACTAATAATACTCTTTTGTCAAAGTTATGTTATACATACATATGTTACTCTTAATACTTTTTTGTAAAATAATTAAAGTGCTTGCTTTTCAAAATTCATTTATTGTAACACTAAACCTTTTCTTGATAACATGCTTGCTTTTCACAACTTGTAAAATTAAACCATAAGAAAAACCGTGTGAGAACCAAATTCAAGCTTCCGTTCCCACAGTTTTTCATACTTTGTTGACTTATTATAAATTGCGAATAAAATCAAAGATTCATTGTCATTTGTTGGTTGTAAAGAATGGAATAAAGTTGTTTTTTTTGAAACTCCGGAGGAACGTTATATTAATTCGTACATTTGGAAAGGGAATGTGGTGCCAAATAACAGCAAATGTACTGGCGGCGCATCTCTCGGTGGTGTGATCCAGAAGCTGGCAATGACGGCAGCGCATGGCATTGTATTCTCTTACTTTTGTGATATAGCAGCCGATTTCAACTGTACCCTGAGGTTGGAAAAGGTCGAAAGTAAGGAGAATTAAACCCGTTGAGGGATCGATACCATCATATTTTTTTATACACTTGTACACGCCGATCACTGGTTGTTCTTTCATTTCAGTAACGATCTCAGAATCGTTCACATTGCTTAAACAGGTGGCGTAAATTATCCCCTTACAGTTGTTCGTGCAAAGACACCGTGACTGGATATGTGTTGAGAAGAATTTTAGTTGAATGAAATTTGTCAGAGACTCGTTGGCTTCTAGCCAAAATCAAGAGTTTCTCGTCCCTAAGTTGGAATATATACTCAGTGCTTATCCCGCCAATGGCTTAATTCATTTAATTAAAATTATTTTTTTAATTTAAAACTTAGAAAATTATTATAAACGGGCATAAGCCTAGCCCAAAGTAGTCATTGTTGTTTATTCTCCGTCACATGTCTCCAGTTGTTTAGGTAATGTTAGATGTCGTCTCGCATTCTGATCTATAGTCTACGAACCTTTTGGATTTTGAGGTTATATTAGAATTAGAATCGGTTTCCAATATTTTTTCCAACCATTCATGATTCTGCTTTTAATTTCTTTGTCTGTTCGCCTACATATTCGAGGTTTTCGGTTCCAAGTTTGTTTTGTAATAGTGGTGCGTTAATCCTTGGTTTCGTTTTTCTTTGTTGATTTGTACCCCAATTATTAAGGACTCTTGGCTGAGGTCTTCGAGCACTGTTTTTAATTCAGTGTTAGATTGCGCTATTAATGTATTGTCGTCGGCAAATCTTAAATTATGTTTATAGAAATAGAGGAGAAAGTGGATCTCCCTGGCGGACTCCAGTGTTGCTGCGGTATAGGTTGATTGTATACCTTGTTGATCTAGTGACTTAAAAATCAGGTTGTGCTCTATGGTATCAGATGCTTTAGTGAAATCAACAAATCCTAAATATAATTTTTGCTGGTATTCTGTGGATTTTTCGACGAGCTGATTAAAGTCAGTAGTCGAGAATCCGGATCTGAAGCCAGCTTGCTCACGGGGCTGATTTTCGTCCAAAGTTTTACAAATTCGCCCTAATAGACATTTTGCGAAAACTTTGTATATTGATATCATACCTGTAGTTGTTGATGTTGTCTCTTTCTCATTTTTTCTGAATAAGTATTATTGTAGATTTTCTAGATTGCTGCACTATTTCTTCAAGTGTAAGAACTTCATTAAATATTTCTCTTAGTAGTGGTGTTTCCCAATTTTTAGTAGTATTGCTTTAATTTCGTCATTTCCAACGCATTTTTCATTTTTTAATTCAGCTATAGACTTTTCGATTTCCTCATCTAGAAATATTGGGATGCTGTCGTCGTTGTTGAATAATGATGATTCAGATTCAGTTGTTTCATTGGGTAGCTCTCTGAAAAAGTTCATTGCTGTTTCGATTATACTTTTTCTGTTTCGAATATCTTTTTTGTCTTTGGCAGTCATCCAATCCTTGCCATCAGCTAGGCTTTGCTTCACTTTTTTATAGATTTAGTACACAACTACAATAATTTGATTGATTAGAGCATCGTTATATTTCTTTAAATCGATATTGATCGAGCGCTTGGCTTCAATTTTTAGTTCCTTCCATTTTTGTCTCTATTTCGGTAAGGGTGCCTTTCGTTTGTAGTTTATCCCTTTCCTTAATAGTTTGTTTTGTTTCCTCTAACATATTGTATGTTTCCTGCAATTAATTCATAGTTCTTAATGTTTCGATTTTGCAATTTTTAGTAATTTCGTTCATGTATAAGTTTATAGAATCATCATTGTTGAATAAATTTACTGCGTGAATCTTTTCTGCCTAATGTGATATGATTCAATCTAATATTTGCTCCAACCATTCTATGGTCGCTATTGAAGTAAAATTCGTTTAGGACAAATACATCTTTTATGGATTTTCTTTTGTTTGATCGGATCACTCTTGGTAATTCCATTTGGCGCCAGCCAGGTTAATTTTTTGTTTCATAGTTTTTTGAACAAGGTGTTTCCGACGAATTGTCCATGTTGCCATAACCACTGGATTAATCTTTCACCTCTCGCATTTCTACATCCATATCCGATTTGACCTATGATTAATTTCTCGCCTTCCATTGTCATACCGATTGTTCAGGCCAAACCAAAACAATGCATATTTCACAACACACCGCATAGGGCAACGAACGGACTATCAAGGCATAAATGCATAATCAACACCACGGAGCAACGAAATGAACAAACAACAACGAACCTAACACCTCGTCAGCATATTTCGTTGCGTCATACTATTAAGTGTTTATTATGTTCATTATGTAGGTCATTAATGATATTTCTAGATGTAAGCAATATTGTTATTAGTTGTACGATTCTTGATGTAAGCAATATCGTTATTAGTTGATGTAAGCAATATTGTTATTAGTTGTACGATTCTTGATGTAAGCAATATCGTTATTAATTGATGTAAGCAATATTGTTCTTAGTTGTAATGTATAAAAGAGGCATTCGCCCAACAAATAAATGTCAGTTTAATACAGTCAATACTGATAAACTACCAATCGTTTTAATCCGCCACAGCAATTTCATCAAGTGAACAGGTTCAAGTGCTTGTCTCACAACTCAACAAGATATCTAGTTTATGTGCCTAATATCAAACGGAAGATATTCCGTTCAACATTTTGGTGACCCCGACGTGATTGCTTCCCCCCACCAGTGGTAAGGGGCAATTCACCTCTATTAATTCACATCAATTAATAAAAGCGTTTGTCAGGGCTATACACTGGCAAGACCATCAGGTCATAATCATCATTTGCTGCATTCAGCTAACGGTCAATTAGCGTTACCAGGGCTATAACACTGGTAGTGATCTCAACCATCGTTCATCAAAACCTGTCTGCACAGTTTAAACATGGAACAAATGACGGCGACTCAAAGATCACTTCGAGAAGAAGTCCAGCAGATCATCAGAAACTTTACGAAGGATTCTCCAAGTCGAAAAACTACGGAGGAGTATTTTACCTCCATAGACACCATATGGGAGGAATTCGAAGCCACCGACAACAGAATCCGATCTCTTACGGCGGTCCCTCTAGACGACAATTACTTCTTGTCAGACTACTACACCAAGATCAAGGAGCTATACACCAAGTATAGGCAGATCTTGAGTGATTCGTTGAGCCAGATCAAGGCAAGCAATGCCAAAACGCATGTTACTGGACTAAACCCGACGACAGAAAACGTCGTTCCAATTGTGGCAGAAAGGTCTTCAACAAGTCAAGACGACGAACAATTGGTATCAACAATCAAGCTACCAGAGGAGAGGACCAGCATCAACGGGTCATGGATCAGCTTGAAGTACTATTCAGAAGACAAAGAGTCATGATGTCTTCATTGGAACGAATCATCAACGGAACGGCCAAAGACGAAGCACCAGCGCAATGTCTATTAGCCATGAACAAGTTATGGACCCAAATAGAAGGAATCCATTTTACCATTTGGGAAACTTGCAACGATCCCCTAGCCAAAGGATATGACATGCAGTCATACACTGATCTGGAGACTAGGGTCCTTCGCAATCGAGCCACTTTAGAAAGGGCATCAGGTCAAGTTCATTTCCCCGAAACAAAGAAATCGGTAGGTGAGCACACAGCAATTCAGCTTCCAAAAATGACCATACCGAGATTTGATGGCGATCATCTGAAATGGCAAACATTCTCAGACATATTTAAAAAAATGATTCATGACCAGCAAATACCACTCATTCAAAAAATGTGGTACTTGAAAACGAACGTTTCCGGCGATGCAGAACGTTTGTTGCGGCATCTCGAGCTAACCGATTACAACTACGACATAGCTTGGAATATTTTACAAGACCGTTTTAACAATAAACGAGCCTTAACTTCAGCACTACTACAGCGAATTCTTAGTCTGCCGAACCTCACATCCGAAATGAAGGCAATCAGAGAGTTTCATGACGCCATTCATGAATGCCTAGAATCACTCAAAACTCTGGGAGTAAACACGGAAAACTGGGACCCTTTACTTATCCACATACTCATAAAGAAACTCGATCGACAAAGCCACTTGCTTTACGAGCAATCACTGCAAAGGCCTCGAGAAATACAACAAATTAAGGAGTTCTTAAAATTCTTAAAGAATCGATTCGAGGCATTGGAAGCCGTGGGAGGAAAAGGTGCAGTCTCAGACTTGTGGCGCACACAAAATCAAGGTCACAAGGGCAAGGTGGTGACATCCGTGCAACATCAAATGGCGAAGGCTGTAAGGTGTGCAGCGTTAAGGGTCATCCACTTTATTATTGCGAGAAGTTTTTAAAAATGTCCGCTGCGAAAAGGTTAAAGTGAACCCAAAAACGAAATCTATGCGTTAATTGTTTTAAGGCAGACCACACCGCAAGGGCATGTTCAGCAAGATATTGTACTAAGTGCATGGGAAAGCACAATAGCCTGCTACATTTGGGAAAACCAAACGCAATGACCCAAGACCACAAGACTGCAGACGATCCAAGGAAGTCATCAAATGAAGTCCTCCCTCCATCAACTGTAGCTACCATTAATCAAGTCAACAATAAGATGGGATACGTACTTCTAGCCACAGCCAAGGTTCTCATTGTGGCAAATAACGGAAGAATATGTGAAGCTCGAGCAATTCTAGACACTGGGTCGCAGATAAATTTAATAACTGAGAGGCTCATGAGACGACTAGCCCTCTCACCAACCCCATCAGCACTGCGCATTAAGGGCATAGGGAGGGGTACACGAAATGCAAAACAACGAATCAACCTTGGACTACAATCAAAGGTTGGAAGGTTCGCCTGCAGGATGGAGGCATTCATACTCCCTGAAATCGTAGCACCTCAGCCTGCACACGTTCTAGATACTTCAACCTGGGTTATACCTGAGAATATCACCTTAGCGGATACCAACTTCTACCGACCAGACAAGATAGATGTTCTACTCGGAGCAGAATTCTACGAACATTTTAATCGACCAGAACAGATACGCATTGGGAAAAATTTGCCTGTTCTACAAAATACAGTGTTTGGTTGGGTAATAGCTGGAAAAATTGAAGATGAAAATTATAGCTCGGCAACCTGTGGTATACTAAGTGAGGAAGAAACAACGGATGAGCTCATCGAACGATTTTGGAGGCTTGAGGATTATGACAATGCACCAAGGCAAATGACATCAACAGAGAGATATTACGAAAACCATTTCATTCAAACCGTATCAAAAACCAATAGCGACCGCTTTATCGTCAGATTACCATTTCGAGAAAATGGCTCAGTCCTAGGAGACTCCAAAAAAACTGCTATGAATCGTTTTCTGGCATTAGAGAGGCGTCTTAGAAGAGACCCTAAGCTGAGAGAAGATTATGTAAGGTTTATGGACGAATATGAAGCTCCTGGACACATGGAGGAAATCAACCCTAACACGATCCAACGACCCCACTTCTTTATTCCGCATCATTGTGTATTAAAACCAGATAGTAGTACAACAAAACTACGTGTCGTTTTTGATGCATCCGCAAAGACGTCATCCGGTTTATCACTCAACGATATCCTTCACACCGGGCCTTCAGTTCAAAGTAAACTATTTTCAATACTACTTCGATTTCGCCTGCACAGATATGTCTTCACAGCCGATATTGAGAAGATGTATAGGCAGATCATGATCCATGAAGAAGATCAAGGGTATCAATTGATCATTTGGAGAAGACAAGCCACAGAGGAAATCAAATATTTTAAACTAAATACCCTAACATATGGGACAACACCAGCACCTTACTTGGCTACTAAATGTCTACAACACGAAGCAACCCATAACGAAACAACATATCCAGTTGGCGCTCGAATTATCAAAGACGATTTCTATATGGACGATGGCATTAGCGGAGCAGATAGCATTTCCGAGGCAGTTGAAGCTCAAAAACAAATAACTTCGGTGCTAAATGGTGCTGGATTTAAACTTCGGAAATGGTGTTCGAATCATCCGTTATTGCTGAAGAACATCCCTGTTGAGGACCAAGAGATTAGCCTGGACTTTAGCGAATCAATCAAATGCAGAATTAAGACCTTAGGCATAATCTGGCAACCTAAATCAGACCAACTATATGGAAGAGCCGAATTAACAACCGTTGTATCTGTCACGAAGAAAACAGTCAGCTCAGACATCGCTCGTATCTTCGACCCACTTGGAATCCTGGGTCCGGTCGTCGTTAAGGCAAAAATCTTCATGCAAAGGCTCTGGCGCAGTAAGGAACTTTCTTGGGAAAACGAATTACCCGACCATTTAAGGGAAGAATGGATAAACTTTCGGAGCAGTCTATCAGTATTAAATCAGGCAAAGATCGACAGACATATCTTCAATCAAAAGACGCCAATCTCTATCCAGATTCACACCTTCGTCGACGCATCAGAAGAAGCATATGGCGCAGCGGTGTATCTAAGATCCATATTTAAGGACCGAACAACAGTTGTAAGACTACTCTGTGCTAAATCACGAATAGCTAGTATAAAACAACAAACTCTTCCTCGACTTGAACTATGTGCTGCAGTCTTGGGAGCTGAACTTACAAGCAGTATCCGAGATGACCTAGGACTGCAAGACACTCCAATATTTTTCTGGACAGACTCACAAATCGTGCTGTCATGGATCAACTCAACTTCCTCATCACTACACACGTTTGTAGCAAATCGAGTTGCGAAAATACAGGAATGCTCTTTGGAAAAACAATGGCACCATGTCCCGTCCAAAGAAAACCCAGCGGATCTACTGTCGCGAGGAATACCAGCAGCCAACTTCATGTCATGCAGCATGTGGCATTATGGGCCATTCTTCTTGCATGGAAATGAATCAGCTTAGCCCCGACCTTTCATAAAGGAGCTAGATCCAACAACCGATCTCGAAAGAAAAAGAAAACATACAGTTACAGTTGCATTGACACAAACCGCTCCAGAACAAATTATTTACCAAATAAATCATCGAAATTCCTTCCGATTCTTACAACGCACAATTGGATACGTCCTACGTTTTATCAAGAGAAACAAAGCAGAACATGCAACTGCAGAGGAGCACATATCACTCTCACCTAAGGAGCTCAATGAGGCCCTAAGAGTGATCATAAGAGAAATACAGGCAGCTGGATTTGGCAAGGAAATTCAAGATCTCAAGGGTCACAAGGGCTTATGTAGGTCCAACGCACTGGTCACCCTAGCACCATTTTTAGACGAAGTCGGTATCATGCGAGTCGGAGGCCGACTGGAAGCTGCACCCATTTCATTTGATGCAAAACACCCCATACTGATGCCTTACAACGAATCCGTAACCAAATTGCTGTTTAAATTAAAACATGATGATCACAACCATTGCGGGGCGCAGACGCTTCTTTCGATTTTGAGACAACAATTCTGGCCTATAAAGGGAAAGATCATGGCTCGTCATACAGTTCATAACTGCATCAAGTGCACCAAAACCAGACCACAACTTATGACACAAGTTATGGGGAACCTTCCAGCAGATCGCGTCTCACCAAATAGACCATTTATAACGTCCGGTGTTCTTCTACCGTGAGCATCGAACTTGTCGAGTTGTAGAGGCTGAGTAGGGTCAATGACTCTCGAGAAGAAATTCTCCAGACGAGTCCTGAAACCAAAGGATGATCCCCCCCCCCCCCTCCCCAACTCCCAAAGCACTCCATCATTCCCCTGGGCTGGATCAAGGTGTTATACGACCCGTGCCGAAGATCAACCTGGCTGAGGGCCCAGTATCTCCAAAAATAGCTCAGTCGCAAACGGAGTATCCGGATACCTGGCGACCTCCGGATTAGCTAGCCTTATCTGTATATGGCGGATCTCTGTACAGATGGACATCCCTTTCTCCGCTACTCGTGGGACTATTATGGACAACAACCTGACAACAAAAACCGAGGCCGGTACTCCTCAATTACCGGGCGGTGGAACGGTGACTACACCGACTACCGGCAAGGCTCCTGCATTGCCGAGAGGAGGCAAAACTGTGGCAGGCCATGGTGCGCCATCCTCTAAAGGCAAAAGGAACAAGCCAAATAAAAAGAATTCAGGAAGTGTTAAGACTGTGGCAGGCCATGGTCCTATCACCTCCTCCACCCCTAGCAGCAGCAAGTTTGTGGCAGGCCACGGACTTGTCGCGGCTACCAAAACTCCTTCAGGGAGTGTTAAGACTGTGGCAAGCCACGGTCCTATCACTTCGTCCGCCCCTAGCAGCAGCAAGTTTGTGGCAGGCCACGGACTTGTCGCTGCTACCAAAACTCCTTTGGGGAGTGTTAAGACTGTGGCAAGCCATGGTCCTATCACTTCCCCCGCCCCCAGCAGCAGCAAGTTTGTGGCAGGCCACGGACTTGTTGCTGCTACCAAAACTCCTCCCTCCAAAGAGGAATCTGGAGCTCAGCCGCATCGGCAAGCTCCATCTAAGGCGCTATACATAAGACGCCGAAATGCTTCACGCATTATCAAAACCTTCGGATCCATTCCGGAGGTGGAGAGAAGTGCGGAAATAAAGAGCAAGGTTGAGTGGGCTAAAAACATCCTAAAAGATGGATTTCCCACTGCTTCCATTGCTCACAAAATGTCAAAAGACTCCTCTAAGCGTCAGAGATCGTTGGAGGAAACCGTATCGGTTTCCAAGAGGCCCAAAATTCAGTTCAGTTCCACAACCCCTGTGCCATCCAACAGCAGATCTCTGAAGTCTTATAACGAAGTCCTAAAGGACGCATTGGTGATCGCGGTGATCGATAGAAGCGATACCGACGGTTCCATTACACCGGAACGGTGGCAATTGGTCAAGTTGAAGCTCTCCAGCAACTTCTTGGCCATCATGCGGGAGAACCCAGGACCACCTCCTATCACAAGCGACGCTGGCTGGCACCAAGGCCATGTCAAGCTCATCGCTTGCTCCGACCAGAGATCTCTCGATCTCTTCACCAAGGCCATCGATGGTTTAGGAGAGGTTTGGCCAGGTGCAAAACTCGAGGTCGTATCTAAGGAAGACATTCCTAGTAGACCTCGAACTCGTACCTGGATTCCAGCCGAACCCTCCTCTCCAGAAAATATCCTGGAAATCATCCGGCTCAGCAACCCGACTCTTCCGACTCATGACTGGAAAGTCGCGAAACTGGAGGAACTAAGGGGTTCTTATAGATGCGCGTTAATTGTGATCAATAAGGAATCCCTTAATCCTCTGGCGCAGACGAAAGGCATGATTCGGTTTGGATTCGAGTCCATTCATTTAAGGGTGTACAAAAAGGATGAGTTGGATGCTGATAAGCAACCTCCTCCTCCTTTAACACCTGACATCACAACCGTGGATCTTGGAGCATCGATATCCTTTCCAGAATTGGATAGCGATGACTCCAATCTGTCCGAGGTGACTACAAAGCCGTCGGTCTCCGATTCTGACACATTGTCGGAAATGGAAACCGATGGCGAAGCAAATAGAGGTTCTACACGATCAGAGATTGAAGATGAGCTCTTGGGCACATCTTCAGAATCGGAGGACCTCAACAACACCGTGGTGGAGGCGACTCTGGAAGACTGTAGCAATGATACGGTTTCTCCAGATTAATCTCCACCACTCAAAAAAGGCTTCGGCCACACTCATTCTGCGTCTTTCCAAAAGCGCAGAAGACATTATTCTAATCCAGGAACCATGGATTGCAGAAGGCGTGGTTCGTGGACTTAGGACACCCTCATACGTTCCGCTCTATACAAGAGACAAAGGTAAGATTAGAACTTGTATATTAGTGAAACGTAGCCTTAATGTATTTCTACTTCCCAACCTCAGTGACCCCGACCTAACCGTTGCCAGATTAGAAACTGCCAAAGGCTCATACTGGCTGGCATCTGCTTACCTTGGCCACGACCAAGTGGGCCCTCTCCCTGGTGATAACCTAGAAAGGGTGGTACTGGAAGCGGGAAGGCAAAAAACTGGCCTCATAATCGGATGCGACGCCAACGCACATCATACGGTATGGGGCAGTACCGACATCAATGATAGAGGTGAGTCACTTTTAGACTATATTTTAAGTACTAACCTCTTAATTTGCAATATTGGCAATGAGCCCACTTTCATAACAAAAAACCGACAAGAAGTTTTAGATATTACTCTTGTCTCCGACAGCATCACCCAAAGGCTAACAAACTGGATGGTATCGTCTGAACACTCCTTTTCGGACCATAGGTACATCCAATTCAGTCTGAGTGATGCTCCCCCTCGCCAACCAACTTTCCGGAACTACCGGAAAACTGATTGGACAAAATATAGAGGAATCCTATCGGAAACGATATCCTCCAAACTATCAAGTCCCCCGCGTGACACCAATGAGCTCGACATGAAAGTCAGGGAATTTACTCTGACTCTCAATAAGGCTATGGCCGCTTCCTGCCCTCTTATTCAACCAAGAGGCAAGAAAAAGCCACACTGGTGGACATCGGCACTAGGACTGCTCAGAAACACATGCAGAAAACTTTTCAACGCAGCAAAAAGCACAAGAAAAGTGACCGACTGGGACTCATATAAAGAATCCCTCAAATTATACAAAAAAGAACTGAGGAAGGCAAAGCGACAATCCTGGAGGTCATTCTGTGACAAAATTACAGAAACCTCTGAGGCTTCGCGGCTAAGAAAAATCCTCTCCACAAATCCTATGATGCCCAGCTGTTTGAAAAAAACCGATGGCTCTTGGACAACCTCAAGTGATGAATCACTCAACCTGCTTCTGGACACCCACTTTCCAGGTAGCTCCCAACTCGCGGCCAGTAGCAGCCCAAACAAGCCTACTGCAACCGTGACCAAAATTCATAGTCTGATTACGAGAGACAAACTGCTCTGGGCGCTACATAGCTTCAAACCATACAAGTCTGCTGGTCCGGACGGTATTATACCTGCCGAGCTACAGAGATCCTCAGATATTATTCTACCAGTGTTGGAAAATATTATGAGGAGCTGTGTAGAACTTATCCACATTCCACTGTTATGGAGAGAAGTCAATGTAGTATTCATTCCCAAAGCTGGAAAATGTTCTCATGTGGTCCCAAAGGACCTCAGACCCATAAGTCTATCGTCATTCCTTCTGAAAACTTTAGAACGACTGATTGATATCCATATTCGAGCTAAAGTTGATCCAAGACTTCTGTCTACGGCTCAACATGCCTACTGTAAAGGAAAGTCGGTGGAAACGGCTTTGCACTCTCTGACTAGCCACATCGAACGATCCCTACAATATAAGGAGTACACAATGGTTGCTTTCCTGGACATAGAGGGCGCCTTTAACAACGTCAACACATCCGCAATCACGACTGCGTTGTCAACTCTGCAGGTAGACGACTCACTTGGGGAGCTGATTAATCTAATGCTAACAAGCAGGATAATCAACTCCAAACTGGGTGAGACTTCTGCTAAAAGATATGTCAGTAGGGGTACGCCGCAAGGCGGTGTCCTCTCCCCCCTTCTTTGGAACTTAGTGGTTAACGAACTACTGATATACCTGGAAGAGGGTGGTAGCAGAGTGATTGCCTATGCGGATGACGTTGCCATAGCCGTCTCAGGAAAACATTTAAATACCATTAAAGAACTCCTCCAAGTAAATCTTAACAGATTAACCTGCTGGGCAGATCGCTGTGGATTGGGAATAAACCCCCATAAAACTGATCTTGTCCTCTTTTCTAGGAAATATAAAATTCCAATCATAGACCCTCCTTCAATAAACGGTACCAGTTTAGCTTTCTCCGATACAGCAAAATATCTGGGTCTCATTTTTGACAGGAAACTAAACTGGAAACCTAACATTCAAGAAAGAGTCAATAAAGCTACAATAGCTTTATTCTCCTGCAAGAAAGCCATTGGGAACAAATGGGGCCTTCAACCTCGCATAACCCACTGGCTATACATCTCGGTCATAAGACCGATACTCACTTACGGGGTGGTTGTCTGGTGGACGGCCTTGGAAAATGCAGTCAACTGCATTAAATTAAGCAGAGTCCAAAGAACAGCATGTCTATGCACAAGCGGAGCCTTGCGGTCTACCCCCTCTGCGGCATTAGATATTCTGCTTCACTTGACACCCCTCGACATTTTTAGCAAGCAAGTAGCTGCGACTGCAGCTATTCGCCTTAAAGCGACTAAACAGTGGACAAATAATTCATTTGGCCACGCCAACATTCTTAATACATTAGGAATCCTCACAGAGAACACCGATTACACCATACCTGAACTTTGGTTTGACAAAAACTTCCATGTAAGCTTCCCCTCTAGATCATTCTGGGAGGAGGATGCTTTCATGGAGGACAAGTCAATCCATCTCTACACAGATGGATCTAAAACCGACAGCGGAGTTGGCGGCGGTGTTTTCTCAGATAAGCTTAACCTAAGCCTCTCTTTCCGCCTTCCAAATCACTGTAGCGTGTTCCAGGCGGAAATTTTGGCGATTAAAGAAGCTCTGTCCTGGCTGAAGAAAAACGTGATATCTGCAAAGGATATCCGCATATTTTCGGATAGTCAGGCCGCCATCAAGTCCCTGGACTCGGTCTCATTGTGTTCTAAAACTGCCCTTGAATGCCGATCATCTCTCATGGAGATGGCAGAGCAGTTCAACATTCACCTCTGTTGGGTGCCGGGCCACAGAGACATTCCAGGGAACTGCAGAGCCGATGAACTCGCCAAAATTGGAACCACTCTACCTATCCTACCAGACAAAGGTAGTATAGGTATACCAATCGCTACGTGCAAACTAACACTAAGGCTGGATGCCAATAAAAGAACGGACCTTAGGTGGACTGCTGGACAAACATGTCTAGCGACAAAACAGATCTGGCCAAAGCTGGATCTGAGTCGATCTAAGTGTCTGATCCTCTTAGAAAGGAAACATCTCAGCGCCATAATAGGTGTCATTACCGGACACTGCCTCATAGGCAAGCACGCAAGAAGGCTTGGCGCTTTTACTAACGATTTTTGTAGAAGCTGCATGGACGAGGAAGAGGAGGAGACAATCCCCCACCTACTCTGCACATGCCCAGCTCTCTCTCAGAGAAGGAAGCTTCACCTAGGAGCTTTCTTCTACAACGACCTAAACGATCTAGAAAAAATAGACGTTAACAGTCTCCTACGCTTTATTAAAAGCTCAAACTGGTTCCAGTAGTAAGAAGATCATAGATCCACGTGGCATCACAATGGGCCAATAGGCCTAAGTGGGTTGGTATTTCCAACAGCCACTCTTACCTAACCTAACCTAACCTAACGTCCGGTGTTGACTTTTGTGGACCTCTTTGGGTACACTACAAAATCAGAGGAAAAAAAAAGCACAAGGTGTACTTAGCAGTCTTTTGTTGCTTCACAACCAAGGCAGTACATCTAGAGATTCTAACAGACCTAACGACGGAAGCCTTCATTGGAGCCCTAAGACGATTCATCAGCCGACGAGGACGAGTTCAAACGCTCTATTGCGATAACGCGACCAACTTCATGGGAGCAATCAGTTACTCGACGTACTCCATACACCTGAAGCAAAGGAGGCCATTATTAAGGCAAGCAGCGACAAGGGCATCACCTTCAAATTCATTCCGCCTCGAGCTCCCCATTTTGGCGGACTATGGGAGGCAGCAGTAAAGTCAGCGAAACATTTTTTAATAAGAACAGTTTCACCAGCTTCACTAAAACACGGGGAATTAGAGACCATAATCGTTGAAATCGAAGCCATCCTAAATTCCAGACCAATTACTCCCCTTTCATCTGATCTAAATGACTTAGCTGCATTAACACCAGGGCATTTCCTAATCGGTGAGCCTTTGGTTGCCCAAATCGACTGTGACACTGCGGAAGTCAAAGGAAATCTGCTGACTCAATGGAAGGCAATAAGCCATTTAAAACACGAGTTTTGGAGACGATGGTCGATCGAGTACTTGAACGAATTGCAATATAAACGCAAATGGACCCTGGAAGGCGATAACATCAAGGTTGGAGACATGGTCATCATCAAAGAAGACAATACGACAACTCTTCAATGGCCCATTGGGAGAGTGGTTCAAGTGTTTAAGGGAGATGACAACAGGGTTCGAGTAGTCAACGTCAAAACCGGTACAGGAATATGGAAGCGGCCAATCCATCGCTTAGCACCATTATTTAAAGAAACCGACAACAGCAGTGAAACAAATACAACTGAAGCGCCAGGTCCAGCCGCACAATCCGAACTCCCAACTAGGAATCCGACACAACCACCCACAAAACGAAGAAAGACATTATATGTTTCGTTAATGACAACCATCACGTTATCTTTGTTGCTGTTGCCAATAGTGTGCGCATCACCGATAAATGTAACAAGGTTTGAGAACCATCCAGGAATTTATTTCGAAGGACTTGGATCCACTAATTTAATCACAAATGAATGGAAGATTATGGTTTATTATGACTTAGCACCTATGCAAGCAGAACTAGAAGCATTGGGAAATGGAGCATTGGCACTACAACATTTATGCAACCACTTACAACAAAAAACAGCATGTACAGCATTAGCAACACATTTCGTTATCACCAAGGACAGACTACAAGCAAGTACTAACATGATTACAAAACGCCGAGCTCCTCGGGCAGCCATCAACATAATCGGCAATGTAGCACACACCTTGTTTGGGCTTCTCGATGCTGACTACGCGGAAGAACTGTCTCAAACCATTAATCAAATAAAGGGTAACGAGGTACAGTTATTAACGATGCTGAAAAACCAGACATCCATCATAGACTCCACGATTAACATCATGAAACAAGATCAACTCGAGACAAGGGAACGCATGAACGCTCTTCAAAACCAATCCAAACACTTCCATTCGAACAAGAAGACTTGCTCCACTTCTATAAGATTCTAACAACGAAAGGAGGAACAACTGGCAATCATCTTATGTTCGTCATCAAATTCCCACTGGTTGAGCAAGATCCATTCGACTTATTTCAACTCATACCGTTTCCAACAATGATCAATGGCTCCTTCGCCATCATCAATCCACTAACGGAGATTCTGGCTATAAATCGTCACAGAGACCAATACTTTGCAATGACACCAGCCGAACTCAAGGATTGCGACAAGAGCAAGGACACACATTATTTCTGTTCCAACAAAAAGGCAAGATACCATGCTGGTTCACAGGCATACAACTGTGAATTTAGTTTGTTTAACAACAACACGACGCCATCATGCAACATAATGAAGTCAAACAACAACATGATCTGGTCTCAATTGAGCAGCAACACCCAGTGGATATTCGGCACGTTCCAGGTCATGCATCTCACCGCTGTATGTAAAGCAGATACAGTGCAAATCGAACTAATTGGATCCGGGCTTCTTACACTCAGAAATGACTGCATAATGAGAAACAATAGAGTCACCATTCAAGGACATCATATGGGGACTAGCACGCTGCATACCTCCTACATCAGCTTCGGAAACATTTCATCAATTGCCAGACCCAGCGAAGTTCAGGCCGCAATGGAATTAACTCCAGCACTCCACCACAACACCTCTCTAGAATCACTAACTACTCTTCAAGGTCAACTTGCTGATCTGCAGACTCAGACACTCCCAGAATTGCATGTCAAGGTATTCGTTAGCAACATTCATCACCATTTAATTAGCTATCTGGCTCTCCTGCTTTCAATCTCAGTCGGAATCACAATCATTTGCAAACTGCACAGCCGAATGACGTCAAATTTAAATTCAACACCTGTTTTACAACCTGGAGCTCAATATCATGTCAGCGAAATCTGAGTACATATATAGTTGAAGGCAACCCATTCAACGCGGGGGAGAATGTTCAGGCCAAACCAAAACAATGCATATTTCACAACACACCGCATAGGGCAACGAACGGACTACCAAGGCATAAATGCATAATCAACACCACGGAGCAACGAAATGAACAAACAACAACCAACCTAACACCTCGTCAGCATATTTCGTTGCGTCATACTATTAAGTGTTTATTATGTTCATTATGTAGGTCATTAATGATATTTCTAGATGTAAGCAATATTGTTATTAGTTGTACGATTCTTGATGTAAGCAATATTGTTATTAGTTGTACGATTCTTGATGTAAGCAATATCGTTATTAGTTGATGTAAGCAATATTGTTCTTAGTTGTAATGTATAAAAGAGGCATTCGCCCAACAAATAAATGTCAGTTTAATACAGTCAATACTGATAAACTACCAATCGTTTTAATCCGCCACAGCAATTTCATCAAGTGAACAGGTTCAAGTGCTTGTCTCACAACTCAACAAGATATCTGGTTTATGTGCCTGATACCAAACGGAAGATATTCCGTTCAACACCGATTTCTGCGTTGAAGTCTCTTATCACGAACATTGTCTCCGCTTTAAAGTCTTTATATGCATTGTGCAAGTTGAAGTGGAATTTCTCAATTTTTTCATCCTCCGCTAATTCTGTGTGAACAAGACTTGTATTACTGACAGTTTTGACGTGGCTGACTTTAATTGTACTGCTATTATTCTTTCGTTGAACGGTTTGATTTTAACAATATTGTTTTTCCATTTTCTGTTGATAAGAAAGCCTACTCCATATTTTCCTTTACTTTGCCCTTTATAACAGAGAATGTGTCCGTCCTTTAATTCGATAATCCTTTCGTCCATGGGACAATAGGCCGAGTGGGTTGGTCTTCCCAACAGGCACTTTAAGTTTAGCCTATTATTCGTGTTTCTGCTAGCCCACAACTATGTCCCATTTTATATTTTTTAGCGTATTATTGAGTTCGAGTTTGCGTCCTTTATCCGATAGTGTTCTGTCGTTTAAAGTACAGATGAATATATCGATTCTTGTTGTCTTTTCGTTGTTCATTTGTTCATCTACCGATCTATTCACTTTTCTTACTTTAATTTCTGTTATTATTACCTTGACTTGTTTGTCTGTCAATGCAATACCATTTGTGATTAGTTTGCCTTTCACTATTTTTGCTTTATCGTCGTAGGGTTCGGTAGAAGAAATGCATATTTTTGATAATGTTTTCCGATAATACAGTTAATATATATTTATTTCTATAATTACTACATGATAAATTGACTTTTCAAGAATTTGTTGTGAAATTTTTATTTATAAATATTGAGAAATGAGCCATTGACAGCGAATCTCCACAAACGCCTCGAAAAAAAAGTTCAGTTGCGGTGCCCCTCATAACTAACCACTGAATCTTCTGAAATAAAAAGATAACCTGTCGATTTTTTCATTACAAAAAAAAAGAAACTTTTGTTATTTTAAGATTCGTTAAAATTAAAAAATAAAAAATCGACAGCGTTACCTTGTAAAGAAAGAGTGTGAAAAGTTTCAAAAGAATCGGTGCAGTAGATTTTGATCCAGAGAGGGCACTGCCTCTGAAAAAGCTAATTCTGAGAAAAACGCGTTTAAAGATTTTTACACCACAAAATGAATGTTTTGTTTTTTGTATACTTACACCAGCTTATTCGAATGCTGTCTACTGTACGCGCCTATTCATGAGAACTTGTACCTGTTTTGATGACAGCAAAGCAAAACAGTCTTCATTGAAAATACATGCTGCTGCATTTGCTGCGATTTCAACCGCGCCGCGTATGAGGCACCACTAATAGATTTGGGACTAATTTTCTATATATGTTAAGTTGGTTCAGACCCTCATTATTGTTTTGAATGAAGCTTCCAACACATCGCTTCAGAAGGGCGTCCTTACTCAAGTCCTCATAAATAGGCTTTATAGCTTCTAAAACCTTACTTGGAAGTGTAGAACGACTCCACGAGTCTGCGCCGCTCGGACATTTTTGGTGCTGTGGATTGTCATCTGTCGAACTGTAGTGATAATAAGTTGCCCAAATGGCTTCCTTCATTTTCTAAATAGAATCACGGTTTCGTCGAATGGCCAGACCACAATATACAGTTTTGCCATTCATTTTATTTGTAAGGTTACCTTTGCCATAAAGACTTTTTCTTTTTATAACCTTTACTGTTGCAGTTCATTTTTCTTCTGCAATATTTTTTACTAAATCTCGCAAACGTTCGCCCGTTCGTTTTTAAACGTGTCCTACACATTCTTTTTTGTTGATTATAAACTCATCACCATAAGGTTTAGAATTTAAGACACCGGAGTACGTTTTTGAGTCACCGTCATCGATCTAGTTACGATACTTCACTCGATGATTTACTGAACGTTGAAACATCGCTTTAATTGCATCATCAATAATCCAGCGGGTCCAGTATGATTAGCATGACATTTCCCTTCATTTACATGAGCTTCATACCATTCTTCATACTGTGCAGTATCGAGTTTGTAACTTTTCCAGTGTAATGCCCGATCAAGGAAGCCACACCAAATAAGGAAGAGAATCCTCGTGTTTTCAAGCATCCGTCATCTGATACAGTCAACTCTGATGTATCTTCGATATTATTTTCTTCACATGTTGTACAGTTCTGTACAGCGGAAGAAAAAAATTCACTAGCAACATCTGCTATACCCGAGTACATTTTCTTTACATATAAACTGCACGTTGATTTTGATGATAACGTACTTGACAAATCCATAAGGCCACAAAACTTTTCACATTGAGCTAATCCCAAACCTAAGATTCGCATCACAAAACTAAATCGATAACTGATTTCATATACTCCAGATTGAATTCTTTCAGCAGAATAAATAGAGGCTGTTTACATTTTTCACATGTAACTTTGATGTTGAATCCAAGACCTTCCTTTTTGCACGATTGAAAAGTTTTTCCATCACACTTCACTAAAGTTAAAATGGTCGAAAAAACAAGCAAAAAATCCACGATCCTGTAATGTTTTTTCAAAATCCTCTGCCACATCGTGAGAAGTGCTCTAGCAATTGCTAGAATTTTACTTTTGTTTACGCTAACAAGAAGCTGTCCAAAGCAGGTAGCAGCGTGAAACCGGACCGGAGAAGCGGAGACTCACAAGTCTTTATCTCTGTTGTACTCCAATCAACTTCAAATTTTGACACACTAATCTTAACATGTGTACATTAGTACACAAAAATAAAAACGAAATGCAAAAAAAAATTAAATACTACTCACTCCGGGAGATATGGATATGGGATGGTGATGTTCAAAAAGTATGCAATGCAACTCAAGGATGAGTTGAAACTTGTTTCCGAAAAAGTGTGGTTTGTGCCTTGGATATTGTATACATATTTGTTACGTGAATCACAGATAATAAATCTATTGACACCCGGTAAAGTGCTTTGAGCGCCCGTTGGTGGCATTTTTTGTTTTACCTACACTCCTATATCGATTTTTGACAGCTCGTTGCCGGGAGCAAATTCATATGTAAATTTTAATTCCGGTGTGGAACAAAATAAATAAATTTGTTAAAGTATTTATTTTTATCGGGTCTATAACTTAATTCGTGCGCTTTGCTAAGAGATGGTGTAACTTGTAATTTTTTTTTCACTCAAATATGTCGAACTTTGTGCCTGAAAAAGTGTTTTTGCAGGGAGTTCTTCTTCATTACTTTAATATGAAGAAAACTGCTGCCGAAAGCCATCGTATCTTGGTGGAAGTTTATGGTGAACATGCGCTAGCTGAGCGAACGTGTCAAAAGTGGTTTGCACGATTTAAAAGAGGTGATTTTGGCTTGGAAGACGATGAACATCCTGGGCAGCCAAAAAAGTTTGAAGATGAAGAACTGGAAGCATTACTCTACGAAGATTGTTGCCAAACACAAGAAGCGCTCGCAGAATCTTTGGGTGTCACTCAAGTAGCCATTTGAAAACGTTTAAAAGCAGCTGGATATATTCAAAAGTAAGGAAATTGGGTTCCACATGAACTCAAGCCGAGAGACGTCGAAAGGCGGTTTTGCATGTCCGAAATGCTGCTGGAACACCACAAAAGGAAGTCATTTTTGAATCGGATTGTTACTGGTGATGAAAAATGGATCCATTACGACAACCCCAAGCGCAAAAAATCATATGTGAAACCCGGCCAACCAGCCAAATCAACGGCAAAGCCGAATATCCATGGCGCGAAGGTAACGCTCTGTATTTGGTGGGATCAGATGGGTGTGCTGTATTATGAGCTGCTAAAACCGGGGGAAACCATCAATGGGCAACGCTACGGAACACAATTAATCCGTTTGAAGAGAGCAGTGGCCGAAAAACGCCCGGAATATGCGACCAGACACGAGGCAATAATTTTCCATCATGATAACGCTCGGCTCCACGTTGCTATTCCGGTTAAGAACTATTTGAAAAACAGTGGATGGGAAGTCTTACCCCACCCAGGCCTTGACCCTTCTGACTACCATTTGTTCCGGTCGATGCAGAACGCCCTCACTGAAATACGGTTCACATCAGAGCAGAATATCAAAAATTGGCTTGATTCGTTCTTGGCTGCCAAGCCGGCGCAGTTCTTTTGGGATGGGATCCACAAATTGGCAGAAAGATGGGAAAAAGTCATAGCTTCAGATGGGCAATACTTTGAATAATACTATTGTACATGTTTTTCGTAAATACACGTTCAAATTTTGAAAAAAAAAACCGCACGAATTAAGTTATATACCCAATATAAAGTTAAAATGTCGAGAAAAATGTGTGAGTTTCGAAATAAGTGCTTGTGAAGTAATTAGATGGAATGCGACTGAAAATTCGCATAGATGGAATCCGTCACCTATATATAAGTATATGTATATACTCCTAGCAGAATATCCCAAAGGACTATTTTGCTTGGTGGAAGTGAAAGAATGGTGAGAGCTGGGTGCAATTACTCTCTTGTACTTGATCCTGCTACAATTAGAACTAAAAAACAAAGCCAGCTTTTCACTTTCTACAACTGAAATATTCTGCTATAATATTATTAGGATTCCATCTATGAAAATTTTAAGTGGCATTTTACTGTTTTTATTGACTTGTTTATCAATATATGTATTAAATAAACACTTTCTATTATTCACTATGGACTTAATATTGAATGAAAAGGAACAACAAAAACAATTTCTTCGTGTTTCACAAGCGCTTCGTTTGAATTTTTTAGAGCGCGATTCTATTTAAACTAAGCCATCGAAGCACTTCACACTTCTTTTTTCGACACAAAACTTTCTTTAACAAATTCATTACTCTTATTCCGTACCGAATTTTAACTTCCCATACGAATTTGTTCCAGTCAACGAACTGTCAGATTTTAATAATAATAATTTTAATACAAAAAATATCTCCCAGAATGTTCGTTCCGAGGGTGAGTATGAAAATGAAACCGAGCTAAAAAACGAAAAAAATTTTTAAAAAGCTGCAAGTTCTTATGAAGAGCAGAAAAATCATTTTGTTTCTTTTCCCTTTTTGCACTTGCAACTTATCACTCACACATGCAAAGTCGTTTACCTCCTATGCAAAAACAATACGTGAACGAAAGAAATAAATAAAAAAAAAAAATTCGGGTGGGTATGACGTTGCACCACACTATAAAAGTGATTGGTAAGGACTGAAACGAATAAAATCTGTAAATTTTAATACGACCTGTACTTCCAATGCGTAAAAATTGCAATCCCATTTTGTACCCAAATTAGCCTGTATATTCTCTAGTTTCAGTTTGTTATTGATTTTAGTTCGGTGCGGTTTAAAATATTTATAAAATATGAGTCAAGAGGAACGCCGTAAAAAGATCATCGAAAAATGGCTCGAAAATACTTCGCGGCCAAACCATTTCATCGCAAAAAATTTAAACACAGCACGCAGTACAGTGGATTCTGTTATTAAACGATATTTGGATACGTTGACAGTTAAGCGGAAACAGAAAAGTAGAGCACATGATACAAATTTGGACAGGAAAATAGTGGGTACCACCGTAAAAATCCGGACTATGTTATCCAGAGATATTGCTCGGAAATGCAATACCAACCAAACAATGGTACAAAGATCTAAAAAACGTAACGGTCTAAAAACACGAAAAAAACAACAAATACCAAAAGTTACTGAAAAGCAAGAAAAAGTCATAAAAACACGAGCCCGAAAGCTATACGAGTTGATCGGCAACAAGAAAGCGTGCATAGTTTTGGATGACGAAACTTATGTCAAAGCCGACTTTACTACTCTTCCAGGTGCGCAGTTTTACAACTCGTTCGAAGCTGAGATTCTTCCGCAATCAAAAATATCGATTTGGATGGAAAAATTCGGGTCAAAATATCTTCTTTGGCAGGCCATTTGCCAATGTGGACACAGAAGCTCATCGTTTATTACAACGGGAACAATTAACGGAGAAGTGTACATTAACGAGTGCCTAAAAAAACGGTTGATTCCTTTCTTAAACAAACACGAGGGTTCAGCATTATTTTGGCCAGATTTAGCTTCAGCTCACTATGCTCATGCGATGTTAAGCTTTCTTGTTGCTAAAAATGTCGACTTTGTCCCAAAAGACATGAATCCACCCAATGTTCCACAGTGCCGTCCCATAGAAAGGTATTAGGCTTTGGTCAAAGCTAAACTGAGGAAAAGTGAGCAGTGTGCAAAGGACGTAAAATATTTTACTGCTAAATGGAAAAGAGCGTCCAAAAAAACCACGGATGTAACTATCACCAACCTTATGAAGGACATTCGAAAGAAGTTGAGGAAAGAATGGGAACCCAAATAATTTTTTTTATTTTTTGTAATTGTGAATGAATTTAATAAAAACAGAGTTTTAAAGCAAATACAAAAAATTTACATGAATTATGAGAATATATTTTTTTTTTTACTTTGAAGTTTCCAAATTTTATTCGTTTCAGTCCTTATTTGAAGCACGAGGTGTTAAGGGCTAATACATTCTATGGGGTTGAAGATATACATATGTACATAAGCGCAAGAGCAATTTCCCGATTTAAATTTTTGCCAAATTTTGTGCTCAGAACATTAAGTATCTACAAAATTCAATAAATTTCCAAGCATTGAGCAACATCGAACTTATTCGGGAAATGTACATATATTTACAACTACATATTTGCTCCCTTTTCTTTTAAGTTATGTAAAAGGGAGTTTTTAAAACTATACGCAAAATATTTGTATATAAAGTTCGAAAGTCTTAAATTCCGAGCCTCACAACGCAGTAAGGGACGGCCGAATATATGGTAGTGCTATGGCTATCAATGAGCTAAATTCTATAACACTGGGGTTACTTTTATTTATGTTCCGCACTCTTGCCTTCCCAAATAAGATTTCTAATGTATCTTGTTAAATTTATTTATATAAACGTAATATAAATCATTATGATTCATGAACAACGTTTCCCTAATCGTTAAAACGCTCCCTGTAGTTAGAGCCGAACTTTTGAAACAGAATGATCTATTAGTTGCGTTAATGGGTTTAATGTTTAATATATAATCCTTCATTTCTATTATAAAATGGATATTTTATCATTCCGTACAAGAGCTGGTTTTCCATTTAAAAGATCGAAGAGGCGATCTATTTTTTTTAATAAATTCAGCTGTCTATTTCGCAAATTGGCCTGGGAATTTGTTTAGTTTTATTAAAGCTTCAATTCCACAGGATACAGGTCTGTGCAGCCAGCTTCACGTTCATCTTTTGAAATTCAGCAGGGTCAATATGTGCCGCTGTCAGTTTTGGGCATATTTTGGTAGTATTATTTTTTTCTATTATAAAGGCATTCAATTATATTCCAACTAACAATTATATCAAAAGTTGTCAAATTGTATTTTATTAAGTTGTTTCGAATACTTTTCAAAAGGAGCGACCGCCGATGGTCGCTCTCCGCTCGTATTTTTGGACCGTGGCGTCAAAATTAATGCGATCGTATACCGTGAAACTGGGGTATTTTGAAGGCGAAGGTTGGCACCAAAAAATACCAAAGTTTGGACCACCTCAAACAAGCACTTCGCCGGGAATGTCCCAAAATACCGCAGAGCCACTTGCGTGCAGCGTGCGATGCTTTCTTCGGCCGTCTCAAGGCCATTATTCCCGCCAAAGGTGGACATATTCAAAACTACTGATACAATTCGAAAATTGATGTATTTTCCAATATTTTTTCATTTGGCACAATAAAATTTATAAAAAAATGAAAAAATTATAGCATTTTAAAAAGTTGGAGTTCGAGTCATTCACACTGTATACCTCAACTTCAAGTTCTTTGGTGGGTATATTGCTCCAGGTGACAGACTTTTAATTTTAATCCAGCTGTGGAATGAAGATGGATGCGGCAAGAGTACCTCAAGCTGATCCCGCAAAATTTTGTATCCGGCAGCTGAACGAAAAAAGATGCACTGCGAAATCCATTTCTCCTCTTCGGTGTAATCATTTTTACCCTGTGATAAGATGAACTCGAAAATGTCATAGCATTTTGATGAATACCAAGCAATGAATCGATTTTCTCTTGAATGTTTTGCTTTTCACGAGCTTGCAGCCTTTTCTCGTCCTCTCTTAAACGACGATTTTTTTTTAAGATATTTAGTTTCGATTTTCCTTAATAGTTATTCTCAAGACATTGTTCAATTTCTTGAGCTTTTCAATTCTGCTAATGTAAAAAATATTGCCTTTTTGCATGAGCCTCACAACTGGTGCAAGTAAATTCAATGTGATCATTGAATTTTGTCCTTGATAAATTTTTAGAAGCCAAGTTTAGTTCTCCTATTGTAGCTTCATTCGAACTAAGTTTTAAATCTTTGTAATTTTCATACGTAATCTTAGGTTTGACTGGATCAAAGCAAACAGAACCGTCTTCAGAGTTCGAAACACTCTCTCTTCGTTTTAAAAAGAGAGAGGGATAAGCGTTTGTTTTTAAATATTTTTTTCCCAAAAAAGCATTTTCAAAATGTTTGCTGCAAATGTAAGGTTTTTTAAGGCAATTTATATATGCACGAGACTCCTCCGTCAAAGCTAACCATTCATCTTATTTAACAGTGCCTTCTTTAGGGAAACGAAATAATCTCCTATCCGAAAACTCATTTTTGGTTGCACAGCAATGTGCTATTGGGCACTTTGCTCTCCTCCAGGACATTTTTCTTTATACATAGATTGTTGTTCAACTATAGATGTACTCGTATTTATCTACTTTTCAGCTTTTAGAAATATGAAAATATGTAGGTAGTTTGTGATTAACCTAAAAATCTTATTAGCAAAACAGCTCAAGTTGTATTAAGAAAATCAATACACATATATATATGTACATATGTTATAACCTAAGACCACACAAAATCATTTTTCATTCGTAGCCTTTATATCTTAAAGCAAGAAAACCCTTTTTATAAATTTTAGCTGCTGCAGATTTTTCCAAGTATCATAAAATCTGTGGCTTTTTCTTCCAACTTGATAATGATTTTTTGTTTTATTATTGTTACTTTCATAAGAAAAAAATAGTAAAACGTTATGTTAATTAGGCATTTTCTGGGGAAAGTGAACTCAAAATCGAAAATTAGCATGGGCAATGAAAACGGAACAATTGGATACCTAAAGACTCAAACAAGATATCAACTTTATTTAAACGCTGATATTTCTTCCAAAAATAAAGTCCTACACGAAGTTTTTACCATTAGTACTAACAGAGAAATTTCCGTTAACATGGGTCAGGCTACACCAAAGTAAGCCTTTCCTTAAATCTTATGGTATAAAAGAGAGTGACGCTAGTTACTAAGCTTATAACTCAAGAACGCCTGCACCGATTTCGATAATTCGCACCAATTCAGACTGATCTCCGGCCAAACAAGAAGAATATCCAAGAAAATTCCCGAAAAATCCCCGAAAAAAAAAATTAAGAAAATTCATTTTCCCATACATTTTGTATGGAGCGATTTTACGACGCCATCTTCATGATAGACGGACATTTATGTTTACGTTACGTTGTGACAATTTTCTTTTTGTCAATTTTTTGCGACAATTGTTTTTGCACCAAATTTGTGTGACAATTGTTTTTGTAGCAATTTTTTTTGTCATACGGACACGATTTCAAATGCTGGTTTCGGTATTGCCAATAGATGGGGTTGCGTGCATCAACTTTTGACAGCTGATTCATTTGCACAGTCTTTCCATCGCATACTATTTTGCTGTGCAGACGTGTGTTGCGATTTATCAGCATTTTTTCAAGTTTTATCAAATTTTGATCAGCTTTCGACAGTTATTGTAATTCAATTTGATTTAATACAATACATAGTTTTGAAACGATTTTTTGTGAAAATAACCAGCGAAAAGTGATTTCATAGAGGTTAGTTCAGTTTGATAAAGTGCACGTTGTGAATGGTTATGTTCTTTGTGATTGCGTGCGCATCGACAATCAGTCCAAACGTTAATTTCGGATTGTGAAATTAATTTTTAGGTGGATTACTTTGAAAATCAATTCGAATTCTCTGTTCATTTCATTGATCATTTTGGTGTGGAATTCTATTTTCAAAGGGTAAGTTGCCAACGAAGATGTTTATTTTGTGAGGTTATGATGATATTTGAGCCCGTGTTTGCGGCGATGTTTATTTTCTGAGGTTATGACATTTGTGCACATGTATGTACCGATAATTGCTTAATTGCGTTTGTGACATTCATTTCTTAGTGTTATTCACAACGCCGCGAGCCAGAAGATCTAATCTTTCGCATCGAAGTAGAGTCCGGAATGTCGCCAATCAACTTAATACGGATGAAGAAATCGCACGAGAACAGCGCCGTGTTAGTATGGCCCGACTTCGTGCATCACAAACGCAAGAAGAAAGACAGGCGGCAAATGAGACGGCTCAGTTAACAATGACAAATCGTCGAGCAAATCAAACAACGCGAAAATCGAAATCAACGCGTAAGAAGAAGTGCTTCAAGTGTTGATTTTAATCAAGTAGCGTTTCATCACGATTGCACAATTGACAATTGGCAAGGTTAAATTACCACCATTGTCCTTGCCACCAGAGACATTACATTCTTTGCTTCGTGGTGAAACACCAGAATCACGTCATTTTCTACACACTCAGAAATATATTTCAAATGACTTCATTTGGAGCAGATATTATTGATAAACGCAGATTCAATCCGACATTCAAGGTAATAAAAGATTAAAGAAATTAAATTTAATTTCTTTAATTAAATTAAATTAATTAAACTAATTAAATTTAATTTAATTAAGAAATTAAATTAAAGAAATTAAATTAATTAAACTAATTAAATTAAAGAAATTAAGATTAAATAAATTTTAAAAAAATCATTGATTCTAATTTCGTCATCGACTCTACAGACCCAAGGCCAAATTCGAATTGGATCATTGCTACCGCTTGAAGGTGCACAACATAAATTCGTCCAAATCTACTTCATGGGCAATGTGGAAAGTCAACTTGATCAGCGCCAAACAATCAATACGGCAATGAGAAGAGGAATTCTTCGACATCTGCAGCAGCTACTTCATGAACATCATGCATTGGTTCGGTTATTCAAAACTGCGTTAGATCGCATGCCAAGTGATGATCCGCTCGTGATCAGAGCGGATAAACGACCTGCTAGAACGCACAAACGCCAATTTAACGCTTCAACAATAGATGAGGTTGCAGTTGTGATTGTTGGCAAAAATCTGGAATCACGCGATGTTGTGCTCACACGTCGGGACTCTGGGCAATTGCCACGAATATCCGAAACACATCGTTCAAACAATGCGTTGCAATACCCACTGATGTTTTGGCAAGGAAACGATGGATATTATATCAACATCAAGATGATAAATCCATTGACCGGTGAGTATCGATATCATAATAATTTTCATTTCAATCTGACACTAAATTCACTGATGTCATTTTAGGTGAGGAAACCACCAAAAAGGTCAGCGCAATGAATTTTTACGCGTATCGCTTCATGATTCGCCAAAAATGTCGACATCTATTTGCTTCGATTTCGTCGATTGTTTCAGCAATTTTGCGTCAATATGTATGCCAAAATAGAAGCGGAGCGCCTCCTTTTTATCAGTTTAAATCAAACCAAATTACGTACGGAGGAGTACATTTATTTATGCGACGTTTGCTGGCAGCCCACGTCATATGCATGAATATGCGCAAGATGCAATGACATATGTGCGTCATTATGACCGTCCAGACCTGTTCATCACCTTCACGTGCAATCCAAAGTGGATAAAAATTGCTCAACTGCTGCTTCCTGGCCAAACATCAAGTGATCGGCACGATATCACCGCACGTGTATTCAGGCAAAAAATCCGGTCGTTGATGGACTATACTGTTAAGCATCGTGTCTTTGGGGATACTCGATGCTGGATGTATTCGATTGAATGGCAAGAACGAGGCTTGCCGCATGCGCACATTCTCATTTGGTTAGTCGAAAGAATGCAACCAGACCAAATTGATGACATCATATGTGCCGAGATTCCTGATCCCGAAACCGATCCAGACCTGCATGATGCCGTAATTACAAACATGATTCATGGACTGTGTGGCGGTATTAACCCACAATCACCGTGCATGGTCGACGGCAAGTGTTCCAAGCGTTATCCACGAAATTTAACTGATGAGACCATCACTGGCAACGATGGTTATCCACTGTATCGGCGTCGATCATCTGACGATGGCGGTAGAACAATCACAGTCAAAGTGAAAGGAAATGATTTCATGGTCGACAACTCTTGGGTTGTTCCGTATTCGAAACTTATTTCCAAAATATTCAAGGCGCATTGTAACGTGGAGTGTTGCAATTCAGCGAAGTACATCAAGTATATCTGCAAATATGTCACGAAAGGCAGTGACATGGCGGCTTTTGGTCTTCAAGTTCCTGATCCCAATGATGAAATCACGCGGGTGCATTGCTAAACGATCCATCTGCCGAAGTGTTCTCCAATCAACTGTTAACTATCGGTAATGGTCGTATTCCTGTCGACGCATCGAATGGATTGATTTCTTCCCGCGGAATTATTGCAATTTCGTCTCAACGAAAGAGGGCTCTTCAACGAAGTGTTTCCGAACATCATTGTTAACCACAAAAACTACGATTGGATGAATGAAAGAGCATTAGCGGCAAAGAACAAGGATGTGGATCACTTAAACTGCACAATTCAAAATCAAATCGTTGGTTCCCTGCATTCCTTCAAATCTATCTACACAGTCGAAGACGAAGCAACCAACTATCCAACTGAGTTTTTGAACTCATTGGATGTGCCTGGCTGCCACCGCACAATTTACAATTGAAGGTTGGTTCAGACGTCATCATGCTTCGCAATCTCAATCAACCAAAATTATGCAACGGAACGCGTTTAGCGGTCACAAAACTCATGAGCAATATGATTCACGCAAGTACTAAAAAGAAAGTTCAAAATTTTGCTGGGCCCCCATTTATTGGCTTAATACAAGCTTAATCTAACTTAAAAACTAACAGAAAGACTTAAGAGCTAGTGACCAAGGAAGTGATGGAGGAGATCTTGTTTAAGACGAGGAGTGCTCAGGTGGAAATGAAAACGGGAGAGGTTTGAGTTGACCTTTCGGAGCATTCGGGAGATAGGTTCGTTGGAGCCATAAGAGGTGCGGTGGACCGGTAGATAGAAGAAACGAGGACAACGTAGATAGCGGGGGTTAGTATTGAAGGAAATGGAGTTCAAAATGGATGCACAGTCGATGGAACCTGAGAGAAGACGATGAATGAAAAGAACATCAGCAATATTCCTACGTTCTTCTAACGGATTCATATTTAGAAGTTTGAGGCGGTCTTGATAGGGAGGTAAGATTAAAGGGTCGTTCCATGGCAGGCCACGGAGGGCAAATCGGAGGAATCGACGTTGAATACCTTCGATTCGGGAAACATGAACCCGGTGAAAGGGGGACCAAGCTTGACTGGCATACTCAAGCAGGGGGCGAATAAAGGTAATATAGAGAGATCTGGTTACATACGGGTTGGAAAATTCCTTGGACCACCGTTTAATAAAGCCAAGTGATGAGTTGGCTTTGAGGATCATCTTATCGATATGCGAACGGAAATTAAGCTCACTGTCGAATAATATGCCAAGGTCTTGGAAAGACTGAACCAGGGGAATTGTTTGACCATGGAGAAAATAAAGTCTGGGAGGAGACGGGTAGCATTTACGTGAGAAGGTTATAGATTGACATTTGGCTATATTAAGTTCTAGACAGTTTTTGAGGCACCAGATTGAAAACCAATCAAGGTCTTCTTGAAGAAGGGCAGAGTCCTAGGGAGAGGAAATAGATCTAAAAAATTTTGTGTCGTCAGCGTAAAGGGAGAGGGAGGAGTGCTTAATGACACTCTCAACATCGTTGATAGTAAGATTGAAGAGAAGAGGGCCAAGATGACTGCCTTGTGGAACTCCAGATGAGGTCAGGAATGGAACAGAAAGGGCGGATCTAAACCGAACACTATAATATCGGTTTACCAGGTAAGAAGAAATCCATTTTAAAAAGAGAGGCTCAAAGCCGAGAGCAGACAATTTGAAAAGGATCAATTTATGAGATATCTTATCAAATGCTTTAGTGAAATCTGTTGCTATAACATCGATTTCTTTGCCATTTTCTAAGGCTGAGAGTGCAAAAGACACGAATTCAACTAGATTTGTGGTAGTTGATCTACCTTTTAGAAAACCATGTTGTCGGGGTGAAATAAAAGGCTTGCATTTGAAGCTTAACGCTTCGTATAAAATGCTGTCAAAGAGTTTAGGTATATGAGAGAGTTTAACAATGGGACGATAATTGGTAACTTCATGCTTAGATCCCTTTTTGTGTATTGGGATTATAAAAGAGGTCTTCCAAATCTGGGGAAATTCACCCTGTGTAAGCGATAGAAGAAAAAGGTAGGAAAGGGGTAGAGACAGGTTGGAAGAGCATTTCTTAAGAAACATGGCGGGGAGTCCGTCTGGGCCAGGTACAAATTCATCCTTAAGATTTTGTAACTTTTCTTCAATAACTGCAGGATCGAAATTTTGAGTGAGAAAGGGACCAATAGAGAAATTTGGTAGATCATTGAAGTAAGAGGGATCTGGTACGAAGGAGTTGTTGGCAAATGATTGCTTGAAAAATGTAGCAAAAAAGTTGGCGATGGTAGGAGGATCACATGAAGTTTTGGTTTCGAAAGCGAGGGAGGAAGGATAACCATCAGTCTTACTTTTGCAATTGACAAATTGAAAAAAGGACTTGGGGTCATTTATGAGATTGGTTTGCGCACTATTCAGGTAGCGCTGATAGAGAGAGTTATAGAGTTCAATGAAATGAAGATATGTACCTAGATAATTTAAATAGTCGGAAGAAGAGTGGGTGCGAAGGAATACCGCCCATAACTTGTTTCTTTTGTTTCGTAGAGAGCGAAGTCTACGATTATACCAAGGAGGGGATGTAGAAGAAGTTTTATGGCGGGAGTAAGGCACATAAAGGGAGATGGTTGAATATTTCTCTGTAAAAAATGGAGAGGGCATCAACCAGAGATAGATTGGTAAACTCAAAAGAAGCACTGCTTAGATAGGTATTAATTTTACGGAAATTAGCTTTGTGAAAATTGTAAGAAAATAGAACTGCGGGGGGAGGCGACTGAAGGGGAGAGTTGTGGAAAAATGAGAGAAGAAGTGGAGGATGAAAGTTATCAATAGTTGAAAGAGATAGGGGACAACACGATACTGAGGAGTTGATGGGATCAGTTGTGAAGATAAGGTCTAATTGCCTTTCCATATAGTTGGAAACGCCACTGACTTGGCATAGACTAGAGTCTGTTAGCCGACCTAAGAATAGGCATTCCTTAGTAGAAATGGGATTGGAAGTGATGAAAAAAGATAGGTCTTCAGATGGAGTCCACTTCAGCTGAGGCAGATTAAAATCGCCGAAGATAATGATATCATCAAGCGATTCTGATAAGTCGATCAAATTGTCAATTGCTGCAATAGCAAGTTGGTAGGATTCGATAGGTTGCGCCGGAAGAATGTAACAACACATAACGTACAAGCATCTACGAGTGAGGGTTATTTTAACCGACACAAAGTCGAGCTTAGGAGAGGATGATGTTGCAACGAGAGAGGAGTCCAAGCTGTTGTGAATAGCCAGTAGGACACCTCTACAAGGGGATTCAATCAAGGGGGGTGCGCGATCATCATCCCGAAAAACATTAAAAGAAGGAGGGAATAACTCTTAGTTTGGGGATAAGATTAATTTCGGTCAGAGCATAGATATCAAATGGGAGAGCATGAGATTGGCGGAAAACAGCGTGGGTTTTAGAACGGAGTCCTCTTACGTTCTGGTAATAGAAGGTGAGAGGGAGGTTTTTGCATGACTTTTTAGGGTCGAAAAAATTTATCATGGTCAAGGCGACTGCGTTGGAGGTGTGAGAGTCTTTTAGAGTGTACATAGTGGCGAAGAGCGGCAAGATCGTCTGCAACTTTTTGGGGGGGCGTATTGAAAATCTCGTGATACTTTATATAAAGTTTCCTGAGACTGGTAACGTCTGTAGGGAGGCCTCCTGCTGGATAGAAACCATGACGCTTGTTTTTGTTTTACCCTCGTAGCACACCGAGTCGGATTTATCGTGCAGATAAGCGAGATATAGACGTATATTCTCATATATCTTTTTATCTCTAAGCCTAGAGAGCGCATAGCGACATTCGGTGTTATCGCTAGTTTGCTGCGTTAATTTAACAGTGGGTGGCGAAAGGGGGTCAATAGAAGAGGGAGTGGTTAATGAGTTTGGTGTCGCAACGGCTGGTTTTTCTGAAATAGGGTTTCAAATGTGAGAACTGATGAAATTGGGATACTTAGCTCCAGTTCTGAGGTCGAAATTAGGGAAAGGCGTGTGTGTTAGGGGTTGAGTGGTGGGAGTTTGAGTGGCAGGAGTTTGAGTTGTAGGGGTTAAGTCGAAAGAGACACGTTGACGTTGGGGCTTGATTTGGGGTGGAATAGGGGGAGTTGGAGTTTGGGTGGGCGGCTTAAAATTAGGAAAAATTTTTGTTTTAAAACTCCAATTGGAGCTGGGTTTGTTGTGGGAAGAGGAGGTGGGTTTTGGCAAATTGGATTTATTTACTAACTTATTTGTTGGTTTAGGTATAACGGACTGCTTGGTTTTATCCTGCTTCTTGGGCGTATTTTCCAACCATTTGCAGACACGCATCTTTCCAAGATTGAAATTGTTCCTGGCAGGATTATGGAATAACCATTCGTACTTGGTTGTAAGATTGAGCTTGAAGCTGCGCTTGCTTCTGTGGTGAGGAAGTTCTCATTCCGAGAATTCCAATGATCCCAACCGATGTGCCATTCGAGTTTCAGCGAATCCAATTTCCAATTCGTCTCGTATTCCCCATGACAATCAATAAATCACAAGGCCAATCATTGTGTGTTTGTGGCTTGAATCTGGAAAATGAATGTTTTTCACACGGTCAATTGTATGTCGCATGTTCCCGTGTCGGAAAACCATCTGCTTTAATCGTTTTCGCACCTGACAACAAACCGAAAAATATCGTTTATCACAGAGTGCTTCAATGAGGGGAAATACAATTCAAAATCGACCCAACCGCAACCCATACAGCAAATATTTCAACACAAAGCATCAATTGCAATGGACAATTGACCAGAGATTTTCTGCAATTTGAAATGATGTATGGCAACGTCTGCGGGGTCAGCTAGTCCTCGATAAATGATGTTAACATTGGAGATAGATCCTTACTGTAGAACGATTTTTTTCTTAGAATATGTCCAGGAATCATTTCCCAAATTATCGTCAACGAATTAGGGGACACCTTGAATAAATATTAGGTTTTCATCCTGATAGCTGAAGATTCCTGAAGTTATGGAAAAGAACCAAATCGTCTAATCCACCGTCTACTAAATTTTTGATTTAAAAAC